>CALSCE010010661.1:714851-736403 GCA_943593645.1 Bovichtus variegatus
ACACACACACACACACACACACACACACACACACACACACACACATTGTACTTTTTTTTCATTCAATCCCCCATACACCATCCTGCTGACGCAAATACTCACGACCACCACATGAATGAACCTGCTGGAGATAATAGTCCCAGGCCATCACTTCTATCAGTTATGGTAACATTATTAAGTTTGTTGCTGAGAATGCAGTGACATAGCTCATTTATTCCCTGGGAAAAAGCAGTGGGGGGCACTTGTGATATAATTATTTTATTGTTCATCACCTCTGTTTTTCTTCCAAATGGGTTTGGCTAACCTGGGGGTTTGTTTAAAGGCATGTAGCATGGTGGGGAAGCCACAAAGTATTACTGTAAGAGAAGAACAGGCACATTGTTGGGTCGGTCTCTTTTTGAGATTTGTTAACAATATGAACAATATAAAATAACTTCCTCCTCCTGAACATGCAACTTTTCGTAGAATTTCGTCAGTTTTTGCTCAATTAAGTCTTAGAAATTGTATTTTCTTAAAACAGACAAAATAAAATCTGCGACTGGGCAGAAGATATTTTATCTCATTTTCAGTGTTTTGTACACGTGTGTTTCAATAGTGTGTGTACAAAGGTGAAATTGTGCAGTGATGTAATCGATGAGCACATTGAGCAGAGGATCGTATAATATCCTCAAACAAAGCTCAGACTAACATAATATTTTGACACAAAACTGCCTTGAGGAATTACACACTCAGAAATGTATTTCTGCCAGAGAAATCTGTCCACTGCTGTCCTCGTGTGTGTGATACCGACTGCTGCGTCTGATTAAATGCATGTTAAGTAGTGTTGCAGAGAATGCACCCAGAGACCCTCTATCTGAGCCTGTTGAGCTGTGATAAGTGAGATAATTTGTGTTAATCACATCCAGTCATTAGAGAGCCATCTGAAAAACAAACGCTGGTCCTTTTCACTGGGGCATCTTTTCAGCACCTCCACAAGAATCTCCCTCTCCGCCATCTAACAATGAGGCAGCTGCACGCCACTGAATGAGAGTGATTGTCTCTTTTCTTTTAATCAGCACTTAGTGAGTAAGAAAAAGGAGAATTTCCCCCTCTTCACTCTGCATGTTCTTTCAAGGGTTGATTGTGGTTAGCTGCGCAGAGTGACTTGTGATTTATGTTCCAACACATTTCATACTTTTTTTCTTTTTTTACCAACCAGCTTTGTGCAAATGGTGTTAGGAAAGCTCCGCTGAGAATTGTCTCGCACACGTCTCCGTGGAAGCAAATAACAAAACACCTCAAGTCAATTTTGAAGTGACTGGTTAAAGTTTCGCACAATGGGCCATGTCCACGCCATGTCACCTCGAGTGGGGAGATGGGATGAGAGGTCAGCTGAGGAGATGAGGAAAAAAGTGCCAGCCGTCAGGTGAGATGACTGACTGGGATAGAGTGGGGATGCTGAGGAGGCCAACGGGGATGCCAAAAAAGGGGGGAGGAGGCGTTGTACAACTGCATTTTAATCTAGTCAGACCTCAATCCTGATAAAAGGAATCTGTCCATCTCTCTGCTTTCCATTCTGGGGGTCATCAATCACACGAGTCAGTGGCCTCTGCTCCGGTGGATGTCAGAGTCTCTGGGGAGCAGCCGGCCGAGAGCTGCAGATGCTGTCCGAAATGGAAAAACCACAGCGATGAGCGAGAAAAATTGTGAATATAGAGGATGATGATGAAGCTATGAGATGCATAGTAAAACAGAAGGTACATTATTATTTACTACAAATATTCAAAACTTGAAAAACAAATAATAGTTCAACATCAGACTTGTTTTTTTTTGCTTGTGTTCCAAAAGTGAGATGTGCTGATTAATATTACGCATAGTTAGCCTAGCTTGTCATGAAGGCTGGAAGCAGGAGGAATAAGCTGTCCTAATTCTTTTTAAATGCCTACCAACACCTTTAAAGCTCAACAATTAAGATGTTGCATCTCATTTGTAAACATCGACAGCAATCTAAAAACAACAGTTTGTGGTTTTCGGGTACAGGAACTATTTCTTGGCGGAGAACAGCCTTCGTTGGGTTTGTCATCACTGAATAAACTGTTGTTTGACTCCCCCTGAAATCACAAATCGTCATGTCTACGTTTCTGTTTGTTTGCAACTTAAACAAACAAGATACAATGTGTTCAATAGTGAGGGGGTTTTAGAAAGCCATGCTAGCTCTTTTGGCAGCTACTAGACAACATGGCCGAACAGGTTTCATAAACCGTTCAATTCCAATGAAGGTGATGTACCCGTAATAATATGGAAAAACTGAAACTGTAGTGCTTCCAAGTGAATTTGTGTGTACATGGAGCGACATTAAAGAGACTACATTTATGTAATAGAATAGCAACAGGCTCTCAGCTCATTGCTCTTCCCCAGACTCATATGAGAAAAACACTTTATCAAACCACTAAGTGGAGGTGGAAATTTTTTTTATATTTAGCCTATATTTCACAAGTCTTAATCTCTTTTCAAAATGTCAGGCACTACTTCAAAGGGTTGATTCACCAAAACAACAAAAAAATAAAAAAGAAAGGTTTTTAGCAATGGAGGATAGGTTTGCTTTATTTTCTCAGGTTGTGTGATATCCAACTCTCAGATGTCTGAAAGGAGGTGAATGGACTTTCATCTGTGGAGCTCACAGCATTGTAAAGATATGCTAAACGAAATCAACAGATACATCTCTTCCCCTTGTTACTTTGGATCATAGACCTCACTGCTTATACAGAGGCTATTTCTTTGGTTAAAGGTTGATCCCGTGTAAGATGTTCACAGTGACATCTGGGGATTACTAGTTACTGGGCTACTCCATTTTTAGATGTTAAACTATCAGCATGGCTAAATACCATAATAGGCCAGTGAGATTTGATTTCTTTTGTAATTTGGGTCAGCCAAACCCTTTGTCATGTTTTTATCCTGTGCCCATTTACAGGAGCTCAGTCTGTGCAGAGACACTGTGTTGGCGTGTTCAGAGCCTTTCTGTAGAAAGTGTGTGTAAAGAATGACTTTCGTGAAATCAGCCAGTTTAATGCCTCACAGTCCTGTCGTGGTGTCCTTGGCACCTGGTATTGACGGAAACCCACACAGAGCAGGCTTGAATACGCTGTTTCCCGGACTCTCGCCTTAGACTTCACCCTGCCATAATGCTGCATATTTGTGGCCTGAGGCCTACATCGCTCCTCCATTTCTGTTCAATACACAATCAACTGATGGTGTCACTGGGGGTGACATTGTCTCTACAAGTGTCATTCGCCGGCCTTGAGAGCACTTACACTAAATGGCTCTTCGCCAAATAGCCCTTCAGCGCTGGCCGGTTCAATTGCACTGTCAAAAGGAGAATTACCTGCCGCGGGGCCCCAAATGGGAGCTCTCGCCTGATAAAGGACACCAGGAATCATTTAGGCTAATGTCTCTGCATTACAGGAGCCCGTTTCACTACGAGTGAGGAATCGAGGCTAAATTGCCACATCTGCATGAACAAGGGAGTAAGCGCTGTCGATTTGTCTTAATTGAGAGGCAAGAAAGTGTGCGCGTGTATTCGGGTTGCAGGGGGGGGGTTTCAGAGTGTTCCAGCTGTAACGCTACGGCAACAGACTGCCTGCTTCTCGTTGAACAAGGTGGGCTTGGGGGGCTCACTGGGAAAAATGCGGTGGGGAGGGGGTGTTGGGGGCCTCTCACCCTTACACACACTTTGTCTCCTGGCCATCTGCTGGGGTTCTGTGGGTGAGTGTGTAAGGAGGGAGGTGGAGGGTTGTAGGGCCGGGTAAGAGAGGGGAGGGGGACATTCCGTCACCTTACAACAGTGCAGAGCCACGCTGGGCCACTGAGGCCTGGCCTGCCTCAGCGACCCCCCCAAGATCACTCTCCATTCCCCAAACACTCACTCTGCTTATTGCTCATTTTGTTAAGGAGTGGAAAGCTGCGGAATGAAAACACTAACAAGCAAATATAAAATCAGCAGATCGACAGATATTTAAGAACAAAACAAGAGCACAAATTGCTGACTTGTTCACACATTATGAAATCTGTTTTCAATATTTTCTCCAGCAGATTCTGAGCTCTTGGGAATGTGACAACGCGCATGCTAATAGGTTTGGGCTATCAAGCTAAAAATGAAATGTATATTCTATTAAATGGTCTTGTTCAGCATGGATCCATCCAGGATGCTCTGCAGCTCCTACAGGTGCACCATCCAGAGTCTCCCGGCTGCATCACGGCCTGGTACAGCAACTGCACCGCCCTCAACCCTGAGACTCTACAGAGGATGAACACTGCTCAGCACATCACCAGGGCGGAGCTGCCATCCATGGAGCAAAGACCCCCATCACCCCGGCAACGCCTGGCAGCATCCGGACCAACACCAGCAGACTCAGACAGTTTTATCCCACAGGCCTTAAGACTGTTGAACTCCTCTGTGAAGTTCACTACTTATATATTTTTATAGTACACACACCTGTTTATTCCACATATCCACATCCACATTTCCTTTTTTATGTATTGTTGTTCCTAATGTTCCTTACTATACTGTGTATCTAATTATTCTGTTTTAACAAGACACTTTTTCGTTGATTTAATCTTGTCATATGAAATATTTCTTGTTATAACAACGTACATTTTTTAATGGTGGCTGTCATCATTATACAAAAATCATAATGAGAAATCTTCATCTCGGAGCTGTTTACTCTCTCCCTTCTTCTGCCTTGGACAGATGCTTGGTTTGTTCAATGTGTCTTGCAGAAGGTTATATT
Source organism: Bovichtus variegatus (assembly GCA_943593645.1). NCBI lineage: Eukaryota > Metazoa > Chordata > Actinopteri > Perciformes > Bovichtidae > Bovichtus > Bovichtus variegatus. The sequence continues at coordinate 719,618 of CALSCE010010661.1, forward strand.
GAAAGCTACTGTTTATCTGTGTAGCGCCCTCGCTCGCTTGAACAGAGAGCAGAGAGGAAATAGTTAAGTCTTGATGAAAGTGAAAGCAGCAAGCAGCGTCATCAGCGAGCTGGTCGGACTGGGTTTCCAGTCACTTCCACTGAGACTGACAGTTAAACTGGCGTTACTGGAGGCCTTGTGAGGAAACACACCTACACCAGTGTTGAAGACGCCTGATGTTTAATACTAGACTGAGAGCAGCGCAATACATACAATAACATTTTTCCTAGAGAGACCTTTTTTCAATTAAAAGTGATTCAAAGTAAGCTACACTTACTACTGTAGTTACTGTGTAGTTATTGTTTACATAAAGATCCTAACAGTCGTGACTGCTTACTTAAACATGAAGTAAAAAATTTAAATATAGGCCATATTATATTACATTACACATAAAGCAAAATGAGACATTATCTGAGGTCCATAGTGTAAGAATATCTGTATATAAATCATTTCTGTTTTATTCAGAAGCAACATTGTTTTTTTTAGCCCATTAATATGAGTATTGAAACCATGTGCTCACCATAAAAAAAATGCAAATCAACACTGGACAAATCTGTCTCATTTAACTAATTGGCACGCTCGCCATGAATACGCGCGTGTGTGTGTGTGTGTGTGTGTGTGTGTGTGTGTGTGTGTGTGTGTGTGTGTGTGTGTGTGTCAGAGAGTATTGACCCTGTGAGCAGATGGGCTCCTGCACACAGCGGCTCGTGCAAGAGAATGGTAGTGGGAGTGTGTGTCAGCGACCATCTGACACACACTCCCACAACTGTGCTTTACATGTGAATGTAACAAATGTAGTGCAATTTGGCCAATGGAGTTAATTATCGAGATGGTATGTGAATGCAGATTTTCACAATGGTGGAAAGTAACTAAGAATATTTAATTAAGTAATGTACTTAAGTACAATTATACAAGTATACCCAGCAGTATATAAAGTATTTAAAATAAGCTCCACCTTTACCAGCTGCAACATTAAAGTAGTGAACACAATAATGCATCAATAATTATTACATTACATTACCGTAATACATTAGCTGACACTTTTGTCCAAAGCAACTTACAATAAGTGCAAACAATCATGAGGATACAAACTCTGAACAGCAAGAATGCAAGTACATTAGCTTCAAATAGGTGTAGTCATATAAATAGGTGTAGTCATATAAATAGGTGTAGTCATATAAATAGGTGTAGTCATATAAGTGCAGACCAATAGCTTCAAATAAGCTAAACCAATACAGAAAATAAGATTTTTTACTATTTTTTTTTATTATTATTGGCCGAGATGCAGTCGAAACAGGTGGGTTTTTAGTCTGCGACTGAAGGTATGAAGACTTCCTGCTGACCTGATATCATGGGGAGGGTCTCTGGGTCCCACTCGCAGTGAGGGAGCAGCGAGCTGATTGGCCGATGCAGAGCGAAGTGAGCGAGCTGGGGTGTGTGGTTTCACCATGGCCTGATGTAGGAAGAGCCTGATCCATTCACAGCATGGTAGACCAGCACCAGAGTCTTGAAGCAGATTGGGGCATCCACTGGTAACCAGTGAAGGGAGCGGAGGAGAGGTGTGGGAGAACTTGGGGAAGTTGAAGACCAGTCGGGCTGCTGCATTCTGGATGAGCTGTAGAGGTCGGATGGCACATGTAGGTAGTACAGCAGGAGGGAGCTGCAGTAGTCAAGACATGAGATAACAAGGGCCTGGACCAGAACCTGTGTTGCCTTCTGAGTCAGAAGAGGACGTATCCTCCTGATGTTGTAGAGAGTGCATCTGCAGGAGCGGGCTGTTGCAGTGTTGCTGGTGGAGAAGGACAGTTGGGCGTCCAGTGTCACATCCAGATTCTTTGCAGTCCGAGTCGGGGAAACAAGCGATGCGCCGATGTTGATGGTAAGGTCTTGGATGGGAGACTCCTTCCCCAGAAGGAAGAGCAGTTCAGTCTTGTCAAGGTTGAGTTTCAAGTGGTGTGCGGCCATCCACTGAGAGATGTCAGCCAGACAAGCCGAGATCCGTGCCTCCACCTGGGTTTCAGATCTAGGAAAAGACAGAATCAGTTGAGTGTCGTCTGCGTCTATATGTCGTCTGCGTCGTCTATAATATAATCTATATTATTCTGCATAATGAACACTATTAGTTTTTGTACTTTAATTATATTTTGATGCTAATACTTTTGTACTTTTACTTAAGTAACTACTTACTACTACGACTCTGTGGTATTAGTACTTTTACTAAGGTAAAAGATCTGAGTACTTTTTTCATATGTTATCCGGTGATGTTGAAAGGAAATTTTAGGCGAGGCTAAACATACAGTATTCGTCAGAGTTTTGTCCATATGCTAAAAATAACTTGCAACTTACCGTTTTTGTCTACTTCTGCTTCACCAACTTGAATCAAATTGTTAAAAAATGAAAAAAGTCTCTACAGAACGGATCTGATGTCACTGTTCGCAGTCAAAGCTGGAGATAGGAAAATGTTGAAATTAAATCTTATCTTGTGGCTGCATTGCATTTTGGTCTAGTGGAAAAACTGATATCTCTGCCTTTTCTCTCCGACTAATGGCTGAACCGTTGACCCCGGAAAAGCTTGCCTTTCCCATCATCTAGTTATCCATCGTCTAAAAATAAGCCTGTTATGATACTGATGGCTGTCGATGGTGTACCCTGCCTCTCATCTACTGTGTGCTGCTGTAGGCTCCAGCCTATAAAGGATAAACAGGTATCGATAATGGATGATCGAACGAGATCCATATACAGACGTTATTCTGAGGGAGCAAGACATTATATTGTAGGAACAAGATCTGTACACATTTGAAAATGAGGACGTTGTCCCGAGTGAACAAGATATTTTATTGTGTATAAAAATCTATTAACATGTATATGTTACAGGGTTGTTCCTGAAGTAACAGGATCAAGTCACTGTGTAAACACGTCAATATACTGTGGGAAGAAGATACCTACACGTCTGTACACACATACTGAGGAAGGAAGTGTTTCAATGAGTGGTGTTTGTGTTCCTCGCTGTGCGTGACAGTTACACTGGGACAGGAGGTGAATCCTTCACCTTCTACACTTGCGTCCACAGTTCAGTTCTCTGTTTACTGTAGAAAAATCACAGCCGATTTGTAAAAAGACCTCAAAGACCTCATTACCCCGGTAGAAGTTCTCTTTACATTCCTTCCAAATGCCAGATTGTTTTTTAGTAGGTCATACTGTAATAATATATACATCACAAGAAGAAGAAGAAGAAGAGTACTGTGAAGAGAATAGGTACCTGTTAGTGAAAAAGTTCCTCTTATTCCCCCAACATCACATTTTGTGCCTCTTGGTACTTATTGTTCACAAAAAACGTATTTTGGGACTTGAGGGACTCCTTATTTTTGAAACGACATGTCAGGAAGTCACAGGAATGACAATTTTATTATAGGTTCTAAACGGTAATGTAATTGTATGTAATGTAATGTAATTTAAGCTATGTCCAAGGACAGAAGGGAACCACTCATGTTACTTCTTTTCACTCTGAGGGTGTCAGGTAGGCACACCATGCTGTCTTCTCTTTCACTCTGTCATACAGTTGTGCTGATGGAGCGCCTGTCCAGCACAGCAGATATGATTAGAGTGATTGAGGGCTTGTCCACTTATTTTTGCCTCTCTCTCTCTCACACACACACACATTATTTTTCCTCTATATGCACCCAGGAGTTAGTTTAGTTGTATACAGCATTGCATCTGGCTGATGGTTTCTCCTTGGAACAAGTCCATAGCCCAAAGCGTGTGTGCATGGTATATAAGGGAGTTAAGGGCACCCAGCTGTAACACCCAGTGTGATTGATTCACCAATCTTTTCTCCCCCAAGCGCAGGTCACGTGCCACTCTTTGTGTCCCTGCAGAGAAGAGGCAAATAGAAGCAACAGCTGCTGAACGGGGACGTTACGCTTAGAGAAGCATCTCGTCAGGCCAGTATGACGGAGGAGAAGTGCTAAAGTCCACAGCTTACTTTTACCATTGATGCCTCTCCAAATGTGATGGATGACACCGTCTTATTCCGCTGGGTGCTCTAGTCTCTCTCACTTAGGCTTGTAACATGAATGAATGTGCAAAATGCAGCTCAGGAAACATAGGAGAGATGGAGGCTTAATATAGAAACTTTTCTGCTGTGATAGACTTTACAGACTGGGTGCAGAAGCAAAGAGCATTGCCCAAATGAGAAATATCAACTCCTGTTATGGTTTGGGTTTCCCCAACACGTAATTATCTATGTATGAAGAATAACTCAGGTTTTTCTGTTTGATATTCATCATTCAATATATAAAACATTACAATATTGTCAATTTCCCAAACTTAGTTACCATTGTTAGTTATTTTAAGCAACAACACTTAGCCCTTCAGAGATGAAAAGCAGCGTGGTGATGGGAACTCCCCTGATTTTACACAGAATTGTCGGTGGACTGTACTGTAGAAACAGTTGTAGAATGTCCTCTCTGGCTCTGAAGTAGCTCATCATATCTGACAAAATTAGTCAGAAAAGAAAGCCAGCATTACAAACTGGGAGTGCAGAGGTTGAAAGACTTCGGCATTTATCTGGCAGGGGAGTCTAATGCTGTTGGTTGCATAATGGGAAATTGTTGTTGTTTTATCCAACTTTTTGGACCTTGACTCATAATAGGGAATAAAAATCATGAAATCTTGCTGCTTCAATTATTATGTTTTAAGTCAGGTGCCCGTATAAACAAGAATGATTACAGTAAGCAAAAACATATTTTTCAACCCTCATATGGACGCCTACTGTTGAAGACTGAACTAAAGAAATACAGTGTACCGTATGTTGCCTCGAGAATCATGAAACAAACGCGTGCAAAAGTAATAACGTTTAATTCAAATAAAACCATGCAACAGGTCACCATCACCCTGATTAGATTCAACCTGTTATAAAATAAACATCCAAAGCCGTACATTGCGTTCAGTGGAGTATACACAGAAAGGTCAGCCCAGAAATTGAAGAAACCAAAAACAGCAAACAAAAAAAAAATTAAATCACAGCTCCTCCTGCTCGGCTCAGGATCCTGAAAAGGTTCCAAGCGCACAAACTATGTTCTCTGAAGAGAGAAAGCACAAGGATCTGTAGCCCCCCCCCCCGCCCCCTCCCCCACACTGGCTGCTAATAATCAATCACCATCACAAAGCACTATGAACCATATGGCACACAGAGGACAATTCTGAGAACATGAGTGATGAGCCAGCAGTGCCCTGTTGATACATACGTTGTTAAATGTCTAGTAGCACTTTAATCCCATGTACCGGACATGCACTGTTTAAGGAAGGCCCGTGAAATTCACATCTTCGGGATTGCGGAAGCTGGGGAATTTGAGACTAACATGGCCTGGGAGGCCAAGCAAAGCATTGTGATGGGTGCATTTTTTTCCCTCTGGGGTTTCAGTATTCTGCAAGATGTTGAAGTTTGTTGCTTTAAAAAAAAAAAAAAACACCCAGAATGATCCAACATTCAACATTTTGATTGTGGTTCCAGAAATACATTTGTTTTTGCCGAGTAGTGAGTTGATTCAAATCCATCACCACAATACCCATACAAGAGGGACTAACTGACACACACACATAACTGGTTCACTCAATCGGGATATTAGTTATTTTATAATCTGGATGTAGAACACACAGGATGATAATAAAAAATAACATTGATAAGTTGTACAGTATTTGTTTCATAATGTCTGGTCTGCACCGTGAATTCTATGGATGACTGGGCACTGGGTGCACATCCCTCTCTCTGTCCAATGGGAGGCTCCTGGGGGAGGAAGTGGGAGACGAGTCTTGGATAACATGATGGTGGCGTAGTTTGAAAGTAGTAGAGTCAGTGTTAGGTGTTTAGGATGCTGTGTGTGTTTCTGTGTGTGCATGTATATGTGTGTTAGGATGCTCTGTGTGTGTGTGTGTGTGTGTGTGTGTGTGTGTGTGTGTGTGTGTGTGTGACATAGACAGAGACAGGGAGGGATAGCAGCAGGTGCCTCAGTTGCTGAACACCTGGCCTTCGGGCGGCTGGGAAAGCCTGTTGTTCTCTTTCATCAGCATGTGCTGTCTGAGCTCCTGCAGCACCATCCGGATGTTGTAGGAGTTTTTCCATCTGCACAGTGCTGCCAACGTCTTTATGTCCACCTGAAGGAAGAGGAGGAGGAGGATTGATCTTTTTATTTCGGCCTCAATAAGACAGCTATTGTGCAGCCTGGCATTAAGGTTAAATATATCCAATGCTAGTGTCAGCACAAAGACGGCAACTAAATTATTTTAAGCGCTTTTGAAATCAAAAACACATGAAGAAACGGTAAACTAATGTTAGAAGCTAAAAGTAGCTCTAACTGGGAGTTATGAGTACATCCTATAAATAAGGGGTCATGTCAATATCAGTCCTAACTTTACTCCTGTTTTTGGTATTAAAGTAGTTCACAAAAGCATTTTAGGGCTAAACGAGCTTCTGAGTCTACGAAAAGTTTGAGACAGAGGACTCCTCTATCTGGGCATTTGGTTGGACAAAAATCTAAATGTCAAGCATCACATTGGAACTCTAATCAGAAACTCAAATTCACACTTACTCTCTATCCTCATGTAAACGTCTGGTTACAGGCCCTCTCCTTTCTCAGCTGCAATATGGTGACCATTTACAGAGTTGCTTGTCCCACTACTTTGGCCTTCTACAGGACACTGATGGTCTTCACTTGCTATGCGCAGGACGCAGCACTGGTATATGTTAATGTACAAGGCCATTCTAGGCAGGTCACCCATGTACATATGCCCAGAATTTGTTTTTGCACATAACACCTACAATCTTAGATCTATTACGGGGCTCTGCAAAACAAATTTAAAAGTGCGACCTGTGCGGACTGAGAAAAAGTAAAAGGAGTCTATTTTTTTAAAGTCTTGGAATAACCTGCAGGATAAACTCAAACTGTGAAGGACCCTGGGAATATGAGATGTGAAGCAGCAGACCATGCAACCTGTTGACTCTAACATTAATGGCAGAACAGTCACTAAATCAGTGTTTCTAACATGCGCAGGCAACTGTCCAACAAGTCACTACTAAAAGCTACTGAGACTGACGCATTAGTCTGAAATTCAACTGGCAGAGTAGTTTTTGGTAAATTATGTGCATCAGTATTTCCCATTAATTACCTATTAATTATTAATTACCATGTCAAACTCAAGGCTGGAACAACCCTCTCCATCCTGCGATAATATGAATATTATCCAATATGTGTATTCTTTTCAATAAATGTTGACCCTGTTTGGCCCTCGACGTAGTCCCAGTTTTTAATGTTGGCCCTCTCTGTGATTGAATTTGACACCCCTGACCTAGACAATGGCTGCCCGTTAGTTTCATAATATTTAAAAAATATTTTTACACTTCTCAATGGGTGCAACTGGCCATAGGTCAATGCCCGGTCATAAACGGGCCACTATGTGAGGTGGGTAAGGTTGGGGGCACGGACAGTGGATTACATTTGTATATCTATTATATGCAACCAATGTGTTTATGATTAAATTGGTTATAAAGCACAACGTTCTTCATAGATCTAACCTCGTAATTTTGCTCTCAAAGTGAACCCGATTGATGCATTTAACTTCCGGGATCCACTTACAGTCTCTCAGAATCCAGCGGGAAACACTGTGTATATTGCATTGGTCTAATTCATTCCACATGATACTAATAAACGCTTGAAATGAATGATGAACTTGGAATGTTGACCAAACAGGCAAGAGTGGATGCGTAGTGAAATGTGGATACTTACCACACCATTTGAACTGTGTACGCCACTCAGGTTGATCTTGTTCACAAAGCGGACGTGAGGGGGGCACTCTGGGTATCTGGATCCACATTCTATTTTCAGACTGTATATCCGGCCTTCATAGACAGTCTGCAGGGAAAGAAATGACTACAGGTTAGTTTAAAGAAAGATAAATCAAGGAAATTAATGTCCATTCATTTGTTAATTGAGCTGACAAAAAACCCTCCACTCAAGGTGCCCTTACATGTTTGTTCTGAATGTTTTGACCAAATCACAGAACTTCTGAATATCTAGTTTCATGACAACTGAACAGTGGTGGAAGAAGTATTCAGATTCTTTACTGCAGAGAAGTACATTTACCACACTGCAAAAATATTCCACTGAAATTAAACGGTCTGCATTCAAAACCTTACTGAAGTAAAAGTATGTAAGTATTATCAGCAAAAAGTAAAAGTATTCATTGTCCAGTAAAGCGTTCCCCGTCACTGTTTTACCATTAAATATAATGATATGCTGTTTTTAGATCAATATTGCTGCTGCATTAATGTGTATGTTGCATGTTACTGCTGTATGCTGTAGGTTGTGTTCATTTGAACTCCTGTATAAACACTGGTGGGTAGTTTAATCTACATAATGCATCATATTCTAAAAGATCATCATATGTTTGTATCTTTGTCGCTGTCCTGTGAGGTCCACGTGTCTAAAACGTTTCATGAATTTCTCAGAAAAACAGCCTGTTTTCAGTTTTGTGACTATGCCTTTTCCAGCTGATCCAAGAGGCTTTTTAAAAGACTTTATTTATCTGAAGAAGGAGGAGAATCTTCTCAACACATAAAAGGAACACTTCATCCTTCAGTTTATCACAAACATTCAAAATCAACACATCTGGAGACACATGGTTTTCACTGGACAGGGAAGGGAAGAAAAACTGTAACTAAAGCTGTCAGACTAATGTAGTGGAGTAAAAAAGTACAAGATTTACATCTGAGATGAAGTGGAGTAGAAGTATAATATACTTAAGAAAAGTACAAGTACCTTGAATTTGTACATTACTTGAGTAAATGTACTTTCCACCACTGCAAATTAACTTTATCTGCTGATAAGAATCTGGTGATGGATACATTTCTTTACATGTTTGACAAGGCTTGATGAAGGACAGAGGGAAGGCGAGGACTGACGTTACATTTTGTATTGATAAACTTTTGGTGGACTGAATGGTAAAAGATGCACAAACATAACAAAGTCTCAGCTCCGATTACAGCTGCTCAATGCTGTTTGTTATGTCTGTTCACAACGTCAGTAATTCTATAGCTGCAACAGTGTGCAGTCGGTTTGGGAATGGCAACACTGACAACTGCAGCAGCTCCATGAATTGTAAGGCTCATTTTACCTTTTAGTGTTTCAAAGCGGTTGCACAGAAAAAGCGGGTCCTTAGTAACACATGCTTCAAGTCACCTTGGAGACTCCCACCCTATATTAGTGCCAGCGGAACCTTACCACCAACATCTTTATATGCTGTCAAATGTGTTCCTGCACCGAAGTGTTGAAGGCACAAGGTTGCCACATTCAATACTGCAAAAAACACTAACTCACTAACTAGCACAGGGATGCACTTTACTTCTAAACCACACAAGGAAGTACTACATCCTATTAATGCTCTACAGCAGGGGTCCCCAAACTTTTTCCTGTGAGGGCCACATAACTTTTCCCTTCTCTGATGGGGGCCGGGGTCAGTTTGTAACAGAAAAAGTGTGACGATCGCAGGGGTGCCTAAACGTAAACATTTACGTCCTATTAGACCCCGAGACGCGCCCACCATACTAGGAGTCCTGTCAGTCGTGATGCTGGCAAGCTTTGACCAGTCTAGGTCCAACTCTTCCATGGTTTGGCATACTTTGCCGAAAGTATCCTCCCCCGTTGTAGTCCCTTTGAGACTTTGGAGGGCTGCCAGCTCCTCGCACATCTCAAAGTTTGCGCTAACTCCACGAATAAAAATGAGCAGCTGCGCTGTGTCTTGCACGTCCGTGCTCTCATCCAGTGCTAATGAAAAAAAGTCAAATTCTTTCGTCTTTTGCTGCAGCTGGGCATATACATTACCCCCGATTTCTTCAATGCGTCTGGTGATTGTACTCGCCGACAGACTCACGGCATTAAAGACATCTTTCTTCTCTGGACACACCTCTTCCGCGACAGCATTCAAGCATTTCTTGACAAACTCTCCATCAGTGAAAGGTTTACCGCTGCTTGCTATCAGTTGAGCAACCCGAAAGCTGGCCCGAACGGATGCCTGGTTCAGCTGAGCTTGGCGTACAAATGTATTCTGCTGAGCTAACAGTCCACTTTTTAGCTTTGAGAGTTTGTCTGCTCGCATTTGGCCTTGCAAGTTATCAAACTTGTCTTTGTGACGGGATTCATAGTGTCGGCGCAGATTGTATTCTTTGAATACCGCCACCGCCACCGCCTCTTGACAGATGAGACAAACAGCCTTTTCTTTGCATTGAACAAAAAAATAATCGTTTGACCACTGCAGGTTAAATACCCTGCATTCTGAATCAATTTTTCTCTTACCTAACCTTTTCGCCATTATTCCGTTCTATTTGACAGGGGCTAGTCTAGGATTCGCGTGGCCAGACTGAAAAAAAAATCATAATGCGTCTCTGGTATTGTTCAGGGGGCCGGGCCAAATGTGGAGGCGGGCCGTTTCCGGCCCGCGGGCCTTAGTTTGGGGACCACTGCTCTACAGGGTAGGCTGAAACATGCAAGTGCCACCAAAGGAAAAAAAACACCCACAATGTTGGCTCGAAGGAAAACATGCATATTCCACCTCAGAGCTTCTAGCACACTGCAACAGAGTCTTCACAAGCTCAAAGACATCCAGCTGCATTCACTATGTAACCATCCTGCTGGCAGCAGTGGGGACATTTTTCCCAAACACAACAGAAGGTGGTGTTGTTTACTTTGAGGGCTTGTGGGAGGTTCACCCTCACTGCAAAAAGTGCCCGTTTCCTGCTGCTCCTCATCCAACCACTTCACCGTGTTTGAAAAAAATCCATATCTTAATGTTTTCAAATAAATCAATGAGTTGAAGCAGCTGCTAAATAAGTTGGGTCTGAATGTTGCATATTTTGCATACTCGCTGTCAAAGAGCTTTTTAGAAGGTTGCCCGACCTGATATTTACCTGTTTCTAGTCCACCCTATTCCAACTCATCCTCAACATGAAGTGTTACCACAGCATCTACAATACTGCTGTTTGCTCATTAGCTGATAGAGATTTATAGTCCTGCCTGCAAACTCATGTGCCACATGCACTCCATTTCACGGTGTTTCCCCACCCTTGCTACCATCAAGTATGTAAGTGCAGCACACCCACACAGCCAAATAGAACACAGCCTGTTAACATGATGCTGGCATTGCTTTTCTTTTCTTGAGACAAGCCGTTAATTCAGGTCAGCACAAGCAACATAAGCCCTTCCTGTACTGGTTTTAAATTCAGTGAGAAGTCTACTCATTAGGGACAACCCAACACTGCACCGGTTAGCGTTTGGAGTGCTCAAAATGTTGTTGTTTTTTAAAAACATTTAACAATCTTGACCTGCTAAGAGTTAAATGGTCCAAAGGCCAACTTAAGAGAAGAGCAGTATGATGTATTAGTAAAGTAGGCCCAGGGGGTAGTTCACCTTGGCGGGGCCGATGATCATTCCATTCCAGTGAGTTAGCGTCATGTCGTCATCATCTGCCAGGCCCCAGCTCACTGTACCGTCTCCTCCCCCCTTCTGACCTTCTTCCAGTTCCTCCAGCAGTCGAAAGCTGCGGGGAACTACGACGCCTTCACATACACACAGAAAAAAAAGGACCATCAAATAACTTCTGTCTATTCACACACTGGGAGAAAATTCAGTCGGAAAAGTCATACCAAACTGAAAAGTTCCCTGAACAGAAGTTCCTAATCTAAAGCTAACCTAACCCATCAGACATAGTCTTAAGATGTTTCATTCTCAAACAGCCCTAATAATTGTGTTTGCTGCTGGCAAATAAATGTGAACAATAAATGCAACTGCAAAAAGCTAAGAAGTTAAAAGGAATTTTCAAAGTTGAGATGAGGCTCACTTTATTCAAATGCAGCATGATCCATGATTGTCATGGGCACGTCTGAACAGGTAGAACTTTATCATGACAGCTGTGAGAAGAGGGAGGTGACTGTCAACTACACAGACCGCTGTGAGCCGAGGTAGTCTATGGATAGCTAGGGTTTGTTTTGTACATTGAGAAAAACAGTTGAATAAGAATAAAAGAAAGTGGAAGCTTAGCATCAAACACTGTGCAGATTTAAATAGGAACAGGTTCCTGTTTCAGTGTCAAGTGCACAATAATGCCTTTAACAAGCTGGAATTTACAGGCAACATGTTGCTTCAGCAAAGTTCTTCTTAAACTTCACAATAGAAAGGGAAGGTTGGTCTGGGGTCCGCACTTTAAACCTTTTCTATGTTACCACTGAGTAGACTGCAGAGGGCCCAAATAAAAATGTACTAACTCAATATTTAGAGCCCAACTGCACCATTGATGGCTCAATGATGATCGAGGGTCACTTATGCTTTTCTGGACTAGAAAACTCATTTGAAATCCAAGTTCCAGCAGTATTCTCCCCTGTCATGCAACACTGTGGGGACATCAATCTCATGGACGTTTGAATCATTTAATCTTCTTCTTTTGGGGCCAAAACTATGTCAAACGTAAATAATACATTTGGTGTCTGAATTATACTCTTTTATGTCAGTTAAAATTGTTATTATTGAAGGAAGAAAAAAAAGTTTAACCCAACCTCTGGCACTGAGCTGTGTCAGCTGGACAGTGTTCTGTCATGCAGACCATGCAGAATGGACAGGGCAAAGAGAGCAGAACTGAGGACTATTTTGATTCTGATTTCTGTCTCGGTCAGAGAAACATGCGTCCTTTTCACATTTAGCTACGTTTATGTTAACCTATATTTTCATGTTATGCACATAGAAATTCCAGCTTATAAAATGTATTTACCTTGCACATTTTTAGTGTGATCAAACATTGAATGACAACAAACTTGACATTATTATTGATTTAATAAAAAGAAAAAGAGCTATCATTACATTATCAAATGGTTGTGAGGCTGTACAATCTTTTATTGCAGCTGTTACGAGTTATCCTCGGACAGACACTATTTTAATTGTTTGCCCAACCTGACATTAGGTGACGTTGTTAGCTTTGGGGTAGGCACGGCTGAGGAACTACTTTACGTAGCTAGCTGTTTAATGATTGGCTTCCTTAATTAGTGAATGTAAAAACATACTGCTTAGTACAGCTGTTGGCATTACGTAAGCAGTAACACTATGTTTACAAGTTGTCAAAGAATGTGTTGCGTAAAATACCTTGGGGGCAGTTTATAAGGATGAATTGTTTTTGACCATTTCTTCCGGAAAGCGGAGCTATGCTGTGCTGCCAGCTAACGTTATCTACGCAAATAAGTTATTTACGCATCAAGCTAGTCGCGGGCACCGCCTTGCGAACACAGTAAAGTTAACGCACTCTACCCCAGTCAGATGTGATCTGTGGAGGGCACCCAATCCGCATGTAGCCTTTTCTCTGCCGGTTAGTTTTATAATGGTAAATCAAGGTTGTTGCAGAAGCCGAGTGTTGACCAAACACTGTGGGCCAGTTTAGCTAGCCAATGAGCTAGCTAGCAGCGTTAGTGACAGCATTTTCTTTCATACTGAGTTATGTTACAGTAAAAACTGCACTGCAGATGGAGTCTTGTGAATTGCAAAACTATTGCACAGCTAATATGGTATGCCGCAAATTATACTTTATAAGCAAAACGATTGAAAAAAAACACTGTCTAAACTGTCGGTGAAGTCGGCTTACCTATTAAGGCGGCGGTCGCCATCTTTGTCACTGCTTTACGGAAGCGCGCACGTACAATGGCGCGTGTCCGCCGTAGAGAGGATGTTGTTCCTTTCCCAACAATTAATATTTTAATTTTCATGATATTGGTATGGTGTGTCTTGTTTAATTCCCCGGGACTGTTTCTGAAGAGCTATCTCTTGAGTTTAAGAAAAGGGAGATTTGATTTCGACTTGGTGCTACAATTTCCAACAATATGAGCTCGTGCGACACTGAAACACAGCACATGGACGGAGGAGGTTACACAAGTTATTGGAAGTACGGGTACGCCATCTGCTGGTAAACGCGGACTGTGTTGTCTGACTAAAGGATAGGTTCACATTGTGCCATCCCTGTCTTAAAGACAACAGGCAGGTGTCCATGTAAACACTGAAACAGGTTTCACTTGCTATAGACATTCCGACTTGGAAAAAGGTGATACTATCCTTTAACTAGTCGGCCTGCCTCACACATCAGCCAAGCACGTGTTGGAATGGATAACTTGCTTATATTGTATTTGCTCGAGAACATCTGTGGCCATGTGGGCAAATGAAAAAAGAAGTTGAACTTTAAAAATATACTATTTATCAACAACAATAAATCTTATTGTTGAGCTTCTAAGGTAGGCTAAGTCTTTATCTCAGACGCCAACAAAACAAAGGAATTGTGGAAAAAGATTTAGAATGTTGCATCTACATCTCCCATCTAATGGTGCAGTTATTCATTGGCTCATGGTTTAACTTTCCACCAAATTCCATTTACACTTTTGGAGATACCCTGCTATCAAGCAAACAAATGAACAAAGAGACCGGTTAGCAGGACATTCCAAAACTCATAAACAGATTCCAATAAATTTGGTGGATCAACTCCTGATTTAATGCCAATTAAATTGGATGTTGGTCAAGCATTTTTTTTTGTAAAAGGATTTCTTAACATTATAAGGGCGTCTTCGAACAATATTTACATTTTCCTTTCATCTAAGTTGCTGATAAAGGCTATGAGACTGGGTTTACATAAAGTATAGTTTCAGCTTTGGATAGCTATGGCAAAACCTTGTGAGTTTTTCCCCAAAAATGTTCTACAGGGAGCTTCAGGGAAGGAAGAAAAGTGAGAGAAAGGTTGAAGAGAAGTGTTTGATGTACAGCTAAGTTTTTATTCCCATCAGTAAAGTATTAAAGCACATTAGAGCTGAGACTGGAGAGTCATACTGGGAGGGGGAAGCTGTCCTCTGAACCACAGCTACCCACACCTCCCCCACCCATCCACTGCATGTGAGACAGCCTCCCACCCCCCTCCCAGCCAGCCCAGCTCCTCTCCTCTCTCTAAAGACAAGTTAGTGTGTGTGTGTGTGTGTGTGTGTGTGTGTGTGTGTGTGTGTGTGAGAGTGTGTGTGGAGATGAATGGCTCAGTGTTTTTCACAGGGACATGAATACAGTGAGTTGCTCCTGACAGACAGGCTTGCCCATTCACACTCTGCTTTTTCCACTTTTCAAACTCACTTCTCTGTCACCCTGCTATGAATACAGGCCTATGCTGAGAAACGTACACACAAATTCACACACACAGCTACACAGACCGAGGGGTCCCCATAGAATTCCTGTGTATGACGGTACTATCAACTTCAAAAAAGTCTATTACTCACACACAGTGTTTTGTATTTAGCTGGCTGATAGTGGCTTTGGGTGGTCATTCTGACATGTTCTAAATAGTCTCCACTCTGTTGTATCAATAAATAATAAAATGTTGTTAGTGTATAATGGCATAATTCAAACAGTGTGTTCTTTCTTTGTCTTTTTGTTTTCTGACAATGGGATTTGGGACTTTCTACTGAGACAAATACATGCATCCATATGTAGGATGTATGATGAGGATGAACACGAGGTGAATCATATGCGATGGCCTTCATAGTCACGTGATCTAAAGTCAACTACACACAGATTTTGGAAGGATGTGTCAGATTGTCTTTTGGAAGAATGCCGTTCATCCCTTGAGTAGAGTTCCAAACATGAGAGAATCGATGCCAAGGAATGGCCCTAAATTTAAGAAAGACAGACAGACAGATAGACAGACAGATTTTTCTCAGTAAATATATTTCTAAAGGTGCTATTGACATGAAATGTTCACCAGATGTCGGTAACAACCCATGCAATACACACATGCAAAGAAACCAAAAACAAATAAGTTCAGAAATGAAGTTATGTGTAATAAAATGGAATGATACAGAGAAAAAGTATTGAACACGCTTCCTGAAATGCATTTAATACTTTGTACAAAAGCCTTTGTTGTAATGACGCTTCAAGACGTCTCCTGTATGGAGGAACTCGTCACATGCGTTGCTCAGGTGGGATTTTGGCCCATTCTTCCACAAACAGTCTTCAAATATTGAAGGTCCCGTGGGCCTCTTCTATGAACTCTGATCTTTACTTCTTTCCATAGATTTTCTATTGGATTCCAGTCAGCTCATTGGCTGGGCCATTCTAGCAGCTTCATTTTCTTTCTCTGAAACCAGCTGAGAGTTTCCTTGGCTGTGTGTTTGGGATCAATGTCTTGCTGTAATGTCCACCCTCGTTTCATCTTCACCATCCTGGTAGATGGCAGCAGATTGTTATTCATCCTTCCTTCAATTATAGGAATTTTGCCAGATGTTCCCACCTCCACACTTCACTGTTGGTGTGTTTGGGGTGTGTGCAGTGCCATTTGACCTCCAAACATGGTGTGTATTATGGCATCCAAAGAGTTCAGTGTTGGGCTCATCTGACCAGACTATATTCTCACAGTATTTCACAGGCTTGTCTAAATGTTGTGCAGCAAACTTTAAGGAGCTTCAACATGCTTTTTCTTCAGCAGTGGAGTCTTGCGTGGTGAGCGTGCATACAGGCCATGGTGCTTGAGTGCATATTAATATATTAATATTGTTTTCTTTGAAACACTTGTATTCATGTCAATAGCACCTTTAGAAATATATTTACTGAGAAAAATGGTGACGTGTTCAATACTTATTGTACGCGTTGTAGATAGATAGATAGATAGATAGATAGATAGATAGATAGATAGATAG
>CALSCE010010661.1:736413-763121 GCA_943593645.1 Bovichtus variegatus
TAGATAGATAGATAGATAGATAGATAGATAGATAGATAGATAGATAGATAGATAGATAGATAGATAGATAGATTGATGTACTCCTATTGATCCCCAATTGTGACATTTTTGTGCAGCCAGGCATTGCACAGAAGTAAAAAAATACACAGTGAATATATACTGTACATATCAACACTAGAAAGATATATATCTATAACATGTATATAACATACACAATATGACATATAAAGAAGTAAGTTAGAATACACTATATCCCAAACTACTACAACTAAAATATAAACATAGGATAGACATATTCTATACATTAGTAGTGTACAAAAATTATTTAAATTCAAATTGAAAGGCAATGATGGAGTTTAAATATGTGCAAATGGTGCAGGGTTATTGAAAGAGCAAAACAGAGTGGAGTCTGGGTAAAAAAAAACAACTAAATAAACTCTGAAGCTGGGTGTTCTCCACTCACCAGAGGTGAGGTGTTGCTGTTTGTAGGAAAGATTTTCCTGTTCCGCTCCTTGTAACAGCGGAGCTGAATCAGTCTGTTGGAGAAGGAGCTCCACTGTCTGTCCAGCAGCTGTGGAGAGGGTGGTCAGGATTATCCCTCCTGGATAACAGTTTGTTCAGTGTCCTCCTCTCCAATGCAACTCCAAAGGTTTTTGGTTTGCAGTCAATAACAGAGCCAGACTTCTTAATCAGTTTATTAAGTCTGCTGGTGTCCCTACTCCCCCAGCAGACTACAGCAAAGTCCAGTGCACTGGCCACAACAATGGTAGAAGATTTCCAACTTCTTGCTGCACACATTGAAGGATCTCAGCTTCCTCAGGAAATAGCCTGCTCATCCCCTTCTTATATACACCAATATCAGTATTGATCCCACAGTTCAGTCTGTTGTTGATGTGCACTTGGGGTGGGGTGAGTGATCTTTGAAGTGAGTGTAGCGTATCTAGCTTCAGTCCTCATTACAGGAGAATTAAGAGAGGGGCGATAAAAGGCTTCTCTTCACAAGAGGGGCCAAAGATACACCCTCCTTAAAGAAGACAAGTGTGTGCAGCGGGTTTTGTGTTCTGTGTGTGGTCGCTATTGATATGCATGTCATGTCTCAGAGCATGACATGTCCTCTGTAAATGGAGGAGCCGATGAAGACTGGACCCCGGACAACATCATTGAGCACAGGAAATATTTACAGCTTTCATTCCAGCCATATCGGCTTATGGCTGAAGTCATTCTTGTTTCATGCTGCATTATAGCTGAAGACTGGTGCTTATTTGAAAATAGCAAGGGACACATTGTATTTATTCAAATCCTGCGTTAGGCTTTCCTTGCATTAGCTGACTTATTAGAGCTTAGAAACTCATAGTGGTATGTAAAGTGGGGGCACACATCCCCATGGGTGCTTGAGAGAGATATGTTAATGTTATTTATTTATGTATTCATCATAGCTTTCACTATTTCAACCAAGCATCAACTTTATCTCTCTGAATAAATGTTAAGTTAATGATGTTAGATGGGTCAGTAGAAAACGGTAAGCCTGTGTATTAAATGAAAGTTAGTGAAGTGACAAACTTTGGGCATCAAACCATTACAGCTGTGAAATACAGTCTATGTATGGGCTGCATGTCTCCTGCTGTCCAGAAGGGGTCTGCCATGTACCGGTCACTTCTCCAGCAGCTAATGCTGCCTTCAATGCTTAAGGAAATATGGGACTTAAGGCAGGGGAAGCCCAAATATGAAAAACACGATTTCAGTAAAAGTGTTTACCAACCTGAACAGCAGCCGATTCATACCCAAGTATAGTCTATTTAAATTACGTGAGAGCCAAAACAGCTCCCTCTGGATACTGTTCAGAATAGAGTTTAGATTTTGCTCTTCAAATATCGTGTCCTATAACACACGCATACAGTTTAAAGACTTCCCCTGTATATGTATATCATCATGTACATGTCAGCAAGTAATGTACGCATTACTCTATTACGGAAAGTGGTTGTCTTAATTTAATTTAACAACCAAGTATTGGCATCACAAATTAGACTTGTTTTTCTAAATGAGTACTGTGTGCCTGCTTTACTTTCTGGCTCGGTTGTAGAAAACACGAGGAGCACATGAAGGCAGCATTGATGTATCCCCCTTTGCCAGACCTCTTTTTTTGTTACGCCCGTGGAGAGCTGTGCGCTGAGAGTGCAACACCAAACCTTTCCCACCACCACTTACCGGCTACATGTGGGGGGAGAAACCTGCGGAGTAAAACCAAGCGGAGGAAGGAAACCAAACGTAGCATTACTTTCTACTGCATGGAATAACTGCACTGACTTTTTTTTCCCACGGAGGCGTTAGGTGTGTAAACTAGTGAAAGTTGGATGCCTGAGTGGACATTTGCAAGTCTGGACAGAACGACAATGGAATCTGTGATCTCGTAACCACGCGAAAGAGCGTTAACATCTGTGTTAGCTCACCGGTCTGCGTGTATAAGCACCGTTTGCAGACAAGTTGGGGACTCCCAATGAGGCCAGTGAAGAGTAGTTCGCCTCGCGGGGACGAGCAGTGAGCAGCGTCTCGAGCCGGTGACTGGAGTTGTTCTCAGGGCAAGGTGAGTGGCAGTGTGGGTGGTGTAGTCCGCCTCTACAACGCATTCACTCTGGTTCTTCTCTTTCTCAGTTGAAATTACAACTACATATATTTTTTCCCCTCTAAATGACCGAGCCTCTGTCC
This sequence comes from Bovichtus variegatus, assembly GCA_943593645.1. Classification (NCBI taxonomy): domain Eukaryota; kingdom Metazoa; phylum Chordata; class Actinopteri; order Perciformes; family Bovichtidae; genus Bovichtus; species Bovichtus variegatus. The sequence goes on from CALSCE010010661.1 coordinate 739,117, forward strand.
TGTGGATAGCGATATCAATGTAATCGTAACGTCATTTGAACAACTTAAAAAAATTAAATAAAAAGTTTTTACTCAAACATGTTTTGTGTGCCCGTTTTAACCCTTGCCCACTTTGTTTTCATTCAGGCGTTGGTTTATTAACCCATACACTGCGTTAGCTTCTGCCAGTTGACCGTCTAAAGTGCAATAACTTCACTTAGTTAAGCTAACTTATCCAATACACATGTTCTAGGCGCTCCAAGCCACTAGCGTTAGCTATGTTCATAGTGCAGCATGAGGTGTGATCACCATTTTACGGTATTTAAATGTGAAGTGATCAAACAACATCTCCAACCACAGTTGACCTGACATTACCTCCCGGACAAAACAACTTTTACAAGAAAGTGTGAATGAGGATTGTGTAAATAACGGGTCAGCCAGATTTGAATTACATTACATTTAGTTATTATTTAATGTACCATGTGTGTGCCGAATTTACCAGCGAAGCATAGTAACTCGTAACATTAGTTGTATTTTATTTAGTTGAGTGTGTGTGTGTTTGTCTATACATAACAACACCCTAATTGGTCATCTTTTCCATTGTTATTCTGTTCACGGAACATGTGCCTCCAGAAAATAAGTTGTGGAGGTCATCTTCATATAACTTGAATTGCACACACTGCAAATGATGGTAGTGCAAGTTAATATAAGCAATCGGAAATGAACAGGAGAGACCCATGCTGGGGCTGATGATACAACTCTTTAAGATCAAAGGTCAGATGCAGGTCTTCTTCTTCTTCTTCTTCTTCTTCTTCTTCTTCTTCTAATCTGAACATTGTAACACATTGCAATATTTAATTGTGTTTACACGTGGTTACAAGTGGTTACAAGTATCCTGGCTGACGGTGCATCACAGAGGCTGCCAGTGAGTGTGTGACCTTTGTGTTTTTGTCTCCCATGGGTGATGGTCTTCTCACAATGTAGTGCCTTCTTAAACCATGGCCATCTGCCCCTGTTGCCTCTTAACAGAATTGGTGGCTTAATATAAGCCAGGAAATGAGATGGAATATCCCCTCCCGATGATGATGATGATGATGATTGCTCATTTATTTTAGATTGTTGATGGCATTGTGAACACTAGGCTGTGCCCAGGCGGCATGGCTGCAGGGTCTTGCACATACTCTCATGATTGTCTGCACTTCTAAAAGGAAACTCCTTTTAAAATTGTTATTTTTTTTAAAGATGCTTTTTTGATTAATTTGATAGTGATAGGGGAAAGAGACCAGGAATGTGGGGAAAGAGGGGCATTTACACCCATGTGGTAAACCACTTGGCCATCGTGTCGCCCAGTTCAGGTTTTTCACATTTTGTTTTTAGTTTCCTGTTTATAAAAAACACTGGTCTTAACTATCTATCTATCTATCTATCAACTATCAACTATCTATGGGCAATCCCTTTTTTTTAACATTTCTAAGACAAACACATTTTGGGGGTTAAGTTATTTTCAACAGCAGTACTTTGAGAGGTACCAGTTCACCTCCTGGGCACTGCCGTGGTGTCCTTCAGCCAGGCACTGGACCCCCACACTGCTCCAATTATGTGTTTGACCCAAATAAAATGATCCCCAGTTTTCAAGTTCGGCAGCTGCTGAAAACTAGTCAAATGTGACAAGTATAAGTAAAGCTTTCAATTGCTGTGAAGGTTGTGGTTTATGTCAGATTATGAGCGCATGCAATTGGATGTTTAAGCGGAGTTTCTGAGACTTAACTGGAGCACATGTTCTCATTGCTCCTGAAGTGAAGGACTGCTAGTAGCCAGCATGTTGTTGTACTTGTACCTGGATAAAGTCAGACACCAGGTCCCAGAGCTGTCTGGACTTGTAAAATGAATAAAATGTAAACTTTCTTTTAAAGGCTTGACTTGCAGGGACCCGAAATGGGGAAAAAAAAGGACATTTAAATGGTGCAAAATCAATAAAGAGGACCATTTGTTGTTTCAATCGTTTCAGTTTGGAAAACATTTTAGAAAAAAAACATACTGGTGTTTCAAGGACACTGATAACATAAAGAAGAATGTCAGGGCCAGGTGATTATCTCCTTCTGTTGTGTTGTATCTGTGGAATAACACAGGTGTAATAAAGTATGTCAAACTTGAGGTGAACACTTTAAAAGTTTTAACCTCCTAAATTTTTGGATTTGTCATTATTGAACAAAACATAATTCTTACATGGAATTAATTTCGCTTGACTATAAGTAGCAACCAACTTTACAGATGTTAACATTTAACAGACAGAACTTGTGACAGCGAAGGTGCTAAAGTGTCTTTCCAATAAACGAGATTCACCTCACAACCTTTTCACAGTCGAGGTGCCAAAGGTCAAACGTTGCAGGGGTGCTGGGTGTCGACTGCTCTTGTTTTCTGTGTCTGGCAATTGGAGGGACTGCAGGGAGCATGTACGGTTAAAACCTTTCATCTCCTCCTACCAAACAAACATCCTTAATACAAACTTAAGTCAACTGTTGTCATCAGCCGAAGCGAGGGTATGAGGGTGAACGTTGTCTGAGAGGATAAGGGAACACTACTGATTTGTCTTGCTTAGCGTCTGCTGTGTCATTTATGCTGTTGTTCTGGTAATGAACAGCTGGGGAGACGTCAAGGATGGACTGAGGGTTTGATAAACTGTAACTGATGATCATCCCAGGGGATGATCATCAGCTTGGCCGTTGATTAAGTATCTGTGGAAATTGCAGCCAGGACAGAGCTGTCATTGCAAGGTGCTAAGTCTGTGTGATGGAGAGTAAGGTTTGGGTTGTGCTCAAACCGAGTGTTGTCCAACCTGGTTGGATATAAAAAGCGTTTATAGCTGTTCCCACCAGCCACACTGGAAGGCAGGGTGAACTGGATCGTTGGATGGATATACCAAAAACTACAGGTATCATGTTGTTTGCTCTCGTGCAACAGATTCGATATTTCACAGCTGCGTCAACACAGGTAAAACTGGGAGAAATCCACAACGTTCCATTTATTTCTGGATGTATGCATCGCATAGAGAGGGGAGATGTGAAATTGCTTAAATATGGGGATAACTTTGCATATTTTCAGACAGTTTCTCCTGGAATGCATTCATAGCGTTTTATATTTAGAGGTGTAAAGTATTTTGACATTCTTGTGCATACAACCAAGTGTAACGCCATGAATGCTTTGGAGGGGAGACTGTTCTAAAGTGTGCGGCTTAGCCCATCTTGAGCCATTATGAAGTCTCGCTCCTCTCATTTGACAGTGAGCTTTTTGCCACGGCTTCAAGTGTGCACATTCGTAACATACAGTAAATGCACGTTTTGAAAGACACTTTGTACATTCTAGTTTGATCCACTTTTCAAGCATACCCCAGCCTTTACACCTTTTAGTATGTTAGAATCTCAATTCATTCCATTTTCTTAAAGGATTCTTATGGACCAGAAACCACCAGGTGAAATCAGCTGGAAATCTAAAATGATGAACATTCTCTGCAACCAGTTTTTATATCTTTCCCGTTGGAGAGCGCGATCATCCCAGAGGGGATCAAAGTACAACTTATTTGTAAGGCAGCTGACACTCGACATGTGAACGCTCTGCTTGCCTGGCAGGGGTCAAGGGCTCCTCCTCTCCCATGGCCAGATTAATACTCAATTTAATTATGTCACTGAGCATTAAGTCAGTAACCTTATCAGAGTGGTCTTGCTGTTTAATGGGGCTTTGCGAGCCAACAGATGCACCAAGATTAGGGACAATATGCTGGTGGTGCAAACCTTGAGCAGAGGGATAAAAGACAGGCATGGAATCTGATACAAGGTGCCCCTCCTGCTAGATACCACCAGCCCGCTGTAGGACACCTCAAGATAGCAGATATTAAATATAGCCTTGTCTGAGGACAGTCCCTATGTATATCTCAACGTGTCCTTTGTTATTTGAATATGTGTTAATGTCTCGTTTAATAAAATGGGTAGTTACATGCTCTGTGGTGTCCTGTACATTTGTTCTGTACTGTAATAGAGTTCCGTGACAGATTCATGCTGTGATTATGCACATTTACAAACAAGCAGAGGGAGTGATTTAGGGTTTTGCACATTGATGTAGAGTTTCAGGCTGATTTTAGTCACTGCACCATGAATATATGATGGTTGCCTGTCTCTGGGTAGGCTGCTATGAGGAGTTCTGCTGTGCCTGGAAACTCAGACTTGATTGGCTAGTCACATTTAGATTCTCTCAGATCTCTATGCATATTGCTTACGGTGAACTTTACAACTCTAAGCCCCAAGCTGGACAGGATGAAGCTGCCGTCTTTCTGTGTCCATTATCTGAATCAGCAAAGCCTTTAAGTTTTTTTGGGTTGAGGATTTTCTTTGATAACAAGAACAGTGATAACGCTCCGCAGGATTCTCTGAGGGTTTAATTATACTGGTTAGCCGGTTCATTATTCAGATATGTAAATATAGATCCAGATATATTCCCTGCTGTGGATTGTAAAACAGATTTGAGTGTGTGTGCGTGAGTGTGTGTGTGCGTGCTGTATAATAGTTCCGTCATGAATGAAGCTGGTGTGTTTGCCTAAGATCAGTGGTGAACCACAGTCTGCCTCCTGAGCTTGAACTGGACTGACTACAAAATAACTATTTTACTCAATAATATCATTGACATGCATCATATTTTGAATTGGATTAGAATGAATAACTCTTAACGTTTAGGGTTGCATATCAAAACTCAAGTTGGTAAAAGTACTGGACATAATTTAGGAAATGTTAATCACTGAAGTTTGTCTTTACAGGAATCAAAAGGTTTTTGTAGCAAAGTAAACCATCAACCACAAAGCTAAGAATTCAGTTACGTGCACCCCAAACAGTGAGTTGAAGTTAAAGATAACACTTTAAATTTAAACGCAGTTTAAATCACTGTCAGATTCTAATTTGTTCCCAATTGCTACAACGGAGCATGCTGAATTAGCAAAAATTCTGATTTATGCCCCTAACTAATTTATCCTTATAGCAACAACAACAACATATTTGCCCAAATTATACTCCCAAATCTACATGTTAGTAGCTTGAATGACAAAAATTTCAGTTTTTACGCAAACCGTCAGTGTGTAGCACAACATTTATGAGTGTATGCATAGACGTATGGCCCACCAAACATGACACCCAGTGTAGTATTAAAAACACTAACCCTTTGTGTATCTGAGTCCGTTTTGGACTATATCCTGCCCTTGAGGCTAATGGGCATCGTTGTATTTGGAGTCATACCAATAATAATACGATAATTAAAACTAAGCTATAAACAGTATGCTGTATGTCATTGCATAACATTAAGGATATCGTAGTGAAATGGGAATTTACAGGGGGGGGGGGTTAATTCCAGGCTCCTCTCACTTCCCCACTCTTCTTCTTTAGCATGATCTGACTGTTTTCTCTTCCTCATGTCCTGCGTCCATGCTGCTGTCTCTTTCTCACCCACAACCCATCTACAACCTCCATAAATCCCTCTCTATGGCAATTTCATCCTATCCTTCCTTTCCACAATTCATTCTGCCTAGCTCAAAACTTCCCATAGCTCTCATTTTCTCAGTATTCCCTCATGCCTGCATTCATGCATACCCATGCTCCCGTATCTTTTTCCTTCTGTCTGTGGAGCTGAAGCAGCCATTTGTAGAAGGCCCTCGGAGAAAGAGGCCCGGCTAGTGAGATAGGGTGACATTGATGAGTAGAGCTTTGTTAACGCACTCGCAATGAGAAGATGAGACCTGCACCTGGGGTAGGTGAGGGTGGAGGAAGTACTGAACACACACAAACATGCACGCCGTTGTTCTTCTGTACTTACAAGGTCCTTCACTCGAAGACATTAAATCCTCTACCATTAACCTAAGCTTTAGTCCTCTCTACTGTCTTAAAGCATCGCCATATCTAAATCTGATACGAATGGAACAAGATTAGATGGATGAATTCTGTACTTGGTTTTATCAACACAATCAGGTCGCCAAGTATTTAGGTTGAATATCTGGTCCTATCACTGCCATTTTCTTGCATTGTCTTGTTCTATGTGATAAACCCGGGTGAACACAACAGGTTTTTTAAAGTTGTTAAACAAAAAGATAATTAAAAACATTTCATCACCAAATTTCTGGATTGCAATGATCATCATGGACTCATAATATCTAAAAGCATAATTGTATTTGGGTGAAATGTTTTTTAAGCTCAAGGTTCTAGTCATCAGAGCCCTGCTTTCAATTCTAACCCTAAACTTAATATACTATTGCTTCTACAGGAGGAGTCTGTGCTTTATAGGGATAGGCCATCTGTTTCAATTAGTAATATTTACTTTTGGAAACAATACCACAAAAATTCAGGAAGTTGGTTGAGGCGTTAATATTTTTTTTTTTTTAAATTTCGATGATGAACATTGAAATGCAAATAGAGATGTGTCCCTTTGATGAGAAATGCACATTATCATGAAATGTAGCCTAACTCGGTTTAATATTGATTAACACTTTGAATGACATTGTCATATTATAATAATAATAATAATAATGAAAATGATAATAAAAAGGCCTATTAATAGAACTGGGTCCAGCAATGAATTAGACTAGGCCTATTCTAAAGAGTGCATTTTTAACGTAATGATGAAATATGTCTGATCAGTTTTGGAGGGTTGTGAAAACGATATGGTCCACAGCAAAGTGTCGGCCCCTTGATGAAAAGCATATTGTCAAAAATAATCCGTTGTTACTTTCAATCACTTTAATTTTCCTTGCCCCTTTTGAACCTAACCTGCAACCTGGGGCTTCCCAAAGTCTTTTGTACTTTTGTTCTTCTTTGTATTTCCACTGTATTTTGCAAACCAGAACATTTAGGATATTGACAATAAAAAGAAAACAGCAGGGCCAGCTACACTACATCATATAACTATAACTATATTAGTAAGTGGTTATGGGGCAGACAACAAGGGTAGAAGTGTAGCTGATATTGATCGGCTTCTACATTTGCACAGACCGGGTCGGTGGCCCGAAACAGGGCATGGCACCGCAAACCACTTGTTTCATCTGTGTTTTGAATCTCTTTTATTTTCTAACCACCGACTAAAGCTCCTCTTCCCAAATACTAATGAGGGCCTGGACATTTTCATCTGACCAACAAGTGTTCTCAATGTTCTCCATCAAGTATTTGTTCACGTGCTGGTACAGATGCAGTAGTTAAATTGGTGGTTACTGTTGTTTTTGTCATAGCAGTTATTGTGATGTGAAAACACATCTACTCAACTATGCACAATCAGTTCTGCCAGCAACCCCTCAAAGTAGCTGGAACTTGCATTTAGCATCACCTCCAGAGCAGTACCCAAATTTAGTTCCATAAACTCATCCTGAGAGCGAGAAAGGAAAAGCAGAACCTGAGACAATGGCTATATGTTACGCTGCATGTTGTTAGGCTCCTACAGTGGAAAGGACTTTGTGACCACATCACACAGTTCCACACTGGAATACGGCTGCATGGGAAAAGTTGCCAATGTAGCCCCACCCCACAAAAACATCCTCACTCCCAAGGTCTAAACTCCAACCAGTTCTCACAGCTTTAGAAGTACATGAACGCACCACACACATGTATTCTCGCACACAATTTTCATTCATTTTGGGCTGGTATTTTTTAGAATAGCAGTAGACAAAATAAACAGAGGTTTGACGGTCTCTGCTTTTGCTTTTACTCTCTGCACCTGCACATTCCTGTACATACTCTACCTAGATGCTGTAAAGTGCTAAAAGGTTGTTTGCATATTTTTTGCATGCAAGATTTTTGCTTGTGGACACTTTTTGCTGTGCTTTGCATCTTTGGAAGTGGTGATCTGCAGGTCTTGTACTCTCTTCTTCTTTGCTCTATAAGGGGAAGGGGGGTGGCCATGCCTCCTTTGTTTCTTTTGTTGGAAGATGAGGGTGAAACGACCAGCCAACCAGAGAGGGGGATTGTGAGGAAAAAGTGTGGGTTAGAGATGTGAAGGCGCACCTCGACGAGAGAGGGCAAAGGGAGGAGGAGAGGGAAAGGAGGATGAGAGTGTCTCTTCCCCTGTCTGTCAGTTGGAGAACAGCTGGTGTTTACTGCAGACTCCATTTCTGTCTCCTCAGAGGAAGGACAGGTGAGTGGGTGTGGCAGGAAAGGGAGTGTCCACCATCTGGAAGATGACCTCGAGCGTCCAGGCTTCGGCATCAACTTCTTTGAAAAAATACTTTTGAAGTTATCTTGAAATTCAATTAAGTGTTTGTTGGAACATGCTCATTTGGAGATTCATGGGCAGATTCAGGGACTGGTGATCTGTGTGAAATCACTTGCTCTTGCTGAATTGTTCTTTGCCTTGCATGGCTGTAGTCAGACAGGTGGCCATTCATCCTGGCTTATGATTTGAAATGAATGGACTTAGAAGCGCGCTTGAAATTGAATATCATTTACATGACGTCAGGCAGCTAGCTTTGGCTTTTTGACTCCAGAGGCAACAATACAAGAGGCATCTGCTGCTGTGACACAAGCCACATTTTTTTTCTCAGTTTGTGTGTGTGTGGCTTTTTGTGGCACTCAGGCAAGCGTGAAAAGCAGCATTTTGAAATACCGACAGCTGACTGTTGCCAAGTGGCAACCATGAAAGCTCTTGGAGAACAGTGAGTGCTCAGTTTCCCTAGAAACTCCCTTTTTTCTCAAGACAGCTCCCCCTAAATTGACTCACCTCCCCCCTAACTCCCTTTAAACGCCCTTGGGGGAGGAACCCTCTGTCCTGGGAAAAGGGGGGTTGCTATGGAAAGCCAAAGACGAATGTTGGACAGGCGCGTTAAAAGTTCAGGACCTTGGCCAGCTGCTGGTGGACTCCACTAGTACAGAACAATGTTTCAGGGATGTCTGAAACCACCTTACCTAGCTTTAGGTATGCAAGCTGAAAAGCCATGCCCTTTGAAATGATACAGTGGGCTTTAAAATGGTCTCATAAACAATGGTCACAATTTTCCCCAGCCCATAATGGGTCATATAATCCTTCAGACAAAGTAAAAGCGAGAATAACAAAATTGGTGTACAATAAAAATCAGAATCGCCTCAATTTGGACTAACAGTAAAACGTATTGAGCCCAGCAGGCATCAGTTTGGTTTATTTAGCATTGAATTTATTTCAATTATCAATTAAATATTTAATTTGATCAAATAAATGACTTATACCCATTATAAGTTACCAGAGGTCAACGTCATATAATAATAATAATAATAATAATAATAATAATAATAATAATAATACATTTAATTGATATAAGTCATAATACTCAAAGATGCTTTACAATAAAACACATTTCATACAAACTAAAATGTACACACAAGATGCAATGAAATGGATAAGAGAAACAAAATTAGAACAGAGAGCAGTGACAACTAGTGGAGTCATGAGAGAAGGAGTTTAGCAGGAGAAAGCAATCTAGGAGCGGTTTTAAGGGCTTGTCTGAAGGAAGGTAGGGTGTTTGACTGTCTGATATGGTTGAGGAGGGCATTCCAAAGGAAGGATGCAGCAACTGAGAAGTCCCTGTCACCCCGGGTCCGGAACATGGTCCTGGTGGTCTTTAGGGTGTTTGCATCGGCCGGACCTGAGGCAACACGTAGGGATGTGGAGGAGGAGGAGGTCAGAGAGGTAGGGACGGGCCAGGTTGCTTAAGGCTTTGTAGGTGGTGAATAATATGTTCGAGCCAGAGAAGTATCTCGTTGATTATTTTCAGTAGGGCAGTTTCTGTGCTGTGTTTGGAGCGGAAGCCAGAATGCTTGCCCGAGGATTTTAGACGGAAAGGGGAGGTTGTTGTTTGTAATATCGGGTTCAAGTCCAGGTTTTTTCAGTATGGGGGTGACAGCAGCGAGCTTGAGGGAGGATGGGACGAGACAAATTGCTCCCTGGTATGGCTCTGCACGACTTTACTTAAATTGACTCGTCTCGTTCTTTTTTTGGTTTTCCACTAGTGATAGTACTTTGTACTTGGTACTTATTACCACCTCAGCCGAGGTTTGAAGTGAGTTGAGGTGATACTAAAAGGTCACGTTAAAACACTGCAGAGCACTGATAGGTCAGAGAGAATCGTCACTAGCGCATCACAGGACATCCTACACCAACCTGGCATTTTAAATGGCAAACTACCGTCAATAGCGATCGTATATTCTTTTCACTCAACCTATTTTTTTTTTACTGCTGGTAAAACTACGCCGCACACCACGTCTTATAACTGACTAAATGCAGACGTTCTTCTGTTTAGTTGACGATGAAAGGATTCAAAGAGTCCCGTTTACACGCCGCTTTGGCAAACCGCTGATCATCCTGCATACACTGAGACGATACCATATTCAGTGGATGACTCAATTCTGCAAGTCGAGTCAAGCCATACTAAAGTCACTTACAGTGGAAACGTAGCTTAAGTGGACCTCGAGTTAACGGAAGGGTAGACAATTAATTACAGAACAATTTTTTTGTAATGTGTCTTACCATGACACTTCCTGTTGGTTTACACTCCCACTGGGGTCGGGGGTCACACGGCTCTTTTGTCCTTGCATCAACACAAGACTCTCTCAACAGAACTTTTTTCCCCATGGAAGTGTTTAATGCACAGAGGTACTCGGACTCGTGTTGAAATGTTTGTATGAATATGTGACTGCATCTGTGTCTGAATGTGAACGCCCTGTGAGCCCAGTGTTTCCTGGCAACCTTTGCCACTTGCTGGTAAGCTGAGCCGTTGCACACAGTGTCACAGTATACAGGCTGCACTGTTGCCCCCACTGGGCTGGATTTGCAAGGCTTTGATTTAGACATTCCTTAAGCCGATCTGAAATTTTGGTTCCATTCCTCGTTTACTGTACTGTAATCCTGCTGAATAAAACCAGAACCACACTGTGCGACTTCCAGAGTCCAGTCCAGAGTATGTACTGTGTGTCTGCATACAGTCCTGGCCTCGTGTCGCTGTGGAAGTTGTAATGTAATAGCTTATAACATACTAGACTTCTGTGTGTATAGCAATGAGCCTTGAGGCAGCTTTCATAAATAACATAACTCTCCATGTTATTAATGGAGAGCTTAAGGGTTTTTTTCTTGCTTACTAGGAATAATCTTTTCCACCCGCTCCACATCAGTATCTTTAATCTGGCTGCAAATGAACCAGGCCTCTGTTTCCAGGGTTATGGAGCACTCTGAGGTGGGGGGGGGGGCTTTGTCAGTGTGTATGTGTTGGTGTGTTGTCTGTCCCACATCCCAAGTTCATGTAACTCAAACAGCAGTTCAGTACTGACTTTGTAGTTGATCCATGAGTGCAAATCTCTAAGATAATGTGGATGTTAGATCTCCAGTTTGTCCACACCAAACGCTTGTAAACTCTCTTCTTGCTGCCTCACATTGTGAAAAAAAAAATGTGATGACAATTGGTCTCTAAATCAAAGCATTACTTGGGATAACACCACCCTGAAAAAAGTGTAGTTGGGTGACACAAAGAACAATCATCTCTGTTCTTATCTTTACCACCTCTGCCTTATTTAGTAAGCTCTTTAACTGCATGCTGTTTGGTTTCCCCCTGTTTCTCTCTCTGTGGCTGGCTGGCTCCCATATTAGCATAGAATAACGGGTCTAAATCTGTCTAACCCTAAATCAGTTTTAGTTTAATAAACTTTTGTTTCAATCTGATAGCACTAGCGATGTACAAACTCAGTTTGACATGCAAATGGGATATTCAGGTTCATGAACTTTAATGTGAACATGGCGCACATGGCAGCACAGAATAACAAAAATGTACTCGACATAATTCGATCCGTGGAAGATCATTATTTCATGTGTTACCTGATTATAGCTATGTTTTGACTGGAAGCAACTTTTGTTAGCAACAGTCTAGCTGATGGAAATGCATTTAATCATAAATGTATTCCTTTATCCTTTTATTTGTATTAATTTGTTTAAAAAGTTGCTTTATTTAGCATGTCTTCTTTATTTTTTCACTCGATTATTTTTCGCAGGCCGTCAGCAAATAACATTCCTTCAATTGAACCGTGCTGGTGGAGATGCACAGTGGATTGTTGTGGCCACAATATATTAATATGGTTTAAATATGTATTTCCATTGGTTGCTACAGACATTTGGAAACAGTGTATTACTGTGACTATAGTGGAAACTGAACTATAAAATCATTGGCTGAAATAAATATAAAAAAGTGTTTTGCATCTCTAGTATCTAGCCAACTTGTCTGCCCCTCACTTAGTTTCTCTTTGTGTACTCAAAGAAGAGCAGCCCAGCGAAGTGTTGGTGGTTTACCTCATGCATTACTCAGCAGTAGTGGTGATCAGCGCAGGGAGCTGTAAAAGTTTTCCAGCACAAATGACCCTCCTGTTTTAGACTTTTTTTGTTTCCACTAGAGTAGCTTAGACTGATTGTTAATCATCATGTACCTTCACTTTTTGAAAATGAGCTTACATTACAGTCATCTGCTCACTCTATTGTTATCTCGCACAGCATTAGCACTCTGTCATGTAGGCTATATGATCACCATAATGGGCTTCAGCTTGAGTAGATTTCGGTAGCAGGAACACTGTGTCAGGACCGCCATAAGCAACAAGTCACTTGCATAAAAACACACACACTTCTACCATCCAGGCACACCGGGGGATGTTTTTTTTTTGCGAAGCCCATACCTCTGCTTAAGGGTCAAGTATATTAAGATGTGAGAACAAAACCAAATCACTCATTTGCCATGCTTGGAGATCATGGCAGATATTTTTGGGCTATTATGTCATTTTAAATGTAAATATCATTTCAAATCCCTCCCCTCAGATATCATTTCATATTGTGACACGAGACCCTGGAAACCAATGTGACTTGTCACCAAGATAATCTCTTAGAATGTTCAATTCCTTGCTTCCAAATTATTTGATGAATTGGACAGATCAGCCATGTAGTCATACCATCAGCATTATACATGTAAATCTAAAATTCTTCCTCTTTTTTTTTTTTTTTTAAACTCAAAATCTTCAGGAACTCCTGCTGGTATCCCTGTACGTCAGACTGGGATTTCAAATATAAATGTTCCCTCTAAATTTCCAAAGCCCAGCTGGTTGCTTGATCTATACCATACTGATGATGTCATCAGACAATGGGGACCCCAGGCCCTTACCGATCACATTGCACATGTCCAGTCTGCTGCCTATTGATCATGGACAACAAACTGATTACTAGAATGACCCCATGTCCTGTATAGTAGATGGCCTCATTTAGATCTCGTACTCATTAGTGTCGCTGTGCTACACTTATCTCTGCTAGATTTGATTTGTTAATGTTTGCTTTTCAAATCTTTTATTGGAATTTTTAATGCAGAAATCCTGAGCTTCAAGAATTCTTTAAGTTAGCTTTAGCATTACTTTAAATCAAAGCCATTGTCATTGCTGCTGTGACGGCATTAGTAGCTTATGAAGCAAGCACCTTCCACATGGATTTTACTTCTGGAATGCACTTTTTTCCTTTTCATTTTTCCTTTCAAACTTTGTATTATATTGCAATCAGCAATCGTGTAGATGACTATTGATATTACATTATTATTTCTGTAACTGCTACTTGGATGATATTTTAAAACCCTGAATGTGTGGGTTATTCTTTTCACAAGCAATCAATATCCAAAACACACGCACTTCTGTCCTGTACAGGTGTCGGGCAGTTTTAACTGTCAAACAGGAGGAAATTGTGAATTTGTTGGACTATTTTCAACTGTGGATTAATGCACATTTTTGAGTATACTAGTGAGTATCTGTGGCAGCAGGACGAGTTATGTGGGATGGAGTAGAAATAAACAACCGTGGCCATTTGACAAAACGATCTCCCCTCAAGGTCCATTGAGCAGCTGCTCTGGAGCTTTCGATCATATCACACGGTCATCAGGAGATAGAGTTTGCCTAGTTCTCATGGAATTGTAGATGTGCAAATTTCCATTTTTATTACTTAAGGCAGGGGTCCCCAACAACTGGGGCGCGGACCAGTACCGGCCCGTGGATCATTTGGTACCAGGCCGCACAGAAAGAATAAAAAGTTTTTGTTTTTTGTGTGTTGGTAATAATTATTGTACACATTTTTATGTATTATATTATATATATTACAATGTAATAATAATATAAATAAAGGGCATCATATAAAATGGAATAATTACATTACATTATATATGTAATAATTAAATGATATGTTTTGCACTTTATTGCGTGTTTTGTTATGCCTGCTCCCCCCCCGCCCCCCCCGGTCTGTAGAAAAATGGTCTTGCATTAAACTGGTCCGCAGTACAAAAACGTTGGGGACCGCTGACTTAAGGGACCTCTTGTCCATGTTGGCTAAAAAAAGTCGAGTTCTAAAGTTCATTCTTGACATTGCAGACCGGTTGACAAAACTTCTCACCTCGAGGTCCATTTAGTAGCTTTCAATCATATCACATGATCTTAAATCGCAGTACTCATGATTAAAGGAATGAAGAAACATGTCGGCCTGTGTTTTTCATATTTTTTTTGGACAACAGTGGAGCATAGAGGAAGAAGATGTATCAGGGTTAGAGATGTACACACAAGAGTAGAGGATCACCAGCCCTATCCTTTTAAACAATCAAATACCTTTTTGGAAAGCCTCAGTTTCTCTCAAAACAGAAGTGGCTAAAAATAGTGGCTGTGCTTGTGTGACTGGGATTTCATCAAATGTAAAATGTTAAAATCCCATCAGAGTGTTGGTGGCAGTCTTGCAATCTTGGCTGCCACCGCTGATTGAATGTAGTGGAAACACTGCATGGACGTGATATGATTTTTCTTTACATAATTTAGAAGAAATTAAAATTAAACATCCATGCACTGTAGTGAATTAGGCGTTGGCCTGGCTCTGTTTTTGCAAATCAGAAAGATTAAGATGCAAGTCATCTGTGGGCAGATGTAAAGAACAGGAAACAGGTTTATAATTTGAGAAATGAACTGTGTTTTTATATTCTAAAAGTCACTGACACGGCTCTGTCAAACTGATTCGTCCTGATTTTGTGGACAGGGTCTCGCCTGTTGAACAGCTGTACTAACTACTGTAGGCTTCATGGGTTTGGCACTGGGGGATATTCTCATTGATTACCCCTGGGCCTCTGCTGCTGCTGCATATCCGATTCATTATCGAGCGTCATCTGAAAGCAAAATAGCAAGTTCACGCTTAATTATTGCTCTACTTTGCATGAATTTCAAGAAAGTTTTTTTTTTTTTTTTTTTCAACAGAGCTTTAGGTGCTGCAGGTTAAGTTTTGTCTGCCTGCTGTTGATGATTTAAGCACAACAACAACAAATTGATTGTTGGTGGCTGCGGCCCACACGACCGCACAAACCTGCTGTCTGCTGCGTCCGGAGCTGTTGACGGAGAGCACTGTTGTAGTCTTTGACTTTGTGAGAGAGAGAAGCCATGATGCAGTGAGAATGGAAGCAGGGGTTTCCCTCATGCCTCCTTCAAACAGGTGAAGCATGTTCAACCCACATTTAAGTCATTCATATGAGACTGCTGTCACAGGTAATCTCTGTCCATCACAAGCCAATCTGCAACTGTATTTCCGTTCAAACATACAATTACACAAACTTGAATTGCATAAGTAGCCAATGCAGTTTTAGTTTCATCTTAACACGCACGTTCCATCTGTGGCCCACCCAACATCTTATCTTTCGGTCTCTCTTTTAAATGAAAAGCTGCTCAAATGTTTAAACGTCAGTAACATAAAATTCTATTCCCATTTCAAATGGTAAAGCCCTGCAGCGAGGAGGGTCAGGTGATGTGCATTGACTCGTTCAGTACGGGATCAAGTTAAGTTTAGTTGTAATAGAAAATGTCAGCAGGCTAAGACACTAAACTGGTTAACATAGTGACCACTGTGGCTCACTACAGCCTTAATGAGCCGCTAGCATGGCTGAAGACTCAGAGTGTTGCCATAGTATTGGCCATTATTTAGGAGAGAAAACAAAGGCAGCCAAAGTATTTCCCACATATAAACACCTGGTACCTATTGTACTAAAATAAGACAAAAAGTTGTAATAAGCTACTTTTATCCATTTAGGGTCAAATCCAGTTAAACTCTAAACATAGCTTCTACTCCTGGCGTGTTTTCACAGCCAATGATTCAAAGAGTAATACCCCTGAGTGCATTTAAGATATGTTGAAGACGAGAGTGTTTCCAAGCTTGCAAAATGAAATGGGATTAAAGCAAATTCAGCATCAGTTTTAAATCCATATTCACACAGACGATGAGGGGAAGTGTGTGTATAGATAAGAGATAATTAATAATCAAAGTAGGCAGCTGAGGCGTAGCTGATGACCCTAATGTGTGCGTTTCCCCCACTGACTTAAAAAAATCAATCATGACTAATACGAGTTGGGGGAACTGGCACACATACCATGTGTTGTTGTCAGATTACGATGATGTGCTTATCCTTTTTTGCATACCATTAAAAACATGGTGGTACAAATGAATGAATTGGCCATAGAGATAGTATGCTGGTTGTCATGTTCAGCATGAGAACACAATTAGACTTAATGACCAAGCTGTCGCTGGAAAGTGTTCTTCCTCTGTCTCATTAAGGCTTAGAGACAGACGCCCAGTCTCTCATTAGTTTGCTTTAAAGTTAAAAGATTACTTCCAAAAAAGATTTCTTCTGTTTGGATTCAGTGACACATTTTGCTCTTAGGAATTTGACCACAGCACCATTTCAGTTTTAGTTTGACACTAAGGATGCCTTCTCTGCTTTTTTATGGTGGGATTTGTTTGTATAACCTTTGTTCATTATGAGGTTGAATGACCAGATGTAGGTTTAGGAATGAACACATGATGGCATCAGCCATGTGCCAACAAGCCTGCGAGGGCAAGGCAGGAGTTGTATTTAGACCCTGTATATATTTTCCAAGGAACAGAGGGAAAAAAGATAAAATTTCTGGTATTTAATTACAGAGCGGCTGCAGCCAAATGCACACTGTCGATGGTAGTTTGTAGGCCAACAAGCTTAACAACCTCAGGAATGGTTGCACTGTTGGTTTTGGTGACGTTGTGTCGTTTCCTCCTGTGAAGAGCAATGTTTTTTGATGTGCTGCACTGAACCAACAAAATTAAGAAGCCAGTAAAACAAAAAAAGAACATTATGGTGCAAGCATGTGTACCAAATCTTGGGACTTTGACACTTTTGCCAAGTCGAGGTGAAAGCTCACCCTAATTTTAGGATTTTATAATGCCTTGAAATTGCCTCTTTTTGAAGTTTGTTTTCTCACGAGAATCCTTTTTGTGACAGTTTTAGTTACTTTGAAGGGCGTCTGCTGCTTACAGGAAATATGCCCCACTGCCTCTGTGGCAGTGATATTTTGATTTCCCATGTTAATCTGAGCTGATTTGAGTTCCTTCTTTGCGCTCAAAGGTCCCCATGTATTTGAGGATGTGGATGTGTTTTAAGAAGACTCCTGGGTGTGTTTTCCCTCCGTATAGGGTTTGTGGGTCAGGATGGGTGGGGGCGGGTGGTCGAGGGTGAGGGTACACGCCATGTCACCAGTTGAGTCACTGTACATTTCCTAACAATGGGAAGCCTGGCTGAATTTGGCACAGTCCCTTTCATGGCCACAAAGGGAGCCATTCAGGCTTAAATGCATCCGGTTTCAAGTCGCCCCTTAACGTGAAAAGAGTGCGCGCTTGGCTGTTATTGTGTGAGTGCTATTACATCAGGGTTCTTCATTTGCCTGCTTTAGCGATTGGCTGAAGGATACAGCTTTGCTGCTTCTAGTGTCAGAAAGCTGAACATATCCACTAATGTTCTCAAAGTAAAGGTGCTCCAGACTCTCTGCTATCTGTCCTCTGTTTGCTCCACCTGATGAACCATTGTGTGATACAACTCAACTTTAATCCTTGAATAGGAAAGTCACTGAGGGGAACAAACATCAGAGAAAGACCGCAATCCTTCCTGTTCCTGCCACGTCAATCTATCAGCCCATCAATCTCGCACACAATTCCACCAAACGGCTTTCTGAACTTTCATCTTCAGACAGCTCAGCTTCAGTCCTCACCCTCACAGTTTGGGTCAAAGACAAATGGGAACAATATAAGTTAGTGTCTTGAATCTGAGCCAGCTTCTCACCTGAGGGAATCTCCACAGAACAAGCTGGCAGAGGGCTACACAGTGTAAAAACGCATTTTCTTTTTTTACAACCTTGAGAGTGGATTGAAAAAAAAATCCAAGTCATTTGGATCTCCTGCAGCTGGATTGGTACTGCTGTACAGCTTCAGGACACTTATGGCGAAGGACAAGCATAAAATGAGAATTTACTAGGGTTGCAAAAGCCAAGAAGGATCTGAGTTTAATTTCATTTGTATCTGTTTTTTTAGAAGTAAGCCCATGCACCTTGGTTGTTTTGAGCATGATAATATACACATTGTATATGGTCCAGACTACGGCTGTGACTTTTATTTGTAATTGTAGATGCTGTTTGAACTTGAAAAGGTTTGATTTTACACCTGTAATTTCCTGAGTATTAACAATCCATTAACACTATTGTACATGGTAAACCTTGTCACCCTATTGGTAAACTAGACAATTGCTGTCGTCATTGTAAACAGGAAATGGAGGAAACTAGAAAGCCCTGAACAATCCCAACACCAGACTATCTGAGGGTAATGTGAGCAAGCATTGTGGGTAAAGTTAAGGCTGTTTTGAAGCTGCCTTACAGTAACCCTGCCACAACAACAGATCTGAAGTCATTGGTTTGTTGCCTCTTATTCAGACTGAATGCTATGAATACACATTTCACTTGAACATCCTCAACATATCCGAGACGTTGGCTGTGATTCAGCGGTCTGAAACCAGGCTGAGGATTGAATGGCACTGCATCAGTTCAGCATCAGCGCTTATTCATCCAAGTAATCAATATTTTAACTTGTTCATGAATGGAAGTGTAATTAGATTTGAGTAACTATCTCCTGCATTTTGTCTGGGTTTTGGTCTTTGTTGACAAATGGTTGGCTTGTGTGAATAACAGAGGCCCTCACCTGTGTAACATGAATTAGGAGACATGGCAAGTGTTGCAAATGGTTTAGGCTCAATTTGTAGAGGGGGATTGTAAGCTGATGACTCCTGCTATCGTATTCCGTTTCCACATTATGGTTCCTCAAAGACCTTTTGTGTTTTAGGGAAGAAAGCTGTAAAAATGCTCTCTGGATTTTCAACTTGTCTTCCTCCCAGGTTTGGACAAATACTCATGGGAGCCATGGAAAGATTGGGAAAAAGCAGGAAAAGAGCACTGAACCTCTATGGGTAGAGACTTTGAATTTGTCCTTTTTTCTTGCTAATGCTCGTGCAACAATTATACATAGTCAAAGAAATGGTAACCGTAGCTCATCTCTATTGTCGTATAAGGAGATTTCTCTTTTTGGCCATTACTGATATTGTACACCAAAATACTGTAGCTAGATGTGTCTAGGAGGCAACACTTGAGCTTTTTTAACTATTTCCTTCAATTCATCTGAATTACACAATGGCTCATGGGATTTGCTTCCTTCTCCTGCGGTGTGAAGTCCACATCCCTCCAAACTGCATCCTACCACACTCAGCGGCTATTTAAAGTGTCAGCGGCTGCTCCCAATTACTCCTCCCCATGCCAAACCAGAAGCTCAGGCCATGCAAACGGAGGCCACCCTATTGCGTCTTCTGTTTGTTTTCATATTTCCCTTCCCTTGGTCAGCCCTCCTTTTTTGTGCTCGTACGGTTTTTGCCTTAGCCAAGGATTATTGTGTTTTTCCTCCAGCTGACCTTGGTTACGTAAACTAAGGCCTGATCCCCCTTCCCTGATTCTTGTCCCTGTCCAAGTCTTCCTCCCCGTCCCACCACTTTGCCCGGCTCCTATCCTCTGGGCGCTCCCACAAAGCCCAGTGTTTTGATTACACTGTGAAATTGGAGACAGGACTATTTATTCCCAGGCCGGGGTAGTGCGGAGGACCTGGTTGGAGGATAATTCAGAGAGGGGGAAGCCAGGAAGTTATTGTGGTTGAATCAGGCGGATGGTGTTGGTGGGTGAACTGTTTATGTATTCTCATAACTTCTCTTTGTGGGTTGCGCATTCAGCCAGCTGTTTGAACTAAGCAGAATGTCCAGCATCGCATCTCACTGTCAGCAGTTTCTGCACGGTCCGAGAGCTGTCCTTCAGCTGTAGGGCCGAGACTCCGGCCCTTTTTGGGAAGCATACACTGCTGCATTGAGACAAACACCAAACCCTCCCTCTCTGAGCTTTAGAGCAGGAACACTGTGCAGGCTTGATGACAACAGTGGCTGAATGATCATATCCACAGAGGTGGCACCAAAATAAGTTTGATCTAGTTTGGTCCTGTTAAACTCAGCTCCGCTAGTGCTCCTCTATGTCATATGTTTAAATCATTGGACCTTATTACCTCCTATGGAAGGCTGCAAGACAATACAGAGGAAATTCAGTTTCTCTTCAAATTTCTCCTAAACCGCCCATCCAGTGAACATTTTGTAGACTCTCCTGCTCTATTTGTGACTTTGCTGGATTAGTTTTCTCAGGTGTAATTTGGTAAAAGAAATAGGGCTGCAGTGATCCATATTGGCGCAGATACTGACCTCCATTAAGTGATTCCAGCCAAACGTGATCAGTCCTCATAAAATGCGCTTTCTTTGTCGCCATCCGAACAAAATTGTAACAAAAAAATCTCCATGCATAGTTAAGAAATGATGTTACCTCACGTATTGAATATTATCTTTATCATTTCCACTCAGCAAGGTTTACAGAGTTTAAAAAGTATAAGAAAAAGTATAGAAGAGAGTGCTTCTGAGTGTCGTTCAATATCCTGAGTTTAGGTGATGAACCTGATAAATGGTAGGAGGAGAAGTGGGTTTGTACATCACAATCTGACGTAGGTCTGACTCTTTTAATGTCTCCATGTATAACACTGCACCATTTCTCTTGTTGTCAGAGTGCTTCAACTGGCTCCCTTTTCACCGGCACCAGGATTTCTGGACATGGACATATTTAGTTACTAAACTTCTCATGAAGTTATCATTGAGTCATCAGCACTCAGCCTGTGATTTAAACACTCTAAAGACCCAGGGGCACACATTCATTGTCTGTAGACGCACACTCAACCCAGCCGCTCACACACGCAGACACTGTATTCTTTTACCCCACACACACACACACACGCACCTTATGTGCTTCAACAAGGTCATGCACTTGACCTGGTGTTAAATGCGAAACATTCAAATATACAAGCCCCCACATGCACACACACTTCCATACTTGTGTTAATGAGTCAGGTTAGTTGAGGAATATCAGTCGTGCCTGTTGCTGTCATCATTAGTAAATTACTGATTATTGTTCTCAGGAAATGAAATCGTGACACACATGTGCACAGACACGGCTAAAGCCAACCGGAGATGAGCAGCCGAGCATTAGATTACAGGGAAATGATCAGCCAGGGTAGGAAAAGGATACAGAAAGCAGGATGGGACGTGTTAATGTGTCTTTGTGGCTCCATCCAGGCTTCTTTTCTTCTGCTTTTATTTGCAGTCTGGTTGCAGGCCAGCGTCCTTTTTATTGTAACCGCTGTTTCTGTCAGACTGAGCCCAGGGCTGCTTCTCATTCCGAAGTTTTAAGTAAGATGCCTTTGTGCTGATTTAACTAAACTTGTTTTGCTGAGCATTAACACATTGTTTTAACACTGACAATAGCAGTGCCTCAATAAAACACTGTTTTAAGTGGGGGAAAAAAACCCATCTGGAAATATCTGATAATAACATTACGTAAACGACAGTCTGCGCCAGCTTTGACAGACATTTGGGCCATTTGGAACATCTTCATTTACAAGAAAATTAGGGCTAAAATACCAAAGTAAGAAGCTACCACCCTGTAACGTGTGCAGTTCTACACTTAACAGCTTGATATAAAGTACTTGCAAAGTTGATGTAGTTCACTTCACGTAAAAGAAAAAAAAAATTCTAAAACAGACCTATGGAAAAGTTAACAGTATATTTCAACTGCCTTCATCCTTAAGTGCAGCTTCCTTCTGTTGTTTGGTCAGATTATTATAGACAGGAGAGAGAAGGTGACGTATAACAAAGGTCCTCCACCACAATAAAACTAGGGATGTTAGGGTCACAGTGCATGTCCCTGAAGCTGAAATCTGTGTGTTAAGTGGTTATAGCACAGCTATGGAGCCTACACGTGTATAGACGCCTCCTCAAAACATAAATACTGTGGTGCTACAGCGGAGACGCAGATGCCTTGTTGTGACCACACTGTTGTTGTCCAGCTTGGAGATTGTTGATAGTTTGGGCAACATTAAGCAAGTTGAAGGAAGACTTTGTAATCTTTTATTTTTCAGTAAAACACACCTTGCAAAAAAATCCCTTCTTCTTTCTTCCTGTGTTTTTTTTTTGCATTTTTGCACCACAACCTCCACATCACCACATTCCAGTCATCTATTGTGTACAGCCATGCACTGTGCCAAGCCCATCCATCGGCACACGGTCGGCATGTTTTGCCAGTTACTAGCTCATTTTAACTTTCCCATACATGCTGTTTTGGTTGCAACAAAAGGCATGAATTAACAGCTGTTGCTAAATAGAATTTTGGCTCTTGTGTGGTTTGCTATGGCTCACAGACAAATGACTCTTCAGCCTATACCAGTGTTCCAACACATCTCGTAAACTATTTATACAGCAACTTTTAAAAACGAAGTAATTATGTTTATCTGCTGCAGGTCCTTCAGAAGCAGTGGCCTGCTCTGCACACACACCTCAGACGGATGGTTAGGGGGGGGCTGCAGATTAGTGTGCTTTTAAGCGTATCAGACATCTTAACTAACATTAGGGAGTTTTATAAAGAATCTGCTGTGATACCAAATAAACCTGCTTAAATAAGCCCATACAGTGTACTGTGATTAACTGCAGTTAATCGGTGGACACAGCCTCTGGAATACTGCTTGGTATGTTGGGCCGGGTGTGAGGACTCTGTTGGGTACAGTACAGTGCGTGTCATGTGTTGTTGGGTCATTTGTTGGTCAGTGCAGTTATTCCTCTGCCGTGTGTATTGCTTTTGGGTTTGCACTGTTTTGTGTACACAGACTCTAAAAGAAGGTAGATCAGCAGGAGACAGGTCGGCTGCTCCATGAAAGGGACACGGCGAAGTGGAAATGTCCTCTCGGTATCATGTTAAACAGTGCTGCGAGCAAATGTCTGTGTCAGAGTGTGACTCAAAGCAAGGCGAGACTTACTGAAGACGGCAGTGACGATGATAGCGCCTCTCTCATACCAGTGCATTCCCAAAAGTTTAGTTTTTCCTCTTAGAAAGAGGGTGTTGGTTTGTTTGTGGGGCTGAGCCTTGCTTTGCCTTTCCTGAGGTGAATTAAGCATAGTGGAAGTGATTTATATATTTGATGTCTTGTAAAGATCTTTTTTTAAAAACCTTTTTTTTCTTCAATAAACTGAAAAAATGATTGAATCCACACTACATCAGTTTAAGCCAAGTCCCATCCTGTGAGATGGTGTTGCTGGTTGTTGACACCAGTGCTCCTCTCACTGCTTGGAGGGTGTGTATTAATGAATGCTGCTTTTCAGGCTCCCAGTGGAAAAGTTTACATGTTCAGCAGTGGACTCTGTAGCCACATGCAAAGTGATGCTGCTGACCCAGACCACTCCACCTTCACTCATGATGGTTGACTAAACAATAATAGGAAACACTTTACAATGTGCACACAGACAATATGTTGCTCTCTTTGCTCTGTGTGATGAAATGGATCAGAATGAAAAGCATGGCAAGATTAACACATGGACAGCCTGTCCAGTCCCTTGAGAGCAAAACACAACAAATGGCAGCATTTCTCTCCAGAGATGGCCCATGTGGGGTGTAATGACTTTTGTAATCTGTACTTTAGTGAGTTTAAGTCTGTCAGGTGTGTGTGTGTGTGTGTGTGTGTGTGTGTGTGTGTGTGTGTGTGTG
>CALSCE010010661.1:773982-781482 GCA_943593645.1 Bovichtus variegatus
ACACTAGTGTGCCGCGGCACACTGGTTGAAAATCACTGGTCTAGAGGATGTCGGAACTAAGAGTTCTTATCACATTATCAGAGCCTTGTCTAATTAACAGCAGTTAAAACACCTCAAAGTTATATAGTTACTAATGACATTAAACATGTTTAGAAGATGAAATCAGGAAATACCTGTTAGTTTTACTTATAAATAACCTCAATGACCGATTAATATTCTGTTGAAAGTGTAATTGTTTTAACAGTACAGCCATGAACTGATGAGATGAGTCTTCAAGCTCCTTCCAGCTGTCTGCTTTGTTTGTCCTGTATCTTAAATATTAATGGCACAGTGACACACTGTATGCTGAATAATAAAAGGAGATATCCAGGTGTCTGGAGATCTATTTCAGTCAGTGTAGTATTCAAACTGAAGCAGAATTTGAAAGAAGAATCTCTGTTTTATACATATTACATATTGTTTTGCATTTATGAGCAAATGAAAGAGTGATACATTTACAGCTTTTAGTAGTAGACCGTGGGTAATCCCAGCCAACAACCTAAAAAATGACCATGATAATGAAACTACAGAATAAATTAGAATAGTCTAAATGGACGAACCCCAGTAATGCTGCCAGAAAAGATGATCCCTGACACGCAGCCTTTTCTCTCTGTGGCCTCGCACTCCCCGTCACTCAATATTATGTTGCTGGCATTTTGATGTATTTGTGGTACTAAGCTTTTGTTTTACTTAAAGTCCTGTTGAATAATCCCAGAACTCTCTCCACGAAAGAAAACTAGACTAAACAGTTTTTTAGCATGTCAAATTATTACCCCAGAAAACACTGAGGAAATGCCAAGATGAGTCTATTATAAAGCCCCCTTTGCTTCATTTCCATCTTTCACTTTCAATGAAATATAAATCAACATAGCTGCAAACAGGACTTGACAGGATCTAAGCACCATGGGATCAACTGTAGTGCCACATAATGGCCAAGTCACAGCCTGTTTTAGCATGTTTTGCCTGCTGGTGGGGCTCGATCGAAAGTCATCAGGATACATCCCCTGGGAACCTTGAATGTTTGTACAATGTTTCACAGTAATCCATCCAATAGCTTTGTGTGGGACCGACTGACCGACCGCCCAGCAGACACAGACCAAGATTGCAATCTCGAGAGCCATGCATGGCTATAATTAATGCCATCTACAAATGTATGTTTAGTTTGGTATACTGATGGCGGATGATAAAAGGACCAATTATGTCACAGGATTTACACGTTTGCGTGATTTTGTCACATACAAATGCTATTTGGTTTGCATTGGCCCGTCTTTGCAGCCATCTTTTGATATCTGGTTGTTACGGACAAAGCCAAACTTGGAGACATATTGGCTCAGTGGTCTTGCAGTAGAGCAGTCCACCAAGCAGACTCTGAAACAGCCCAGAAATAGGTTCAGTTGAATAGCTGTTCTAGTAAAACTTCTACACTGACGAAGTGAGCATCATTAAAAAGGAACTGAGAGAGTTTGGATTGGTGTGTGGAGTGTGTGCTGACGGGCTCTTGAGATCCACACACACGGCGAGAGACTGGAAAGGGAAGTTTATATGTTGATGTTACTGGGGATACTGTCTTCCTCTCTGTTGCTAGGAAACCTCCAATCATGCTCTATTTTGCAGCTACACTATTGGTTCGAATCTCGGAGTCAGCATTGTGCTGACGGCATGACACACTGTACTGCAAGGCCATGTAGCATTAACAAGCTGTCTGTTAGGCTCAGGCTGGCCTGAGGTGTGTGTGTCTGTGTGTGTGTCCTGTGACTAGAGTCATGAATATGGAGCAGCTTCTGGCTTCATTCAGTCACTCACACAGCGCATCAAACAAAAGATAAGACTGTCAGAGTGAGTGTGGCTTCAGAGCATTACAAGCCCTGAACCAGCACTTTTATCTGGTGAGGAGGTGTAGATGTGGGCCGGGGATCTGGTGGGGGGTGTGTGTACACCAGGTGTGCTGTTGAAGTGGAGAAGGTTGTGCTTTGGAGAGGTGTTGATTCCTCTTTTGGAGGCTGCAGTTTGTGGTGCTGTGTTTGTGTTGCGTTTTACTGAGTGGTGTTGGCGCTCATCGATATAAACAGGTTTGATGGGGAGGTAAAACCCAGTTAATCATAAACAGATTACCGTCCATTAAATGCTGTACAGCTGCTGCTTGGCTTAAGGCCTCACTATGCTTCAAGCTATGTGTTTGCCAAATCAGCGTCATAATTCACACAACTACCTCGGCCACTTTTCTTGTGCAGAGCTGTGTGACACTGGGGATGTCACCATTCCAGAAATGTAGTTGTCAATACCATTACCAATGAAATTTCACGATTCTCGATACTAATTCTATACCACGATAAAAAACAAAACAATAAGTCCCACGTACTTCAACATACACATTGTTAGGAAGGTAATAACTCTCTCTAATACTGTACCTAGTGTAACGGTACGACCAGTACACACGGAGAGAGAGACTCAATAGCACGACTCAGAGACAGAACGATGATGATGGTAATATACTTTACTGAGTAAAGTAGACAAACAGGACATACAAACATGCAGGGGAAATCCAAAGGCAGAGTTGGGTCACAGAAACAAGGTCGATGCACAGGTAGGTCCTCAGCGTAGCAGAACAACAGGTAGGGATCAGGCGAAAACGGAGTCAGGTCACGGAAACAGGATTGAAGAAGCCGGGGAATCAGGAACACGGGAAACGGGATAAACGCTGGAACTCTTGACGTGAATGTACGAAGACGAACTGGCAACAAGGGACAAACAACACACAGACTATATACACCAGAAAGTGGGAGGGGATAACAAGACAGGTGGAGACACTAACGAACAGAGTGGAGACACTAATGAACAGAGTGGAGACAGCTGGGGACAGGAACTAGAAACAACAGACACAAGAGCGAACATACAGTTAACAAAATAAAACAGGAAGTACAAACACAAAACATCTAACGAACGGGACGGGAGCTTATAGTACCCCCCCCCCTCTAGGGACGGCACCTGACGTCCCAGGCAGCTCAGGATGCTGGCGGTGAAAATCCCTGATTTAGGGTATGGTCCACAATGTTCTTAGTCGCCACCCACTGTCTCTCTTCTGGACCATACCCCTCCCAGTCCACCAGATACTGACGTCCCCTGCCCCTCTTTCTGACCGCCAGAAGTCGCTTGACCGTGTAGATCTCTCCTCCCTCGAAGAACCAGGGGGGACGTGGGGGTTTGGTTGCGGGAACCAACTGGCTCTCTCTAACGGGCTTCACTCGGGACACGTGGAAAGTGGGATGCACCTTCATGGAACGTGGCAGCTGCAGTCTCACTGCCACGGGGTTGATGACCCTGGACACAGGAAATGGGCCCACAAAACGTGGAGCCAATTTCCGCGACTCCACCCGCAGAGGAAGGTCCTTGGTGGACAACCACACCCTTTGTCCCGGAACATACGTAGGTGCGGGCACTCTCCTCCTATCGGCTGTCCTCTTGTGGTTGGCGGAGCTGCGGAGGAGCGTCTGCCTGGCCCGACTCCACATCTGGTGACAACGGTGAACCATGGCTTGGGCTGAGGGCACACTGGATTCCGCCTCCTGGTCTGGGAACAGCGGAGGTTGGTACCCATATGCACACTGGAAGGGAGATAAGCCGGTAGAGGAGACAGGTAGGGTGTTGTGGGAATACTCTACCCATATTAGATGTTTATTCCAGGTTGTTGGGTTCTGGGAGATAAGACACCGTAGGCACGTCTCCAGCTCCTGGTTCATCCTCTCCGACTGCCCGTTCGACTGGGGGTGATAACCCGAAGTCAGACTGACCTTGGCCCCCAACAGCTCACAAAACTCCTTCCAGAAACGTGAAATGAATTGGGGACCTCGACCAGAGACAATGTCCTTTGGAAACCCATGAATCCGGAATATCTGCCAGAGGACCACCTCCGCCGTCTCTTTAGCTGAAGGAAGTTTAGAAGCGAAATTAAATGTGCCATCTTGCTGAACCTGTCCACCACCGTCAGGATGGTAGTTTTGCCCTCCGACATGGGCAGTCCGGTGACGAAATCCATAGAAATCTCTGCCCAGGGACGATGTGGCACTTGTAATGGCCGTAGTAGGCCCGACGGCGGTTGGCGAGACGACTTGTTGCGTGCACATACTGGGCAGGCGGCCACGTATTCCTTGACCATCCTCTCCATGGAAGGCCACCAGAAGCGTTGCCGGATGACGAATAATATTCTCGCAGCTCCAGGATGACAAGAAACAAGGGAAGTGTGAGCCCAGTGGATCACCTTCGGACACAAATGCTCAGGAACAAACAAACGGTTGTTGGGAACCCCCTCAGGCACTTGAATCTCCCTGATGGCCCTTTTTACCTCCTCCTCAATTCCCCAGGTTACAGCTCCTATCACCCGAGAAGGAGGCAGTACGAATGACGGAGGTCTGGGGTTGGGGTCGGGATCAAAAAGGCGGGACAATGAGTCAGCCTTAATGTTCTTCGACCCCGGCCGATAGGTCAGGGTAAAGTCGAACCGGGTAAAAAACAAGGCCCAACGGGCCTGCCGGGAATTCAGTGTTTTGGCTGACTGAATGTATTGAAGGTTCTTGTGGTCAGTAAGGACCAGGAACGGATGCTCGGCTGCCTCCAACCAGTGTCGCCACTCCTCAAGCGCCACCTTGATGGCGAGTAGCTCCCTATTGCCAACATCGTAGTTCCTCTCCGCTGGTGATAGTTTGGACCGCCCCCAGTCCTATATCCGAAGCGTCAACCTCCACCAGGAATTGTCGCTGAGGGTCAGGTAGGGTCAGGATGGGGGCTGAAGCGAAACTCCTCTTGAGTTGTTGAAACGCCTTCTCCGCACCCTCATTCCAACGGAAAAGGACCGATGGGGATGTTAGGGCATGTAGGGGTGCTGCGACAGTGCTGTAGTTCCTTATGAACCTGCGATAAAAGTTAGCGAACCCCAAAAAACTTTGGACCAGTTTTCGACTAGTGGGGACAGGCCACTGAGTGACCGCACTGACCTTCGCCTCATCCATCTGGATACTGTCCTCCGAAATGATGAAGCCCAAAAAAGAGACAGTCTTGACGTGAAACTCACACTTCTCAGCTTTCACGAACAGCAGATTGTCGAGTAGACTCTGAAGTACCTGACGTCATTCACAAGTGCCTGGAAAACAGCCGGGGCGTTGGTCAACCCAAACAGCATGACCAGATATTCATAGTGACCACTGGGAGTATTAAATGCTGTCTTCCATTCGTCCCCCTCCCTTATCCTCACCAAATGATATGCGTTGCGCAAGTCAAGTTTGGTGAATACCTTGGCTCCCTGTAACAGTTCAAATGCCGAAGATATGAGTGGAAGGGGATACCGATTCTTCACCGTGATTTTATTTAAGCCGCGATAATCAATGCAAGGTCGTAGGGTCTTATCCTTCTTCTCCACAAAAAAGAACCCCGCTCCAGCGGGTGAAGAAGAAGGACGAATTATCCCAGCCTCCAAAGCTCCCTTGATGTATTCCCTCATCGTCTCCCTTTCAGGAGCGGATAGGGAATACTAATGACCCTTGGGGGGTGTAGTCCCCGGAAGAAGGTCGACCGGGCAATCGTAGTCGCGATGAGGGGGTAGGGCCGTAGCCCGAGTCTTATTGAAGACCTCCTTAAGTGCCAAGTAACATGCCGGAACCTTGGCCAAATCCGGAAAATCCCTCTCCGGGCTCTCCCTGGTCCCCCCATCAAAAGAGGTGATCCCCAGATCACGCTTCACACTGGTCGGAAAACACGTGGTGGGACACGTCTGATGCCATCCCAGTATCTCTCCGCTGGACCAGTCTATATGCGGGTTGTGCTGGACGAGCCATGGAAACCCCAGAATTAGCGGGTGTGAAGGAGAGTTAAACACATGAAAACTCATCTCTTCTGAATGTCCTTCCGCCATGACCAACTAGACCGGGTGAGTGGTGTGGGAGACCCGGCACAGTAGTCGGTCATCCAGAGCCCTGGCTTCCAACACCTCTGGGAGTGGGTGTAAGCTCAAACCCATTCTCCTCGCCACTCCCTCATCCATAAAACTCTCGTCCGCCCCAGAGTCGATAAGTGCAGGATGGAGAATGGATTTACATGAGGAGATGAGTCTGGCAGGTGTCAAAGTGTGAGAGGGTCTTCCCTTGTTTGTAATTCGGCTCACCAGTGCCCTCTTTACTGGTGAGCCTTGTCTTTTAGTGGACATCCAGCCACGTAATGTCCCATCTCAGCACAATAGATGCAGCAACCCTCCTTCAACTGACGTTGTCTCTCCGCCTGAGACAGCCTGGTGTGTCCCATCTGCATCCGCTCTTCTGGGTTGGTTTCTGACGTCCCATCTGCATCCGCTCTTCTGGGTTGGTTTCTGACGTCCCATAGGAAGGATTCTGTGTCCGTGGTCTCACCGGGCCTTGGACGAAACTTTGACCGTAAACAAACTGTCTGTCGTCCCTGCGAGTTACGGCTGCCGACAGTCTCTGTTCTCGTTCCCTCTCACAGATTCTGTTGTCGATCCGGATGGACATAGAGATGAGAGAATCTAAGTCTGTGGGTAACTCCAGAGGCGCTAACAGATCTTTGATGCGGTCCGACAATCCCCCTCTGAAGGCGTCGACTGGGGACAGGAACTAGAAACAACAGACACAAGAGCGAACATACAGTTAACAAAATAAAACAGGAAGTACAAACACAAAACATCTAACGAATGGGACGGGACCTGATACCTAGCGTACTCATGGTACCTGCGGTACTTATGGTATCTGCAGGACTGTAGAAAAACAGTACGGTCACGTCTTCAGAATATTGGCATCGACTTGGTACCAAAGTATTGGTTCTCTGAACGTCCCTCAGTGATGCCATGTATGCCTCTGAGGAGAGACGCTCTGAAAGTGTGCGCTGTTATGCCCAGTTCGTCAATTCATTGTGTCAAGACTACTCAGGCACACAAAAGACAAAGAGTCTTCGAAGAGGGTTCAGGACCTTTCCTCTCTGACGGCGGGTGTTCTGCACGTTGCCTTTTAGACCTGATCAAACGACATGTGGTATAGTCGAGTTCCTTCGCTGCATGCTGAGGCCTTACAGACTTGTAAAGAGTTGTAATGCTGTGGCGGCCACTGATGTTTATCAATGAGACCATGAAAGACTTGTATACTGCTTTTCAGTTGTACTTTGACATACTGTTAATGCAATTCAGAAATACAATGTGCATGACTTGCTGAACTTACTCTTGTTGTACTCATATTTTGGCTTTACTGCTTTTCAACCCTTAAACATCAAAAGTCAACATCTTGTGTTTTAGAAAGTTGCTGCTGTCTCAGTCAGTCATGTGTTCACTACTTCTGAAAGTGCAGCTCCCTTTAGGCCTGTTACCGCTGCTGTGCTGGGTAACTTGGTGATAAAAGTAGACAGGAAAAACTAGCTCTTGACCTTTCTACTTTTCCTCTCTGCGAGAGGAGTTTCTGCATTCTTTCTGAT
>CALSCE010010661.1:786482-788306 GCA_943593645.1 Bovichtus variegatus
TTGGGTTTTACACCATACACAAGACTTTTCTACCCATCTACTAATTTTCCCGGCATTCAGACCAAAAGCAACACTCTGTTTAAAAAATGTTTCAGTGTTGGTGGGGGCCTGTTGCTTCTAGTGCTCATTAGAAAATTAAATACAATCCAGGAAGGCCAGTTTGACAGATAACAGATTTTGGTATCTTAACAGATACCAAAACACTGCACAGTGGTTAAAAAAAATGCTATGAGGGTTTGTACAAGGTAACACGGTGACAGTCATTTTATCTCAGCAATTGCAATGTAAACTATGCAATTAACCCAGAATGTTTTGGCACGTAGATCATTTCACCCCCAGACCTGCATACTGAGCCAACACTGGTACTGTTGGCTGGTCTTATATAAATTCAAGAGGGTGCTTTATTTATTGTCCCACAGTGCTAATATCTCTCTGAACTAAGCCTTAGGATGCATTTGCTCCTAGCATAGTCCATGTGATTACAATGCCACTGCACTGAAATGTGCATTAAGCTAAGAGTCAGCCACCTTCCAAAAGAACTGTATTGCAGTTTGTTTTAGGAAATGACACAATCCAAGTCAACTACGGGTCACAAACAACACACGCTTTTCTGGGTATATTTTTTGTATTTCCTTCATATACCACATGTTCTGTTTGTCAAACTGTCCAGAGTGTTTTGTTGGAGTATTTACTGTATTGTATGAACTGAGTTGACTTACTGTTTCTGCAGAAAGTGCTGGAACAAGGTGAAGTCCATTACCTAAAAGTAAAGGAACATTTACATAAAGGCTATTACAGGCACACATTTCCTCCTCTCTCCTCATCAAACTGATACCTTTTGGTTGCTGAAGTCACCAAAGTTGAAATGGGATTTTTAACATGAGAGAATTGAATCAGAAATCCATTCTTTTCTCATGTGTCTCAAACTCTGAATGAAGTTGACCCTTATTAGATTATTCACTACAGAAAAGGGAAACCTCTTACAATTAAGCTCAACCCGGAGTGATGGCAACCCAGTTTACTGTAGTTTTTGGCTATTTGATTTGCAGCTTTCTGGAAATGTCAAATTAAGATAGATGAGGACTTGATTGGTCTGTTACTCTTGGATGAGCAGAGTAATAGCCTGCACATTTTGAGAGTTATTGAAAAAGACAACCCTGTGCTCAAATCTGACAATGTTCCAAAAGGAGGAAACGAGAGAAGCACAGTATTTTTTTAACTTGTGCTTCTATTATTTAACATGCCTGTCATTCCTGCCTCTGCTCCGTCAGGCTGTGGACCGGTGATTTCTCAGGATTATATGCACAGGACCTTTCCACTGGGAGTCCTGACACGCTGACCCCAGAGTTCAGGCTCTGTAGCCACAGAGTTGCAGCTTTCCACCAAGTACTGAAAACTCGCTCCCCCACCCCCGGGGGGGTCAATGGAGCAAGTCTTTCTGTTGGTTTAGATTTCATGATTTGGGGGTTCAGTTGAGCTATCAATCAATCTCCTTGACCTCTGTGCCTCTGCTTGTACTGGAACTGGAAGTCGCTCTACATGAGCATGCCATTGAGTGGAAAGACAAACTTTTGCAAGGAGGTGCTTGAAGAGTTTTAGATTGAATTTAAACCTTAAATTATTTAGATAACAACGATCATAATTATTGTGCTATAGTAACAACAATTACTAGAGCTTTACATTGTTTTTGTGTGTTCTTTCTTCCAATTGTTGGCCTCTTGCCAGACCTTTACCCTCATTCCCACATACAAGAGATTGCCATCAACAAAGCAAGCTGTGTGTGTGTGTGTGTGTGTGTGTGTGTGTGTGTGTGTGTGTGTGTGT
>CALSCE010010661.1:788316-803686 GCA_943593645.1 Bovichtus variegatus
TGTGTGTGTGTGTGTGTGTGTGTGTGTGTGTGTGTGTGTGTGTGTGTGTGTGTGTGTGTGTGTGTGTCTGTGTGTGTCTGTGTGTGTCTGTGTGTGTCTGTGTGTGTCTGTGTGTGTCTGTCTGTGTGTGTCTGTGTGTGTCTGTGTGCGCGTCGGTGAACAGTGTCTTTCTCAGTCTGTCTTTGTTTCCCAACCTCCCTTTGGATAAGTCCACTGGAGATCTGCCTGAACTTGTAGGAGATAATCCGGCTTCTGTGCCAGTGATAGATTTGGGAGGCAATGGAGGAGGAGAGGTGGATAGAAAAAAGAGAGGGAGATAATGAGCGGTAGAGAGGGTTTACTGTATAATGAGTGAAAATGAGAATTTAGTGTCATAACTGACTATTAAATATTACAGTATTTCACAAAGTAAGAGTGAAGCCACAGGTTCAGGTGCTCAAACAAGAAAACTTTCAAGGTTCTCATTCCATCTGCTTTTACCTCGCATCAACTTGTTGTTCTGGCAGGGACTCTGCAACCAAAGGGTTTTGTACCCTGTATCCTAGCAATGAGGGAGGGATGTATACTGGGACAGAGTGTGTGTGTGTGGCACTGAAAGCCCTCTTGGACTGACACTACTTGACTTGGCCTCTGCTGAGGGCTTTTTACACGCGAATACGGATGTAGCCAGTCAGACATAGGTCTGACAGGAATTTCAATGGGTACGAGCTTCCCACGACTCTTAGTGGACTGCAGTGATGCCAAAAATTACAAGGTGTTTGAATTTAGGAGTCTGTGTTTGTAGCGAACACTCTGGCTTCATTTAGCATTTGCTGCCTTAAATCACACTGGGTGTCCTAGCATAAAATTTAGCAATCCAAAGTGTGTCCCGCGGACAAGTGGCCCTCAAAAACATTTAGGTCCTCAAATGTGACATGAAATGCATGCATTATAATAGTAGAAATGGAATATCATTTTCATAACGATGTTTGCATTAGTGTATAATCACCTAAAACTATTGAATTGTTGTGTTTTTGTTATCTTAGAATGAGTCCTTCATATCTAGGGACTGCTTCCTCTTTAGAGTCCACCATGTTGCACTGCCATGTTTCTACAGTAACCCAGAACTGTAAAAGCTACTGACTGCATGGCAACTAGCGGCACCTTGCAAATGGGTTTCAGTTGACAACTCACAACTGCATTTTTCTTGTGTGGCCCTCAATCATATGCTGGCTCTTTAAATTGGCACTCAAATTAAATCAAATTAATTTATGTAGCTCAATATCACAAATTACACATTTGTCTCAGTGGGCTTTACAGACTGTACAGGATACGACCCCCTCTGTCCTTAGACCCTCGCACCGCACAAGGAAAAACTCCCTAAAAGAATCCCCACAATTAGTGGGGGAAATATGGAAGAAACCTCAGGGAGAGACTGAGGAGGATCCCTCTCCCAGGCAGGACCAGGGCAACAGGCGCAGTCACGATTCATGATCCAGACGTAACCTTTAATAGTGGCAACCTGCCAGATGAGAGACACAGAAACTCCGGGGATGATGCCCCGGATGGTGAGTTAGTAACATGCATTTAAGGGACATGAATGCATATCAATAGAGAGGGAGAGGAGGAGAGCAAGAAAGATAGGGAAAGGAAGAGACGATAGGAGAGAGAGAGAGAGACAGAGAGTGAGAGAAAGGAAGAGAACAGAGGAGTAAGTCCCCTGGCAGTCTAAGCCTATAGCGGCATAACTAGGGGCTGGTCTAAGGAAAGCCTGAGCCCTAACTATAAGCTTTATTGCTCATATTGCTCTCATAACTGTCATCAAAACTTTGACAACCCCTGGTATAGAGTATACTGATGTGTATTCTCTTTCCTTTGTGTTGCAGATTGTGTACAGAAGGATGTGTTTTTAAACCTGAGCTGCTGGGAGGCCAAGAGGTGACATGCCTCTGTAAAACACCACTGGAATCAAATGGTGAGGAGCCGATGTCTCAGATTTCTATATATATTTATATATATGCTTAAGGTATCCTGTATTTTTACACAGTAGTTTGCTACTTCTAACTTGTTAAAAGATGTGAGTACTTCTTCCACTGCTGCTGATTATCTGTTTTGATCTTTTCGCAGTTCTTTAAACACCCCCGCGGTCCACGCTGTCTCAAAAGTAAAAAAACAGCGACTTTACACCAGCTTACTGTCACTGCCTGCATGTGCTTCAGCATCTCATCTACATGTGATCATGATATAGCCTATAATAATCAGTAAATGTTCCTGTACTCTATGTGAGAACCACACTTACTCACATTAAATATGATACAATGATGATTTCAGGCTTTAGCATATATTTTAAGTTCGGCATTAAAATGTGTTTTAGGATTCAATCGTTGCTATGGTTATTAGCATAGCAACTAATGTTTCCTACTGAAACAACATAACATGCATGTTGTTTAAATCATGTGTTTATAAGGAGTATCATGGTTACGAAAGACTGAACAATATTTATAGAGCACCTTTCATTGAAACAATGCAGAACAAAGTGCTTTACACCAAAAACACAAGTTTAAAAACCACACATCCACAAGGAGGAAGGGAGAATATAGTTATGAGGCTTATCCCAGTTTTGTCCATTTTTCGGATATATATAAAAAATCAGGTGATTCATATCTGTATAAATTTATAAATGATAAATATTAGAATCCTGGTTACTGATTCTTACTGCATGCAACATGCGCTGTGATGTTTACAAAAAGCAACAGGTGATGGGAGATGAAGTGACATACAAAGTGAAACCTGTACTGTACATTTAAGACAACATGTTTTATCATTACATTACATTTAGCAGACGCTCTTATCCAGAGCAACTTACAGTGAACTAAGTACAGAGACAGTCTTCTGGAGCAACTCAGGGTTAAGTGTCTTGCTCAGGAGCACAATGGTGGCAGCCTGGTGTTGAACTCACGACCTTCCGGTGATCTATTTAAAAGCCAGACTACTAGACCACTAGACTACAGTGAACAGTGACCACAATTTGATAATTTTTGTCGCCTGGTGAGAATATCACCAGGCTCCATTTAAAAATTCATGTTTTGTGAGTTGTTGAGTTATGGGAAACTTTATAATTTGTAATTATTCGTGCCTTCATGTAAATTCGGCAAATGTATGATACATTAAATTATTTATTTCTTTGTTTAAAAAGCATTGTTAGTTTTTCCCACCTGTTGAAATCAGCTGTTCAGATGAGTGAGCATCACACAGAGTTATTTCTTACTGCATATCTCCCCCTCATATTTCTTTCATTTTCAAATAATTCTGTTGAATAACGTATTATTAGAGCTTCTCATAGAGACAATAAGAGGTATTATTAGACAGGAACTAGAGGCGTGTCACCTTCAGTCGTCTCGCTATTTAATGCATAAAAACAACAATCTGTACAAAAAAAGCTTCAGCATAATATTTTCATGACCTTGTCATTATGATACAGTATGATCATGATATGATAATAATTAGAAAAATATTGGAAGCACATTTCCTCGTTTAAAATATGATAAAATCCCCCACGGACCTGACAAGGAACCACCCAGGAGGGAGGGAAATTTGTATTAGAATGTTTTACATTTCTGTGTTAATCCACTTATACAATTCCGTACATGATATGGACAATGATCCATACATAAATGAATACTAAATGAACAACAGGGTTTCTGGAACAAAATGTGTGATCGTATTGGGATCCATGGCATAATATATCTGTTTGTAGGTCTGTGACGTGAACACCATTTGACAACCCTGTGTTGGTGAATGCAGACGTTCTCCCTAACAACCTGAACTCTCTTCTGTCCCTCAGCTCTGCTGCCATGCCTCCGGGGATGGTGCGTCGTCTTTCAGTGTTAGCAGACCAAACACTGCTGTCTCTCCTGCTGCTAGCCGTCGGATGGCCCTTCACCTCATTACCTAGGGGTGTTGTCCAAGGATCGGACACCTCTCCCTCCAGTCTTTATCCCACCTTCATCAGGAATGACACTCTGTTTGAGCACTTGGCCCTGCATCCCGACCCCAGTGTGAGTCGGGTCTATGTCGGGGCCAGAGATCACCTGTTCCAGTTGGATCGATTCCTCCAACCTGAACTTCAGGATGACACCGGACCTGTCACAGACAGTCGGGAGTGCTTACCTCCTGTAACTGATAGTAACTGCCCTCAGGCTAAGCTCACCAGCAACCACAACAAGCTCCTGCTGGTCGACCCGTACTCCATGGAACTTATTACCTGCGGGAGCGTCAACCAAGGGATCTGCCAGAAGCGTAGTCTGGATTCTGTGGATGTGGTACTTTTCTCTACAGAGAGGCCAGTAGACACTCAATACGTAGCAGCTAACCACCCCAACGTCAGCACCGTGGGACTTGTGGTTCGCTCTCATCCTGACAGGCAGCCAGTACTGTTTGTGGGTCGGGGCTACACTAGCAGCCACCCACCTATCTCCACACGAAACCTTGCCCAGGAACCCATCTTCTCTTACGAGGAGACTGCTAAATTGGCTGTGGCTGGCCGTCTCTCAGAATACGACCATCATTTTGTAGCATCATTTGCCCACCGTCAGCATGTGTACTTCCTCTTCTACAGGCGGGACCTAAAGTCACAGTCACGTGAGTACCGCACCTACGTCTCTCGTGTTTGTTTGGACGACCAGGCCTATTACTCCTACGTGGAAGTGCCCTTGACATGCCATTCCAGGGCAGGAAAAATGTACAACGTCTTGCAAGCTGTCCAGCTTGGGCTCTCCAAGGACGGTATAGTTAGTCAAGGCTCAGAAGTTCTTCTTGGTGTCTTCTCCACTCGTTTGGCTTCATCCACTCGTCCAAGTGAGGACTCGGCCCTCTGCATGTTTAACCTCAGAGATGTGGACCACAGGATTAACTCCACCAGAGACCTGTGCTACACACAGATGGGTAAAGATGCAGGACTGGAGGCGGCCTACATCGAGTATGAAGTCAAATCCAACTGTGCCAACCTGCCAGAGGTGAGTTCAACAGATGGCATGTGCTTGTTTCTGTGGTTACTTGCCATTTAGTTGTTAGGGCTGTCACTTTTTCAATCGAGTGTGAACAAATGAGCACTAACACATAATTGGTTTGAATCAATTAGAACACATGTAGCCTGATCCTAAACTATGTTGTAGAGTTTATGTGGTTCTGACTTTTGAATTCACCCAAATGAGCACTGAGATGCACTTGAGCAAGGCACTTAACCATCACTCTCTCCAGTGGAACCGCACAGTGGTCAACATGCTGAACCAGAGAGCAGTTACACCGCTCCACTCCCATGTGTCGGTGTGTGTAATTGTATGTTTGTGTGACAGGGTGTTACTGAAAAACAGCATGCATGCTAAGAATGGCTATAATAAGAGTGTCCTTGTTTTATATAGGAATGCCATTTTCAAAATATATTTCATTCTTCCCCCGTGCTGTTTTATATTGGTGTATATTTCCTTTCTCTGAATGAAAAACTTAAGTCAGAGTGGAACACAGTGAAGCAGTCACTAAATAATCCAATACACTTGATATCGTCCTCTTTTCATTGTTCTGTCTACGGAAGAACATGCTGTACTATTCTCCCATTTCTTTTTTAGAGAGGTGATTTTTTTTTTCCTGTGATGACTATACTGAATGAAGGCTTTTGCCATGCATTTGAAGCTGTCCAGCCTGTCCTGTATCAGAGAGGATGACATTGAATTTGACATTTTTGTAACAGACAAATGTAATGTTGTGGAGGAGGGATTTAATTAGGTTGACCCCCCCATAACACCAACTCTGGAAGTCCTGAGTTATTGTGGCATGTTTACTGTATGTAAACATTGCATTTGGATGGATATCGGGGCTAGTTTGACAAACTCCTCTATTATCACTTCCTCCTGTGTTTAGGACATAGAGCAGCGCCGACCCCTCAACCGTACAGATTGGCTCAGGGAGAGATTGTTTGGCGGCATGAGCCGTACTTAGTAGGGTGGGGTTGAGGGTAATGTTTAACGAGGACGGATAAAGACACAGCAGGCAGAGACAAGGCTCTGAAGGAGAAAGAGGACAATGCATAAGGTAGGAAGTGGACGGGAAAGATATGAATATATGTTTTTGAAAGTAAAGGACAATAAAGGCGGAATCAAAGCAAACCATATGGCTAGAGTGCAACAGTTATGAGACATTTGGAGCTGAAAAGAGATTAACGGTGTCAAATCTCAATTGGATCCCTGTACACAAACATTCATTCAAGTTCAGTGTTTGCCAGGACAGTCCATGTGCACCAGGGACAGACTGTCACGCCAGGTCTGAGCTGTGGGAACATGCTTTGTTATTGATGGTCAGGAGTCAGGACTCCTACCCAATATTAGTGGCCGAGATGCAACTCTATGAATCTTTTCTCGTTATCTTACTCCCTCATGATTATTACTGCCCTCAGTGTCTGTGCTAAATCTCCATATGATTGCAGCCTGCATGTGTGATTACAGTGTAATCACAGGCTCTCATCAGCCAGCACCGTCAGTGACACGCTCGTCTCTAAGCTTCCAGGCCATGTTCCCAGACCGGACGTCATAACTTCATAACTATTTCAGTAGTCATAATGTAGTTTGGGCTATTCTTAGCATGCAGTCATCCCTGCTTGTTTTCCTCTAATGATTGGGTTCCCATGATGTGGACTGGCCATCTAAACTCCCCATGGTTAACGTCATCAATACTCACTGAGATTATGTTATTACAACCAAGTTTAATGTTGGACACTAATGTGCGAATATCAGCAGTCTCTGTTTCTTAAGGGCAGGCTGAATAAGTGGTCCATTCATAACAACACACCAGCGAA
Source organism: Bovichtus variegatus (assembly GCA_943593645.1). Classification (NCBI taxonomy): domain Eukaryota; kingdom Metazoa; phylum Chordata; class Actinopteri; order Perciformes; family Bovichtidae; genus Bovichtus; species Bovichtus variegatus. The sequence continues at coordinate 795,143 of CALSCE010010661.1, forward strand.
CGACATGCAATCCATCAAAACAAGTAGCCTTCAACAGGCAGAGCTCTCAGGTCCATTGCCCTGACTTCCTATTGTTAGGATAACCAATAATGAAGCAATGACCCCACTTTCAAACTTTGCTGTGGAAAAATAAATTGCCCTGAACGAAAATCAACAAGCCTGCAGCCAGAGCAAAGACTCCCTACTGCCAAACTGTGGAAGCAAAAACAAATAGTCTGTAAGCTTTAAAGCACCAAGTGTAGAAGTCGAACCCCAACCCCTCCACAATAAATTCTGCTCGGATTTTAAGAACCACAATAGGAACACTGCTGTTATATTTTTGGTAACTGGCTTCCTTGCTGAGAATTGAAGAAACAATTACTTTTTTTTGCACGAAAAAGCAGTTATAGTTTACATTTCATATGCAGTTTGATGCGTGTTGTATATTCTGCTGTTACCTGACATGACCTGTTAGAATCACCTCACTGATCTTCCTCTCCTGTGTTCCACTATAAGAACACTCTGGATGCGTACCCCTGCGGCTCTGACCACACCCCCAGCCCGATGGCCAGCAGGATGGCCGTAGAAGCGGAGACCATATTGGACAGCCCGTCTGCCCGTCTCACTGCTGTCGCTGTGAGCGTGAGGGCGGGGCATACCATTGCCTTCCTGGGAGACTCCAAGGGGAACCTGCACAAGGTAACATGAGATCACAGATTTTTATAGGAACTACCAGACCTATGTTATATATTTAGTGGAGTTGTGCACTTACATTATCCCAAATGTTTCCAACAATGTTCATACCCAGAGAAATCTGTCATTTTAATCAAGGTAACGGTGCGTTTCATTTGTCCCTTGCAAAGGCGTCGTATGCCCTTTACTCACTCTATTTGCTCTCTCTTGAATTGGTCACATAATGTTAGCTACAGTAGCTGTATGGGTAGTTAACTCATCTAATGGTAGTACACAAGTTAGCATTACCTCTGGTATCCATTGATGCAGTGTCATGTCTAGGGCTTTTATTGTGAAAGGTTAGAATAAAACATACACTGTCAATGTAGGATAGGGCTGAAAAAAACCCCAAAAAAACTGGCATTGCATAAGAAATATAGTTGATATATAATGAGATGTGAAAAAATACAGTTGGTACAATTGTTTTACCCTAAATTTTGTTAAAATGTAACATTAAATGCATCAATCTGGTACACTTTGAAAGCAAGATTAAGAGGCTAGATCTATGAACAATGTTGTACAATTGAATCATGAAGTCACTGGTTGTATAGATATGAATGGGGATGACAGCAAAAAAGTCGATGCTGGAACGACGTATCGTGCAGCCCTAATGTGGGAGCAGTATGACTTTGCAGTCTTGGTTCAGACTACAGAGCCTCCGTGTTATTTTATTACCTTCGTACTGCAACTCATTACTTCGGCTACAAAGCTTTAATACGTACATTAGCTTCTCTGTGAACATGATTTCTGCTCGAGTAATGTCAGATATATTTTCATCGGCAATGGTCGTTGTTAACCATGAAGACAAGAACTCCCATGATCCCATGAAACTTTACTGCTCCTTCAAAGTCCGTCTTTTGTTATTGTTTTGGTTGAGAGACCCCTTGTGACGGATATTACAATTAGTGCGCTTAAGGCCTCCACAGACGGGTTGTCAGCTTGCATTCCAGTTTGTTTCTGCTCACACACACACAGACGCACGCACGCACGCACGCACGCACATGTCACTGACAAGATGTACTTTGTATATGTGCTCACTGTGATGTTATGCAGAGATTGTGCAGGGAATATGAAGTAATAGTCACATTCGTGGCTCAGGAGGTAGAGCAGGTCGAGAATCAGTGTATGAATGTGTGTGGGAATTTTGTCATGTAGTGTAAAAAATGCTTTGAGTGGTCGAACAACTAGAAAGGTGCTACATAAATGAAAGTCCATTTACCATCATTTTGAGTTCAGACAAACCTCCGGACGCCAGACACTCGATTCATGTGCCAACCAGTGGAGGTCTAAAATAGTCTGTGTCGAGGCAGGCAGGCTGAACTAATAATGAAATAATCCACTCCAGAAATAATCTCAGGAGCTGAGTGTTGTTAAAGAAAAGCTCTAAGATTTTGGTAGATTCAAGAACTCAACTCATCCAGTAAATGATGAGAACATAAACTTCCAGAAACATCAGTGCATGCCTGGTAGATCAGTGCCCCTGGCTGTAACTATGTTTTATATTAATAATGCTCACTGGATTTTAACACGCACGTGATTTACTTTTATGATTTACCTTTTATTTTTGAGTAATTTAATGAATACGAAAGATTATGGACAGATATTTTAATACTTATTTACCACTCACACTATATAGTATAGAGTATAATACAGGTTACATTTTGGAGTATATTTCTCTTTTGAGATGTTTTTTTTTTTGGTTCCATCCAAGACAACAGATTTATACATTGAACCTTTTTTAAAGCTTATCGGATTTGTTCTTTTGTTGGAATTAAACCCAATGATGGCAGTGAGAGTTGACGGTGGGGTCATGTACGGCAGCGTCTCTGTGGGTTCTGCAGGAGAAATCAGGAATGTCCTGCTGTAGAAGAAAGATCCGAGCAAATCAAAGGTATAACAGGCATATGTGTATTACACAGAAGTTGTTAGCTGAGCATGTGTATTCATTGGGAAGCAACACACAAGTGTTGTGCTTGTTGATCACAGAACATAGTCTATTTATGTTATATATACATTTTGATTATTAATACCTGGACTAAGCTGGGTGAGTGAGGGAAGCCCGCTTGATATGAGAAGTTTACGGATTGTGAGCTCACCTCCACACAGTCGGTTCTTTGTGTCACTTTTTATTTTTTTTTTATCAATGCTGGCTTGTGGATGAGACCCCCCTGCACATGCAGAAGTAGCACAATGACAGCCATTAACGTATTTCTGCACAGTTACGTCACACAGAGCCAGCGAATCACTAAGCCAGATAACGGAGCTCCGTGCTTGTGAAGTGCACCGTCATCGCTGACTGGCAGACACGTGCACTTCCTAACAGAGAGGCTCATTCAGAATGATGCAGGGTTATCGGTCTTTGCAGCAGACAGTGTGCGTGTCAATGTCGCTGTCATTAATGGACGCCTTGTCAGTGTGTGCTCCTCACTGGAACCACCAACAATTAACATTTCACTTTTCAATGAACATTTAACACATAGAGGACATGAGTACAAGTTTTTCTTTCTTTCTTTCTTTCTTTCTTTCTTTCTTTCTTTCTTTCTTTCCTTCCTTCATCTACAGTCAGCCTATGCCCTCTAGTGGCTTTGATAATTAAAGTGACACAAAAAAATTTAAATAAACATTTATTTTTATTCAAATATGTCTCCGTTGACATCTTGTATGAGATTTATGCAGACAAAGGCAAATTGTTTATATTTTGTACCCATGACTGTGTCTTTAGGAAGAATGAGAGTCCACTCTCGTGTTTAGAGACAGTTGGTTTTGACACCCGAGTATACATAAACACGGTACAGTGTTCACACTTCACAAACGGACTGGACTTTGGGGTCAAGTGTACTCCGATCCGGGTCCCTGATGTGAAAGCCTCTTTAGGTTCTTTCTGACATTTCCCTCCAGTCTCTCTTTTTTCCTCTTGCCTCTGTATGCTGATGAAGCAGATTGATAAAGACCAGGGATTAGTGCAAATGTTTCACTTAAGTTGACACAACACCTTTGCCCGAATTCACACCAGCTTGGGTGCTGACCTGTATGCAACTGACTTTGTATGCAACCAACCTCCTCCAAAACTTTCCTCGCATTCTGTCTGAACACATCATAAAGATGGCAATGTCAGAATATTTGGTATAGGCATTAAAGGATGGGTTCACATTTTTTTAAGTTTCCCTAAATAAAATGCAAGCATTGCCCATCTGTCTAGTAAAACAGTTTTTGGTTGCTGTAATCGTTCCTCCTGTCCATGCTGGCTCTGAAGGAATCGTTGGTAAAGATATTTTAATGTATTTTGATGTATATGTCATTTTTGCATTAAAAACCTGAATGAAAACATTGCAAATAATAATTAAAAAAATATTATAGACTGCATTTTCAATTCTACTTCAAATTGAATTATAACATTACGTGGTATTTAACTGCAGATGATTATTGATCATTTTGATGACAAATAAATGTGTGCACTATTACCCATGGAAAACATGGTGACTGCAGGGTCTTCAACATTCACAGAAATGTGAGTTCAACTTTAATAGTCACCATCTGCTCTTGGCAGGATATTTGAGCTGCTGTATTCATATGTGAAACTCTGAATGTCCCATGAAATGTGACTCGATGCTTTAAAGATTAACACATCTCACACAACAAATCTCTTCTCTTTCTAACTAGTTGAAAGTTTGGATATGTGATTGGCATGCAGAGCATTCATTCATTAATGAACAAAACTGTGACTATGATTCACAGAGGAGCTGCACCAGCTCCAGTTAGAAGCCATGAGCCACCTCTCTGAACTGTATCCATACTAAACATTGTTTGACACGGTGTGTATTTAAGTTAAAAATGGACTCTGTGCTTGTTGTTGCTGGATCACTTCAGACGCTGATTAAAGCAGCTCTCCTCGTTGGATTACAGTTTATGGGCTGTCTTGTTCTCACAATAAATCATGGAGCTTCCTGTCGGTACTTCTGTCAAGTCAGAGTCTAGTGTTTCCTCAAGTGGCAAGTAAGCCTAACTTCTTCTTCTTTGTTTTTATCTTCCATCTGTATCTGCATTCCACAGCTTTGTTGACATTTCATGAAAGCTATGTGGAAACATTACGGCCATGTGAGATAGTTGAGCATGTGAGGACAAAGCCATGAGCATGAATGTGCTGCTCTAACAGACTTCCAGCAGGTGTTGAACCTGCTGCAGGGCTTTGCTCCCATTCAGACCGCAGAGCATTAGTGATGTTGGGGATCTGGCGGGGGGCATCGTCGTGTTGGGACAGAACAGGGCCTGAACGCTGACTGTTGCCACAAAATTGGAGTGAAAATGGGAAGGCATTTTATTGCAAAAACATTTTAAATGATAACCCAGGAAAACAAAATCATTAGTTAGAACATAGTTCTTTGAATGTAATCACAGGAACTGTTCATGTGATGTACAGTCTACAGCCTAATGCATTTGTCCCTGATGGATGGAGGTTCATGTGTTAATATGCCTGCGGGTCAGAAACGATACATGAACATGTTTTGACTGAAGGAGGGGTGAGTGACGCAAACCTTTGTAGTTAGTTACTTTCATGCTTAAATGTCCTTGTTGTTTGTATTTATTTACATTCAACGATTGAGCCCCTCCAGTGTTGTTGACCTCAGGCCCCTGGCAGGTAAACATGGTGTGCAGTGATTAGCTAAATGTGTTCAAGACACAGGAGCCAGTATGATTTCAGGGGAAGTGTAATTCCTGAAACCTCACCAGTCTTTAAGACGCATTGCTGACCAGTTCGGATTCCATGACTTAATGATTGTTTTGCTGAGGTCAGCTCAGTGCGTCACGGTGGAAGAAAGACGGGGTTTGTGCATGCAATGGTTGTTATGCAGCTTCTAGCTTAACTTCATTTCCCACCCCTCTCTCTGTCTGTCTCTGTCTCTCGCTCTCTTTGATGAGGCTGATGTTCACGGTTCTGTAAGTAACAAAACCTGATGCGGAGCAGTTGGTCAAGCTGCCCTCTCGTATTAACCCACATTACAGCAGCTCTGGACTTAACAGCCAGCACAATGTTGTAACTGCTCACTAATGTTGCCTGCTTGTTTATTGCCAATCCTTTGTCTCCATCCTGCGGTGCAGAATTTCTAATCTGGTTATATTTGTTCGTTCATGTCAATTTCTTGTTATTTGTTGTGGTCATATGTCAAAACACAACTGTGTGTTGGCACCAACCATCTGCATTTGTCTTTATGTTGTCAAACCTTCGTCTCATCATCCTGTGATGCAGACTGCATTTATCCGTCTCCTCATTCAAAGTTTGTTCCACTGCATATGTGTCTAATGGTATAAAGGCTTTAGTATCTCCAGAGGGGGCTCTGTGAAAATACAAACATGTGGAGTTAGAAAGAAGTGAGCTTACAGAGCTCTGCAGCCCGTTGCTGATCTTTTTTTGAGGCTAGCGCCTCGACGCTACATTAGCCATTACTAGCGATGAAGAAGAAAAAAAGATGACATCTCTGTTTTTTCTGCATCAATGTTGATCTTTTTTTTTTTTTTTTTTTAAACGCTCCATTGTGAGAACATGAACACGTTGAGCTTCTTCTTCCCATTTCTCTCAGATTAAACTGCTTAAACTTTTGACAAAACATCTCTAACTCGACATCCACTTTTGGCTCTTTTCTAAACTTTCCACCATGTCACACACTGTTCATCAGCTGCAATGGAGATGGGTCTGTTGACATGCATGCCCAGAAGCTAATATGATCTCATAATAGCACTTACTCTGTTGGCTTCTACACATATAACACGTTCAATATGACATAACGGTATTGTCAATATGTCAAATGTCTATAACAGAAGGCATTTAAAAAAAGATTTACATTTTGAGTTCCAGCTTGGTGCCATCTGTTAAATCATTCCATAGTCCTAACGTTCATATGTATGTGTACATTTTCTCAGGTTTTCCTGGGGCCAAACGGAGAAGTGGAGGAGTTCTCCATCACCTCCATTCAGCAAAACACAGCCATCAGTTCAGACTTGATCCTGGACCAGAAAGAGGAACATCTCTTCATCATGACTCATAACATGGTACTTTAAATATTACAGTAATTGCACTCTTCCTTTCATGCTTTTAAAAAATAATAATTCTAGACCTTCCTATGTTGCAGTTATAAAGCTAAAGAATAAATAATTTACATTTTCTTGTTTCTGACCCAATTATTTCTCTTCCAGCAGCAGCCTGTAGTTACGATTATTTTAATGACCATATTTTCATTTTGCTTTGTTCCACTGGAAAATGTAGGCCACCTATTCTTTTTAATCAGATTTCTGGGAGCTTAGTGTGCATAGTTTGCACGACTGAACATGCTTGTGTTGTTCTGCTCCCAGCTGCAGAAGAGGCCCGTGGCTGAATGCCAGCAGCACCCAGACTGCCACTCCTGCCTGCTGGCCCACGACCCCTACTGTGGCTGGTGTGTCCTGGAGGGAAGGTGAGAGGAACCCCAGTTCACTTTATGTCCTAATCTATTATCCTGGAAAGAAATGTAATTAGAACTCAAGTTTAAGGTATAAAAAGAACCAGTGCTGAAAGCATTAGTCCATTAACCAACTAGTTGATCAACAAATAAATGAATCTGTGACTGTTAACACAAGACTGCAGCTATGCTAGCGGCCCTGTGAAGCTCTACTGTACTGACACAGCTCGCTTGTCGCTAGCTGTGAGCTAAATGTTATCTGCTTGCTAACATGCTCTCAGTGCTAATGCTAACATGCTGATTCGTGAGTACTGTAGAGCTGTAGCTGCAAAATCACCAGAGTGTATTAAAATAAGTTATGGCGTTCTTGTTGCTAATTAATTTGACTTTTCATTTGTAAGGGGAAGAATGTTTAACTTTCTTTTTGAAATAGGGACTTAGGTTTGCTTAAATTACATTCTTATCTGAACTTCTAAAATGTATTTTAAGCAACATTGACTCTCTTGTTGCTTTGGTAAGAATTGTAAAATGCAGTTCAAAGAATTACTAAATAAAAAGTTCAGTGTTGACATGACAAGCGGCTGTTAGTTTTGAAGAGTTTTTGCCAAGTCATCTCAGAAAAGAAGTGTGTGTGCTCTGGTGGGATTGTGTTTGAGTGTGATGAAAGAAATCTAGCTGTCCATCCCATCTGCTCTGCCTCACCACCTGGCCTCCCCCTCACTCTCACATGTTTTTCTCTCTTTTCTTCTTTACTCATTTTTTAAATTTCTTCCTGCCTTTCATAACAGTCCTGTTTTTACAACTTCCTTGTTTGGAATCTGTTTGTCTTTCCCATTTTACATTTTTGTTTACTTGTTTCACACCCTCCTTACATTAGATAGTTTAAGGACTAGAAACCAGACCTCTCAACTATTTAAAAAGCATGCTAACAATCCAGGAAGGAGTTGGCGTGTGGTTTTACGATCATATTATGATTTATGGATTTGCAGTATGTACTAAAAGTAATTTTTGTGCTTCTTTAATTAGTGGGTATTTAATAGAGTTTGAGAGACCGAGATGATGGAGAGCCTGATGATGTGTTCTCCTTGCAGATGTGTGTTGCAGTCGGAGTGTGCTCGTGGGAAGCAGCCAGGTCAGTGGCTGTGGAGCTTTGACATGGAGCAGCAGTGTCTGACTGTGCAGGCTCTCAAGCCCTCCAACGTCAGCAGGGAGGAGAGCAGGACGGTGAGTCTGCAATACAGCTCCATAAACTGGAGCAGAACAGAAGTGTGATGTACATCTACCAGTCTGTACACATCCTCACGCAGGAGTTGAGGGAGGAAACACATCTTTTCCCCCAATAATAACAGTCTCCTCACACACCAAAACACCATAAATAACCCTAACCATAACTCATCCAACA
>CALSCE010010661.1:878686-892745 GCA_943593645.1 Bovichtus variegatus
TATATATATATATATATGTATATTATGTTATAATATAAAAACATATATTATAACACATAAAACATATATTATATGTTATTATATGTTATAATATATAATATTATATAATATAGTATCTCTATACCATTCTTTCTCCTCTCCCTTCTCTCAATTCTAGATAAAAAGCCCACACTACTTCTTTTAGACCTCTCCACTTTTTTTCTTTTCATAGCTTCATTGTTTTCCTCCGCCTTTTACTTTTTTGTCACTTTTCTGCAACGTCCTACCACGGGGGCTATTATTTCATCTCTCTTATCTAACAACCTGTTTTTTGTGTGCGCAGTTGCCGTGGTTGTGTGTTGAGCAGGTGGGGCTGTAACTGGTGTGTCCACCAGCACCTGTGTACCCACAAACCTACCTGTGAGGAGGGAGTGATCATCTACAACCAGCATGTAAGTTACTTAAACAGAAGATGTCTGATTCCACTGCACTGCACTCACTGAGATGTGAAATCCAGATGTCTTGAATCCTTGAGCTTCACACAAGCACAGCTGCTGCAGCATGTTATGTATTCAAACACAGATCAAACAAAAAAAGCTTCAGGTACTGGTTCAGTTATCGAACTAAAAAGACGTAAATGTGTTGTGCTGAGTATTTTTGATTCGTAAGAACCTGGTAAGTAAATATATGCACAAATGTTTCCTATTTCGATACAATACATTTGTTCATACTTTCATCAGGGCCCATACATGTGTTGATGTGCCTCATATGTCAATACAAGCCTAAAGGATTTGTAATACAAATCATTGCTGTGCATGTTTCACCAATAACACAATAACTGCAGGTTATGTGTTTAACGTCACATTTAAGTTCACTCATTGGTTATTTCCATTTCCCTTTGTCCATCACTTTTATTTCTGTCACCCTCTCCTCATGTCTCCACCTCCTCCTTCCCCCAGTTTAAACTCCCCACCTCAGCTCCTCCCACAACCAAACCTGTTAAAGTCATTACAACAGCCACAACCACAACTGCTGCCCTGACAACCACCACCATCACCACAACAACAACAACAACAACAACTATCGCTACAACAACTGCAGCCCCCGTAACTGTAGCAACCACTCAGGAGCTGACCACCCCTCCTGCACCCACGACTCCACCTGCGACCACCACCACCCTTGAGCCAACCACACCCCCCACCACCCTGCCCCCCAAGCCTGCCAGCACCCTACCATCCACCACAGCAGCACCCACTCCACCTCCCCCTCCAGAGCTCACCACCAAGAGGGGAGAAGAGCCTTTTGTTGTCTCCCAAAGTGTCACACCTACTGTCGCCATGGTAGTCACAGAGTTGGTGCCAGTCACCATGGCTGATGGTCTCAATGGAGATCTGAAACCTGTAGTGCCTTTGATCACCCCCCGCTATGAGGAGGATTCCTCGCTCCTGGAGGTGGTGACGGGGTCTTCCCACAGCGGCGCTCAGGAAGCTGAGGAAGCTTTGAGCCTGGCAGAGCCTCCCACCCTGGCCTCGGCCGGCTTCCCCCTGCCCACGCCCTTCTCTGTGGGTGCACCTGGCGACTCCGAGCCCTCCCTGAACCTGGACCTGACCCAGACTCCCACCCTGATGCCTACACAAGACTCCCACACTGAGGCAGGAGGCCCAGGCAGCGACCCTGAGGTGCTCCTCTGGCCAAAAGAAGAAGTGGACGTCGACACTGATAGTGCCGTCCAGTCAGAAAATGACACGGCAATATTTTCCGCTGCCACTGTGTTGTCAGGTGACGGTGAGGTCGACCACGCCCCCCCATCCTATCCCCAACTGCTGGATACTGACTCAGAGCTGGACTACCAGTATGATCCAGCTGACACCTTCCTCCCGGTGAGTTCAGCCGCCGCCCTCCTCCTTCTCCTCTTTCTTCTTCTTCTACTTCCTCTCAAAGCTTCAGCCGCCTCGCAGCGCTCACAGCTGCCGCTAGAGGAATAAAGCTCAAACCAGCTCCCCTGTCTGCCCTTGTTTCCCTGCTCTTCCTCTACTGTCTGACACCTGTGTTCTTTTTGTTGTTTTCCTTAAGCTTTGTAGACTCATCCCAAGAAAAGACTGCTGCTCCAGTGTTATCTGCAGCAGTTGTTTTTTGAGTCAATATTTTCTCTTTTTCATGATTTTTCACATTTTCAGCTCAGTATTACTTTTAAAAACTCAATTTGAAAGTTTCCTGCCGTGTGTTTTCAGTGAAGAAATGCGAGATGATGCTTACATTCACACAATATTTCCCACACTGGCTTTTATCCTTGTCTGTACATAAGGTGGAGATGAACGACTTAAGAAAAATATATAATATTGATTTTTCTGACCCATATTGTGATTATTTTCTATAATTATCTGTATAATATGATTGCGCCAAGCTTAACCACAATTGTTTTATTACCTAGAATAGAATCCAATGAATGAATGCAGTTGCTTGAGTAAACCAGTTAATTGTAGTCAAATTGCCTTGTTTTCAGTGGAAAGAAAATGGAGATAAATTAATGATTTTACGTTTGTGGTATACTTGCCGTTACTCAGTAATACTCAAAGATAATCACATATTCAAAAGTATTATTGGTTTTATTTTAACAGCTGCACAATTGGCCCATTATGGTAGTAAAGACAAACTTCTGAGAGTGAAGTAATACCTTTGTGTCAGTCAAGCCATTTGTTTCAACAGTACACATTTTGGTTTGGTGGTGTGGCACTGCTCGTGTGATGCTCCAAGACAAACGTGAGCAGGCCTACGCAGACTGACTGTTCCTGAACTCACAGCCCCCTGACAGAGCTGCAGTGAGGGGGCAGTAATGCCTACATTACCCACAATGCAACGTGACGTTTTCTAGTTAGGTCTATCTGTGGAGACACAGTAGCTCATTTAAGGTTAGAAAAAGATCTCAGGGGGTAGTCTGCAAGACTTAGTAGCTTAGTAGCAGCATCTGTAAGCTCACTTTCTTTCTAACTTTCTAACTCTAACTTGGGTCTTCAGACCCAACCGACGCTGACTCAAGTGACATCACATGAGGATGTTTATCAGACTTCAGACAGCTCCCTCTGGAGACACTAAAGCCTCTGTACTACTTTTTTCACGCATGCAGTAGAACTCCCCAACTCCTGGAAGCAGACTTTGAAGTCTAAAATCGATGGAGTCCCTCTCTAAGACAGGCTTAGTGGCGGCAAAGTGTCTGTGTAGAATTTGAAAATGTTCTACTTTGGCGCAGCCAAGTGAGTAAACTCATGCCATCAGAAAAATGGAAAATAGGCTGTAATATGGTTTGTCTGATCTGCAGCATCATCATCATAAGGAGATATTGTGTGTGTGGGTGCATGTAAATATTACCATAGAGTAGGAAGGGGGGATTTGTGTGTTTATACGTGTGTGCGTGTGCGTTGGGCAACAGGGGGACGAGGGGTCCTACGTCAGCTGGGGTTCCTCAGCTTGTCCCTGTGTGGAGAAGGTCCAGGGTTCATCACTGCTCCCTGTCAGAGTGGAGAGGAAGATCACTTTACTGGCCCGCAACCTGCACCTCTACCAGGTAAACGCACGCACACACACACACACACACACTCTCTCTCTCTCTCTCTCTCTCTCTCTCTCTCTCTCTCTCTCTCTCTCTCTCTCTTTTCTCTCTCTCTCTCTCTTTTCTCTCTCTCTCTCTCTCTCTCTCTCTCTCTCTCAGCCTCAACACATGTAAGGGTTGAGTCTGCCTAGCTGCTGAGCCTGTCACCAAACAGTCTTTGTGTGTTCAGGATACAGAGCTGGACTATGAGTGTGTGCTGGTCATCGAGGGGCAGACAGTGGTGGTGGACGCCTACGTGGAGACTGATGACATGAATCCATCCAACTTTGACATCACCTGTCAACTGCATCAGGTCTGTAAACGTGCACTTGCACTTAACAACTACACTATATATATATATCTATATAGATACTGTATATAGATACTGTATCGTATATATATATAGATGTGTAGGACTTTGATCCAGTAAATGTAACTAATAATGATAAACTAATGTTTTTTGATGCAGGATTAAACTGTGTCTCCTTTGATATTGTCACAGTGTAACAAATAGTAGTTTGGTGTATTTTTTAAAATGAAACTATTGTTTATCCAGTACACATATTCTGCTCCAGTGGACGAATACAATGCCATGGTGTATGTGAAGAGAAGGGACACCTTCCATGTGGACAGCTCTCCTGATCTATATGGTGAGCTCAAGTTCTGATGTTTTGCACTCAACATACATCTTTTCTCATGTCAACACACTTCAACCCTAACTGATGCTCTCGTGTGTGTCCCTCAGTGACACTGTACAACTGCTCCGTGGGCCGCTCTGACTGCAGCCGCTGCCACACAGCTGACCACAAGTACGGCTGTGTGTGGTGTGGCGGTGCTCAGGCCAGCTGCTTGTATTCAGACTCCTGTAGTGAACCTGTACAGCAGACATGCCCTGCCCCTGTCATTCACTCTGTGAGTACTGACCTTTGACCTCCTTGCTCTTTATTTTGGGTGTGTGGGAAACCCACGAGACAACATTTGAGGTGCTTACTGTCACGATTTAGCTTGTTATTGAAGCTTATTTGAGCTCTTTCTTCATCATCAGTTTGGAAACTGAAATAAATTGGCATTTACAGATGAGTCATTAATAGAAAGAGATGCCATGCCTCCAGAAAGCTTCTTATTAAATGAAGCATTTCCTGACTTCCATCAGATTGAACCTCTCTCTGGACTGTTGGAAGGCGGCACCATCGTGACCATCTCAGGCTCCAACCTAGGCCAGAAGGCTGAGGACATCCTCCACTCTGTGTCAGTAGCCGGGATTCCCTGCAGTGTCATCCCCAGCCTCTACGAGGTCTCCTCCAGGTACACACCGACTGCTGTTGGGGGTGGAGGGGAGAGGGTCTTCAGTTTGATGGATCCTTTTGTGAATTGAGCAGATTTTCTAAAAGTAAAGACTACAAAACATACTCAAAAGCCTATGGCTCCTTGCAAAAGTGTCTTTGACTTAACTTAACATTGCCAGGGTGCATGTGTTATTATTAAGAACAACTATCCCAAGAGTGATGTCTGTCTGCCAGGATCGTGTGCAGGACCAAAGCCAGTGGAGGAGAGAAGGTGGGCCCTATGTCTGTCACTGTGAGCGGAGGAGAGTTTGGTCAGTCCAGGCAGACATTCAGCTACCAGGTACACTGCATTACATTAGATTAAAGTAGATAAGATGAAGTGTTGTTGCAGAGGCAACATATAGGAGACACGCAGTATGATAAATCAGAAATCTTACTTCTGAACATTTATAAATTAATCTGTTGGTTTTAATTAATACATTTTAGGTTGATGAATTTCTAACCGCCTTCTTCCTCCATCCTCTCCTCCCTCTCAGGATCCATTTGTAATGGGGGTGTCTCCTGAAAGGGGGCCCAAAGCCGGAGGGACGTCCCTGATGATCACTGGCCGAAACCTGCTGACAGGACGTCCTTCTGACCTCACCATCACTGTGGGAGGGGTGCCCTGCAACAAGTAAGACACACACACACACATTATTTATTGGTTGTTGATTCAAAGTTAGTTTCAATGTAAAAGCTGCTGTTACTGCTCTTTATCTCTGTCAGCATAAAGACTTCTTCATTTAACGTTCTCCTTGTCAGTCTGACCTTTAACCTCTGTGTGCCGGGAGTATCGCATCTTTTATGAACGTGTCTCTCCTGTGTGCCTCCTCAGTGTGTCAGAGGTGCAGAGCTCCACTGTTCAGTGTGTGACAGGTAGCAGTAATAAGACAGGAGATCACCAGGTCACCCTGCATTACAGCAGCAGCCAGCGCCACCTCCACACTTCAGCCTACCGCTACACCCTCAACCCCAACATCACCTATGCCACACCAGCAAAGAGCTTCCTAGAGTGAGTCTGAGCCTCTGACCTTCATCTCTCTTGTTCCCTGCTGAGAAAGTTGCTAGTGCTGGGAAATGTAAGAGTGCTCTGTCTCTTTAGTGGTGGTCGGCTGATCTATGTGTCGGGCCACAACCTGGACGTGGTGCAGGAGCCTCGCATGGTCGTGACCGTCTCTCCCTTCGAGTCAATCAGCAAGAATAAAAGAAGGAGGAGGAAGAGGAGGAGTGGAGAGCAGGGGGAGGACAGGGGGAAGGCAGCAAGGATGCTTCCTGAGCCCATGTGTCCTAGAGACCCCCTCTGCTCTGTCAAGCAGGTGTGTGTGTGTGTGTGTGTGTGTGTGTGTGTGTGTGTGTGTGTGTGCGTGCGTGCGTGCGTGCGTGCGTGCGTGCGTGCGTGCGTGCGTGCGTGCGTGCGTGCGTGCGTGCGTGCGTGCTATTTCTAAACTTTCCCCCTGTCTCATCAGTTCTTGGAGCGCTGTGAGGTGAACTCCTCTTCCCTGATCCTGTGCCGCTCTCCTATGGTGGACTCCTCCATCTGGGGGTCAAAGGTCACCGCAGAGTTTTTACTGGACAACCTGCGCTTTGATTTCAGCAGTCTGAACCCCCAGACCTTCAGCTACGAGCCCAACCCCGTCCTGCGGCCACTGAACCAGCTGGACCCTCTGAAGGCTTACCGCTACAACCCCGGCAGCTTCATCCAGCTGGAGGTCAGAGGAGAGGCGGCTCTGCAACCTTTTTTACTCAGTGATGGCATAGTCAGTTAATATTACAGCCCTTCATTGTTATATTTATTGAAGTATTAGGCCCCGTCACAACATGTTTTTGTGTCTTAGTGACTAATGTGGACCACAATAATTGAAATTGGTCCAGTATTGAGTGAAAGTGGCTAAACAGGCTGCCTTGGGTGTTAGCAGTGCTATTTTTAATTGTGGTAGGACATAACCGTAGCATGAACCATGCTTAAACAAGTGTTATTATAGTAAATAAAAACTAGGTGTTTTAACTGAAACCATAGTCTACTTTCATACAACAATAAGATTTTAAAAGTATTTTCAAACTTTTTTGTACAGCCTTAAAATTTAGAAGAAGTGAAAGTTATAAAAGATAAACTGGAAGTTCCATCTCCACGTGTTCTCAGGGGGAAAACCTGGACCTGGCCATCACTAAGGATGAGCTGGTGGTGTTGGTTGGGGAGGGTGTGTGTGCTGTTAAGACCCTGACCAGAAACCATCTGTACTGTGAGCCGCCACCTCAGCAGCCTGCACCAGGACCCAACGGCAAGAAACGGGAGGGCTCCGACAATCTGCCTGAATTCACAGTGAGTCTGTGCATTAACTTTGAAACCACAGGAAAATCATTACGTCTCTTTAGCATGTAACCCATCAAGGTGGGTCGGACTGTATGACCAAGTGTGTGTATGCGTGTGTGTTTCAGGTCCAAATGGGCAACCTGAACTTCTCCCTGGGTAAGGTTCAGTACGACACCCTCAGCCTGTCCACCTTCCCGCTGGAGGCTCAGATTGGAGTAGGGGTTGGGGCGTCCATCGTTGCCCTCATTGTCCTCATCATCGTGCTCATTTACAGGTCAGTGGATGGGCCTTGTGTTTACTGTGTGGTTGAGTATAGAAAAAAAAACGGATACATAATCTGATCAATGTATGTCAGTTAAAGGTACCCCTGTGAACACTATTAAAACCAACTAATTAGAACTAATTAGGGCTTGGTATTAAACATCAATATTTCTGCGGTAAATGTGATGAAAACATGTTGGTTTGATGTCTGAATGAACAAATCTTTTACATAAAAGTAAACCACCGGTCCTACCAGGTCGGACCTAGTAGTAACGTTTCTATAAAACTTTCAACAAGTCTGAATTGAATGCTGCCTGTCAGATGACCATAAAGGTTGCAGCAGCAGGTTATTATGCACATCTCGTAAGACCACTGTGATCAATTCATAATTTATTGCACAAAAAAAAAAAAGTCATTTCAATAACGCATGAAACACTGTGAATAAACACTTTTTTTTTCTTTTTTCTTTCATGTAAGATCAGTGTGTAAAACATATAAAAACAGTTCCACCTTCACGTGTTAGAGAACCTGTAGACTAACATATTGGGAGGGAAGACAATGTGTCATGTTCAGCCACGATGGCACTTTGGCTTGTTCATGTAAAGTCGGAGTGTTTGAAAGTGCCACAGTGAGAACAGTTGGGTGTAACCCAATCTGACAGTGTTTCCATTCTGACCCAGCAAGACCCCACGATTAACCCTGAGCCCTACTTGTGGGGGTGTGTTGGGTCAGATTACTTGAGTCAACCTTTTCACAATCTCACTGGATATCCACTAATCCAGTGTGAAGCTGGCATTACTTGTTCTCTCTTTTCCATCCCTGCCTGACTCTGTTCCTGTCTTTGTCTCTGTCTGTCAGGAGGAAGAGTAAGCAGGCTCTGAGAGACTACAAGAAGGTCCAAATCCAACTGGAGAACTTGGAAACCAGTGTGAGAGACCGCTGCAAGAAAGAGTTCACAGGTAAAAAATTTCTTTAAAAAAGTACAGTTACATGACGAATAAGAGAGCAGGAAAGAAAGGAAGCAGGTTTAGAGACAAGAGCCTGAGATGGAAGATGAAGACATTTTATTATATTTTGTGGAAGCCAACAGATCCTCTTTGTTTTCACACTGGCCTTATGAAAGTACCCTATTACATCACACCTCCTGGATGAACTGTCCCTCCCAGCCCACATGGCTGCTGCAGAGGAGTTTAATTTTAGCCTGCCAAAGTTGTCAAGTGTGACCATTTATCAGCTCCTAATATAATATACTGTAATATCATATATAGTAGAAGCTCATAGCGACCCCTCCCGACCTTTCACCCTGACTCAGACCTGATGACAGAGATGATGGACATGTCCAGTGACCTGGTGGGCTCGGGCATCCCTTTCCTTGACTACCGGATGTACGCTGAGCGCATTTTCTTCCCCGGCCACCGGGAGTCTCCGCTGAGGCGAGACCTAGACGTTCAGGAGTGTCGGAGGCAGACGGTGGAGCAGGGCCTGGTGCAGCTGTCCAACCTGCTCAACAGTAAACTCTTCCTCACCAAGGTAGTCATCACTACCATCATGTGTCATGAGCTTTAAAACCACACCTTTTGAGCAGAGGGATAATTTTCCAATCTTCTCTTCCTCTCAGTTTATTCACACTTTGGAGAGTCAGCGGACCTTCTCTCCCAGAGACAGGGCCTACGTGGCCTCCCTGCTGACAGTGTCGCTGCACGGCAAGCTTGAGTATTTCACTGACATCCTCAAAACTCTCCTCAATGACCTGGTGGAGCAGTATGTGGCCAAGAACCCCAAACTGATGCTGCGGCGGTAAGAAGAGGAAGAGTGAATGTCGTGAGGTTAAGGGTGTGTTAAAGATGCTTGCCAGTGATTCACACTGTGTGTGTTTTCTCTCCAGAACAGAGACGGTGGTGGAGAAGCTGCTCACCAACTGGATGTCCATCTGCCTCTATGCTTTCCTCAGGGTCAGTCATCACATATATTTCTGCTACAACTACACAATCAAATGTAATTTCAGTCAAAAATATTCAGACCGCCAAAAGTGACACATTGGTTTTTAAAAAGTAACATTTTAAAGGATTTGATCTGTGTTTGTCCTGGTGATAACATGTGCAAGTGAGTAAGACATGTATTGTTCTGTTAAGATGGCGTGTTCCAGTGGAACTTCTTTTTCTGACCATCTTTTTATTAGATTCGATTTTACCGCCAACAAACAAGATATAACATGTTTGTTTGTGAGCTTTAGAGGTGCTGGTAGGTGGATTACCTCTGAACAGAGCTAGGCTAGCTGTTTCCCTCTGTTTCCATTCTTTGTGCTAAGCTAAGCTTATGTAGCTTCATATTTAACGTACAGACATGAGAGGGGCATTGATCTTTTCATCTACTTCACTTCACTTTCGCCAAGAAAGTGAAGTGTTTCCCAACATGTCAAACTGTTCCCTTAACCGTAAAGAAGCAGCTGAATTGGTAGTATGAGTTTATTTACAGATTCTAACATTATTAGAAGTGAAAGACTAAAAAGATATGTGGCTAAAATCTACTGTCCATACAGTAACTATTCCCCTAAATCGAGTTTCTGTTGCATCTTTTAAAAATAAGATGATAAGGCCTGGTTTAGATTGGATGTGATGACAGTGAGGGATTCCAAGGTACAGTTCACATGGCTTTGTGTAATTGTTAATAAATAAAAAAATATGAAGCAGGTGAATTATATGCTTATGTTAGTTCTTGGAAAGTCATTCACTTTATCATATGTACGATGCGATCAGTCCTACAAAATCTTCTTGCGGGAGCACAATATTTCGAGTGCCTAAGAACTCTGGCGGTCAACCAGGACTTATAGAGCCATAGTTACCTCTGTAACTTTCGTTCTATTTCAGCCTTACTGACCGCCAGAGGCAGTGCTTAACACTGGATGACATATAACAACAAAGTCGCGAGTAATCCTGAGTCCCCACCTCATAAAGGTGGAGCAGAGGGACTCTGCAGAAGAACCACGCCCACAGAGAACGCCATTCGCCCTGTAGGCATGGGAATTTACATCTACGATCCAGTGGGATTGCCGCTGCTTTGAGAAAGCACAGCCCTTCTTAGGTCCACTGTAACGGATGAAGAGTTGTTCAGACCGTGGTAGCCTCAATATAAGCTCTCAGGGCTCACACCGGGCACAAGAGTTTTGACCTTTCTTCCCCGTCACCTTAGGGAGGAACGCTGTATTCGGCCAAAAAGAGGCAAGCATAGGGCGTCCAATACCAGGGGCATGTCCCATGTATCCATGGATGTCCCATCCCGCTAACTGTGTGTGTGTGTGTGTCTCTGTCTCTGTCTGTGTGTCTCTGTCTCTGTGTGCAGGACTCAGCGGGGGAGTCTCTTTACATGCTGTTCAGGGCCATAAAGCACCAGGTAGATAAAGGACCGGTGGACGCTGTTACCGGTAAGGCCAAGTACACCCTCAATGACAACCGCCTGCTGCGAGAGGATGTGGAGTACAAGACCCTGGTGAGGAGAACTCTGACTCCAAACCAAATGATCATTTGCAACTAATTAAAGAATCCTAGACATCCACGTGACCTTCAGGAAGTTGTGTTATTTCCTCTTGCGTCCTCTCACCCCTCTCTCTATCTTCTTCTGCAGACTCTGAATGTTTTGGTGCAGGGTGGAGGAGTGAACGAGAGCCAGCCGCTGCCCTCCAAAGTGCTGGACTGTGACACCATCACACAGGTGAAAGAGAAGCTGCTAGATCAGGTCTACAAGGGCACCTCCTTCTCTCACCGACCCCACGCAGACTCATTGGACCTTGGTGAGAATCTATCACACTACATCACACACCTGATGATTAAATCCTTTCCAGCATTTTTGCTATTCATACTAATGTGACTGTAACGTGAGAGAAATTATGAATTGGTACACTGGGTTTTCTGTTAAATATTTTGAGCTGTGGTGCCCCCTGCTGCAAGACAAAAATAATAAAAGAAAAGTCCATTAATTGGTCGGTCTTTCACCCAAGTTATCATTGCGTTAAAATGACAATGTTAAGAACCATAACTAACCAAAGCAGCAGCTGGAATAAATACTAGAAAGCACCTGAAAGTGTATATGCACATATTCCATTGTAAATATATCGCCTTTAATCAGTATTGTCTCTTGTTCAGAGTGGCGATCTGGTGTTGCCGGGCATCTCATCCTGTCCGACGAGGACTTGACGTCTGTGGTTCAAGGTAATTGGAAACGCCTCAACACACTGCAGCACTACAAGGTGAGTTCACACTTCACTAAAAGTAAAAAGAGTCAAAGTAAAAAGGGGCTTTGTGGTTGAATAATGCCAATTGTACATGTTGTATTGTCTGTCAGGTCCCAGACGGAGCAACAGTAGCGCTGGTCCCTCGGCACACCAAACACATTCACCATGACAACCACGACTATGTGGCAGGAGAGAGTGAGTTAACATGAGAACAGCATTATTGTGATAATAAATCAGTTTCTCCTCATGGTGATCCTAAAAATCCTTTTTGCTTCTACTAAACTCCTAACTAACCACCTTTCTATGTGTACGACTGCAACAGTAACATTTCTGCTGTTCCTTACCTCTCATAGTCTATAAAGTCAATCGAGGCAGCAGCAATGATCCTTACAGGGAACAGGCTGCTTGGACTGGCTCAGTGTTACTCATTTGAATGACTCCTCACAAAATGACCCTGGATGTGAGAGCTACATTGTGTCCCAGGGTTTGAGAGGTTGCGGATTGTATTAAATAAAGCCTTTGAAACCTCAACCTGTGCAGAGACTCCAATGCTGGAGGATGCAGATGAAGGGGGAGTGAGGCTGTGGCATCTGGTGAAAGCCAGCGAGGAGCCAGAGCTGCCCAAACACCGCAGAGGCAGCCTGAGGGAGAGAGAGAGGGCCAAGGCCATCCCTGAGATCTACCTGACCCGCTTGCTCTCCATGAAGGCACACACACACACACACACACACACACACACACACACACACATACAGACACAGACACAGACGTTTGTACCATACCTAGAGCTGGTGACATGTATTCCAATTGTTAATATGATATAATCCTGATATTTGTGATAGTACATTTCTGAACATGCATTGTAGCCGAGTTTCATTTACAAACTGTTTCTACGTACTCATTTATATAAACATTGCATGACTTTATCATGGGTAAAATAATGTTCTGATCTCAAACGTGTCATCAAAAATGTTCTTTGCACTTCAGCTTTTTTCAGTTTTTGGTGCATGTTAATTCACATAGGAATCCAGCAACAGTCTCTTGTATCCAAGTGCATCAATCAGATGAACCTGCTGCACGTACACACGTGCCCACAGTGAACCCATTGACAAACAAACCTCCTTCCTCCTCCTTATCTTCAGGGGACGTTGCAGAAGTTTGTGGACGATCTGTTCACGGTGATCCTCAGCACCAGCCGTCCTGTCCCGCTGGCCGTCAAATACTTCTTTGACCTGCTGGACGACCAGGCTGGAAAACATGGCATCTCCGACCCGGAGACGATACACATTTGGAAGACCAACAGGTACAGTGTAAACTCGCACAGACACAGAAAGCCAGGTGCTCACATGAAGACATGAGGAGGACGCGTCCCGGAATGTGAAGTGTTAAAAGGGTTTTGTCTTGAAAGATATTACATCTGCTTTACCTCAGGAGCAAACAACACTACTTTTTCGCTATTGTATTTAATGTTTAAAATAATAAACCCTTCAGAGATTGATGCAAGCTGGGTGTTGAACCAACAAGTTAGTCGTTCTAATGTTGCCTGTGCTTCCCCAGTCTCCCTCTGCGTTTCTGGATCAACATTGTGAAGAACCCTCAGTTCATCTTTGATGTCCAGGCTTCGGACCACGTGGACGCTGTGCTCTCAGTCATCGCCCAGACCTTCATGGACTCCTGCACCATCGCTGAGCACAAGCTGGGACGGGTGAGGCTGAAGGGAGCGAGTAGAAGCTTCTTCATCACAAAAAACACTTTCCATTATATATGTGCTTTATTATTTTTAAATAGTTGTTTGTGGTGGTCAGGCTGCAGTCGCAATTGAAAACCGGAGACATGGAGTGACATTCAAACGAGCTTTGAAGCAGACTCCTCTCTTTGGTTCTCATTCCCTCTTTTCTTTTGGACAGGACTCTCCCATCAACAAGCTGCTGTATGCCAGAGACATCCCCCGCTACAAACAGATGGTAGAAAGGTGAGTTTGCATTTAATTAAGCTTGCTAAAACGCAGCCTAAAACGGCTCCTTGGGTAATATGACTTACATTTCACACCAAATGTATTGTTGTAATGTAATGTTATTATCTAATACTTATGCTCTGTGATTAAATAAATTAAATGATTGTATCAAAAATGCTGTTGGTTAATTTATAAAGCTCTATTTTTTGGTATGAAATCTGCCTTCATAAGCTTATTGAAGATGATGATGATTATTGCAGGTACTATGCGGACATCAGGCAGACCATCTCAGCCAGTGACCAGGAGATGAACTCCGCTCTGGCTGAACTGTCCAGGGTGAGTGCAGCCGCAGCTCAGAGGCACTGTGTACACACACACACACACACACACACACACACACACACACACACACACA
>CALSCE010010661.1:892755-943102 GCA_943593645.1 Bovichtus variegatus
ACACACACACACACACACACACACACACACACACACACACACACACACACACACAGAGGAGGACATGTAACCTGAACGCTTTGTGTTTCAGAACTACTCCGGAGAGCTCAACTACCTGGTCGCACTGCACGAGCTTTACAAGTACATCAACAAATACTATGACCAGGTGTGTTTTCACTAAGTGACTGACTCAGCAGTATATCATGGCACAACACAAAGATGCGATCATGTGCGCAGTGGATCACAATGTTGAACACAGTGTTATCGATGATTGCTTGCTTAGAGAACACATTTGGGTTTAGACTAACCTCTGGAGTACGTACCTCCATGTGTAGATGAGGAGCTAGCAGCTGGTTCTTATTGAGGAGAACATGTTTAATGCCTTCAGTCAGGGGGTTTCTGACTTTGGTAGTATCAAACATTGTGACACCTTGGGATGCCAGTAATTGATTGTGAATGAATACGTTGAACACAAGTTGTAACAGAAAGGGATATCTGAGCCTATCGACTGCCAGTCATGATGAAGTTGTTAGATTTCCACAACCTAGATGAATGTATGAATACTCCTTATTGTATTGCACTGTTGGGACTCTTTGGACTTGCTGTATGTTTCTATATCTGAAACCTAAAAAGTACAGTACATAAACGGCATCTTCTATCATTTTCTTCAAAATTTAGAATATCCAATAGCTCAGTTATTCTCCCCATTTGTATTGTACAGTTGTTTTATATATAATCATATGCCCTGTAAATTGAATTGAACTAATAATAAAGTTCATTCATTAAAATAACTGGCCAAATAGTTAAAGCTGAATCTGTCATCTGAACAGGCTGATAGCCATGAGTTTTCAGGTCATTGGCAACATTGATGAATTAATGCTTCCACAAAACTTTGTATGACTGATGTTCTCGCATTTTTATTTATATAGCCCAAAATTACACATTTGTCTCAGAAGCCGTTTCACCCTCTGTCCTCTGATCCTCAGTGTGGATAAAACAGACAGAGAAAACCCTTTTAAAGGAGAAATACAACTAGCACTTTTTTCTGTCAGTTTTTAAAGATTGGTAATGGAGGTTTGTGTGAATGATCCATCTTATTTGTTGTTTTTGTCATCTCTCTCACCCTCCCTTGGGCCATCTTCTTGTCTTTAGATCATCACGGCCCTGGAGGAGGACCCCACGGCCCAGAAGATGCAGCTCGGCTACAGACTGCAGCAGATCGCAGCCGCTGTGGAGAATAAAGTCACTGACTTATGACGGAGGAAACTCCCACCAGAGCTATAGCAGAGTAGGCTGGGACTGGGAAGTGAATTAACAGACTTCCACCCTGCAGGTTGAACTGAAAAGCAGGAGAACAGACAGACAGACTTAGGCTTTGAGTCAAGGAGCCGTGGGTTTTTGAAGAAGCTTTTTTCAACGCTAAGGATCAGAAGATTCAGGTTGGCATTGAAGTCCTTTTGTTGGTGCTGGATAAGGATGCATCCGTGATTCTGAGCACTCAGTAGAAGCAGGACAGCAAATGGACCCTGGACAAATCTGGACTGAGAAAGAGGAGATGTGTAAAAGTCAGGCCTGCTGTCCCTACCTTGACTTTATGAAGAGACATTTGAAAGAAAAACGTATCTCTGTGTTCATCTCTACAGAACATGTGCTGGACTTCAAACCGAACGGTCTTACATAGCAGCTGTCATGGAAGAAAGAACAGCTGATCTACAGTCGGCTGATCGGATCTGAAGACTGGTTAAAGAGATTGGATGTCATTGTTGTCCCTTTGAGTGAATTTTATGAAGCGGTACCTCTTATGCCTTGTGTGCTTCTCGTGTGTGTGTGTGTGTGTGTGTGTGTGTGTGTGTGTGTGTGTGTGTGTTATCCATATCTCCCTGTTTGTCAATCTACTCCTTGTATTGTCAAATTTCTGGTTTCTAGTACAAAGCATTGAAGTAATTGGTTATTATGTTTTAGATGTTAAAGTCGCCAGTGTTCACAAAACAATGAAATGAGCTTCCATGTTATTTCTCTGAAGTGGACACGTTTAACAATGAAACCTTGGTCACAGCATTGTTTGTACGCCCGTCTACTTAAAGCCAATGGCTGAGAGTTTAATAAGTCACTGCCACTCTCTACCTCAGCCTACTGTCCTTTCTTTTTCTATGATGTTGTCGAACCAACACCACACTACTATGTACATTTCAACCAGCTATAACTACCAGTATAGCAGCGCAGCACAGATCTGCCCTCATTAACACGGAGCAACACCTGCTAGACATTCTCATTTGCAGCGGTACAAACACACACACACACATTTCTGACATTTCTAGTTCATTATTTTCTTTACTTTGTTTGAGATTGGAAATCATAACCTGCTCGTTGGAGCATTTTAAGGTACCTAAAACCTGACTGAGTGACAGTTTACTCTGTTTTTGCTTTTATACGTATTCATGTGGATGTGTCTATAGTATACAAGTCACAGAAAAGATGTTGGAGGAAAAGTAAAAATCCTTCCATAAAGAAACTCCAAAAGGTGGAATCTTAGTGTTTTATTGTGTAAGTCAGTCCTATTTCTTTTTATTGTGTACATTTTTCACATTCCTTTTAGGTTTTGAACATCGTAATAAAATCATGGTTCACCTTGTTTCACTCCCAGCTGAGGTGATGGTCCATGTTGATGTTTCTTGGTATTGACATCATGATTGGTACACAGTTCATGTATTCAACACAAGGTGGCACTGCTTCATGTGCTGAAGGTCTGTATGCCATTTCATTTTGTCAAGTTCATACAGGTTATATATTGATTCCACTACTACTGGTTCAGTAGGAATCATTGATCTTGTCACTGTTCTGCTTTCAGTTAGAGCACAGAGCCTGTTCATACATGAGCTAATGTTTGCTGATGTTTTTCTTATATAAATGACAAAGACTGAGATAGCTTCTTAGGGCTTAGTAGGGCTGGGTATGATTGGACATTTGTTGAGGATGGTCTCTGTTTCTCATTGCACCGCCCTTGGTGGTTTGGTTTAGGGCTTAATTTAGGTTAACATTTGGGTTATGGTTTGGCATTGTGGAGATGAGTGGTTGGGTTCAGGTGAACACAAGGGGAAACCCAAATCCACAGGAATACAGACTTTGTGCCAACTTTGATGTTTAACAGTTTGTCATTACTCAAGTCAGTGCTATAGACAAGAGTGTAGTCTGGACTTAAAAGGTAATGAGGTTTGATACCCAGCCCTAGTCATCAGAGACCAAAAAGGATGAGTGAATGAAGAGTGTTGATGTGTGTCAGTTGAGCCTAATGTGTGTCATTCCCGGGTCCAGGCTCAGCATGTCAAAATGTAGCCTGTAGGTTTATTACTACATGATTTAACACACACAAGCAACTAATGACTCTTATGAATGGATGGCTTGCTCAGTGATGATGAGGACAAGTCATTTAAAGGGGAAAACTATACCCGTTATTAAGCTGTATAAATGTGGCAATGTAGAGCAGGCTCTGCAAGGAGCAGTTTTAAGGATGTTTCTTATTTTGTGTGTTAATATCATTGTACATATTGATTTCAAATGTAACTGTAGTGATTTAACCGGTTTAATAAGAGAATGCAAATTCTCACAGATGCTGATATAATAAAGTATTCTTAAAATGATTTGTTCTGTTTTTCTTTTTCGAAAACAATAACTTTCACATTAAAATCCCTCAAGATGTTCATGGGTAACTGAGTGTATCAGGTAACTGCTGTATAATGATGATGTAAATATTTCGGGGCCAGATAATCTGGTGCTGTGCGTGTTCATCAGGCCGAGACCACTGACATGTAACCAGTCAAATCCTGTGTCCTATTTATTATTTACCGACCGTTACACGGTTTATTGTTATTAAATTGCAACAGGGTAAACAAGTAAGATACTCTCTCGCCTGTTCACAGGTTAACAAATATTGTAATGTATTGTCATTGTAAAAAAAAAAAAGAAAAAGTCAAAGTGATTTTATAATGAGATTATAAACACAGCTATATTTTCCATAGCCGACATTGGTCGTCCTGTTTAAAACAGCGGGTACGTGTGCATTATGCACCCGCATATCATCATCATCACCACCACCACATAATTAATATCACCAGAAAATCTGTAACGCCATACTCGACAAGAGGCAGCATCCTGTGGCAACAAACACAAGGGTCCAAAATGGAGTAACGCTGAAGACCGAACAGTCGGGAATCCCACTGAATGTAATTTCACATTGAAACAGAAATTGTTCCGTCGCAGGTGAAAATTAAGACTTCTGGAAACCGCAGTGGGGAAATCGCTGTCGTTGTTCCTGCTGTCTAGCTAGCTGCGCAGAACAGGTAACTACGGGCAACTGGCTGGACTGAAGCTAGTCCAGTTAGCGGTAGCGGCTAATGATATCTACCTTTGTAACAACAGCTGTTGAGCAATAAAGGTTGCCTCAACATAAATAACTGTTAAGAAAGCATTGGCGCTAAGCATCTTATTGCAATGTGTGATTCGTGTTCTTACTGAAATAGCTATGTACTCTAAACCAAAAGCTAAACGTTGCTAACGTTAGCTGCTTTGTTTGCGATGCTAATTTGAATGGTGTGTAACGTTAGCTAACGTATGTGCTGAGCTAACAGCTGTTAGTAGCCTGGCCAGAACTAACGTTCGCTCATTTATGGACTGTTCTGTTATACTATGGATGTTTGTTAGTGTAGCGTTATTTTTTCGTTCTCTTTATATTATCTTCTCGCATATGAAGATAACGTCATATTGCACTCCATTACATTTTTATTACGGCCTTGCTTGGAAAAGTAATGTACACTAACGTACGACGTTCTGCGAAATTATACAATTCAATGAATAAACTATACTAGGTTGAAATGCATTGTGACAGTTCACCATTAGAGATCATTCGTGTAAAAAAAAATCCCGCTTTAACGTGTGCATTTTAAGGCTGCAGGCCTCAGTTTATTCTACTAGCTTGTACTGTTTGTGCTAATAAACCATTCATCCATCCATATGTGCAAATTATCATGTTTGCTTCCCGAGGCATGTAGAACATAAGAGCCTGGGGAATAAAGTACTCTCTAAACTACACAGGCATGGATATAAATAATATAAATTGTGGACCCGAAGTATATATTTGTTTAGTCTAAAGTGGTTAATTATTTTATGACAATGGTATCCTCTTTCATGTCGGTTAGTGCTGAGCAGGGTGTTCAGTGTTACTGTTTTCCCTATTGCAGTGAAGAATGGAGCCTTCAGAGCAGTCAGGCCCAGACTCCGGCTCTCATGATGTCAACCCTGTTTTTCTGCAGCAGCTCAGAGAGCTGGACATCCCAGAGGAGGCAGCCAAGCAGGTGGGGCAGTACACTCAGGGTGGGCAGCTGGTCTCAGCATTTAGGCCACATTCACATCTACATGTATTGATCACTATAACTGTAGGTCCCTGGTACGTAACTATTTGTTCATTGTGATAATTACACTTTCTATGACATTTTTATGTGTTATAATGTGAACACTGCATTACTAGACAGCTCTGTTACATAGAGAATATGTCATTATAAAATGTATTTTGGTATCATACACTTACAGCTGTAGTATATTTAGATGATCTCCAGAAATTGTTAATGGTATGTGTCCTCATGGACAGTTTCTACCAGGATTGATTTACGATACAGGGCTACAGCCTTAGCTAAAACAAAAAGATGATTAAGCCTTAGTCATCTTTTTGTTACAGTGTCAGTATCACCTTAGTCACTAAACTGTCATTGTGACACTTGACCTGGCATTGTGATGGACAGCTGAACAGACTTGTTTAGATTGGGGGTTGTAACCGTATGAGATTTTCCAGGTATCACAGTGTAACATTATTATTATTATTATTATTATGTTATCGGTTACAATGATCTTTAAAGGAACAGAATTATACAATTAAACATAATTATAAACCTGAAAAATAGCATGTTACTATTACTCTTACTGTTACAGTCAGCTTTTTAAATAATGTCCTATTATTGTCCTTATTAACAATCAACACATACCGTAGATGCGCAACAGCACAGCCAGACTGCTCCTGTCTGTACCATACGGACACACACTCACTTATGTCAGTTTTTTTCAATACCATAGATAAGCCAATGTACAGGGTATGGTAACCATCACCTTTCATACCACTGGTAACCAGCTGCTCATGCAGGATAAACTGTTATATACTCCTTTAGATTTAACTGAATGACTGGTTCCAGTGCTGTGATTTTGATACCGCTTCTGAATGAGGTCATACCTAGGCTATTAATTGAGCAGTGTATGGCCACATTATTATTAACTGCTTTGTTCTATGTGTTTCTCATCACTTCAGGCCCTTCTACACACTCGGAACGTGTCTGCCGAGGAGGCGGCAATGTATTACTTCAACAAGCTGGAGAATGAGGTGCCCGTAAGATAGCCTTAGTCCCCACAGGTACACCTTGGTACATTAGACCTTGTGGAGTTTGTCCAAAGCCAAATCTCAGTGTCCCTTTTTGTCTGCTCTGACCCTCAGGAGGAGGGAGACGATGACCTCATGTTCAAGATGGTGTTTGTGGTGAACATGGACCTTGCCATGGGTGTTGGAAAGGTTGGTTTGCTGCTCCACTGACAGAAATTTAAGGAAGGGTATTTTAGCTAAGCTAACTTTGAAACTCTCTTACCCCTCTATTTAATCTCTGGTTTCTTTACTTCTTGAAACCAGACGCCTGGAATTTCACAAAGCCTGTCTTTAATTTGCATCAGTCTGGAATGTTCCACGTTCTTCCACTAATTGATGCCTACTAGGTTTTGTGCTCTATGTGCTGAGTGGGAGTAGTTAAAGCTCATGTCAGTTGCACTGAAACAGAGATTGTAGTGATGTCATGCCAATATTTTTTTTAGGTTTGTTTTGCATTCTAATAGAAATAAAATCTGTGCGGTTAGCTTTTCCAAGTTCAGTATGTAACTATATTTGAACTTAGTCAGAAACGGCACATAAAGGCCGTTTGTAGTACGGCTGAAAACTCATTAAGATTCCCATGTAGTTGTGAAATCAGTGCTGTGTTTGTGCAGGTGGCAGCCCAGGTGGGTCATGCTGCTGTGGGCTTGTACCAGGCTCTACAGGAGAAGAACAGCTGGAGGGAGATGGCCTGGAAGTGGGACCACAGTGGGTAAGACCTGTACAACACCACAGATCATTTCAGGAGCAAGCATTTTCTACTGCTGCTGCAAAATACCAAAATGTTCCTCCTTGAATGGTCCAGTTCCTAAAGTGTTGGCGCTTGTCACTCTTTAGTCTCTTGAATAAAAAATAAATAAATGCAGTCCTTCAACTGTGTCAGGATAGTTGTGCTACCGTAGCTTTTTTCGTTCCCGATCATTGTTCCGATAATTCTAATATTGTTGAATAATAAAGTCAATTCTAATTAACATTATTGCTGAAAAAAAAATGTGCATGGTGTGGATACAGAGCCAAGAAGGTGGTGGTCCAGGGTACCAACGTGGCTCATCTACTGGAGCTGCAGGCCCTGGCTATGAGCCTCAGCCTACCCGCTTACCTGGTCCAAGATGCTGGGCTTACCCAGGTGAGGACATTTTCAAAGTTATCTTCTGTGTAATTGTCTTTTGGAGGCACCAGTAGTTATTTGCTAAATATTATCAAATTACTGGTGCTTATATATTTGGTTAAAAATCAATTAGATTTTGTTAGTGCCTTGACATGATGACACTTTTTTTTTTTTTTTTTTTTTTGGCAGGTGGAGGCTGGGTCCCGCACTGTCCTGGCCATCATGGGCGAGGAAGAGATGGTGAACAATGTCACTGGGAGTCTGAAGCTGCTCTGAGGGGCACAACC
This sequence comes from Bovichtus variegatus, assembly GCA_943593645.1. Taxonomy (NCBI): domain Eukaryota; kingdom Metazoa; phylum Chordata; class Actinopteri; order Perciformes; family Bovichtidae; genus Bovichtus; species Bovichtus variegatus. The sequence continues at coordinate 900,608 of CALSCE010010661.1, forward strand.
CCACTGTGGGGGAGGCATTGCTCTGCAGTGTCACAGTGCACCCAGCAGAGGGCAGCATTTCTCAGCGGCAGGGAGAGTCTTGGCATGCAAGCGTGTAACAACCTTTAAAAAAAGACCTGAAGAACAAGGGAAAACAAGACCTGTCCAAACACCAGAAAACAAACACCCTCAGCCATTGGTTTCCCTTTCATTCTTTGTCTGAGCCGCTTAGTCGGCCGTTAAGAGCAGGAGGGGAGAGAGTGCGGTTGTTCACAGGGGAACGAGGCAAAGGCAGTTGAATTTACTTTTTCCGGTGACCTTTCTCTTTTCAAACAGGCCACCTACTTAGAAGAGTCTTATTAGAATCTTAACCCATTTTCAAACACATCAAGTATGTTGTCCAGTTTCAGATATGGCAAAGTATAAAAAAAAAAAAAAAAAAAAAAAAAAAGTATTGTTGGTGGTTGACCAATATTGTAGTTGTGCTTATTCAAGGGGCAGTGTACTGTATACTAATACATACTGTAATTATAATTATACCCATAGCAGATGTAGTATTTCCCTGTTGGATTCACTACTCCTGAGTGAAGAGTAACTTATTAACTGATGATATGTGAACACTCATTGTTGACGTTTAAATGATTTTGTGTGTGTATGCAACTATTCTCCCAAAGATCCCTATCCTATAGAATCAATAACATTACTCATTGATAAATGGCTATATTTTGTATACATATGCCTGTTGGGGGGCCATATACTGTATAATCTGTGGTGTGCCATCCTAAACAGTATGCACAGTTACTGAACTTTGTTGTATTGTTTTTTCTTTGTGCAAAAGGAAGAAGATCCTAAATTATAATTTTTTGGATTTCTTGGTAGGATTTGATGGTGGGCGAGAGGTTCAGTGGAGCCAAAATGTCATGTATTAAAGGTTTGTGCTGGGCCTCACGTTTTGCACTCTGACTGCCTGTGGGGGATAGTTTACACTAATGAAGTTGATCAATTAACAGAATGCAGATAATTGTGTATGACAATTATTATGGACTTGGTAAATAGCCTTGCACACTATTAATCTTAATACACAAAGAATGATGTTTGAGCTGTTGTGTGTCTATGTTCTCACTAACAAATATGTGTGGGCATGTGCTGCCACTCCCATAATTCTTAGTTTAATGTCGAAGATTTTATTTGTATAAAGAAAATGGCGTGCCTGCATGCAATATGAAATACCCCCAAAGTTATGTCAATTTTAGTAACATGTCGACACTTTGATACCTCCTATGTTCTACAGTCCTTTGTGTGAGTGCTTCAGACTATGGAGACAATTAAAATGTCTCCAGATTAAGTCACAAGCATATTGAATCGTGTTATTACCTTACAGACTCACATAGAGACGATGCATATGAAGGAGGTACTAGCGCTGTGGCAGTGAACGCATTGTGGGGGAGGGTTGAACACTGCCATATTGTAGTGCGTGGTTTGGACTGGCCATATGACATTGCTTTTTCACCGCAGTAACAATGGCAGTATTGTGAAAATGGCCACTGCCTACCATGGGAGTCCGGCTGGGAAACTTTGAAATATTAACCTCATGACGTGCTGTCGGAAATGATTCTGGTCTTCGTGGTGATTTAGGGAAACAAACCGAGAAGATGCCACAGAAAGGACGGAAAAGTCATTTTACGAAAACTCATAAAACCATATGTATATACTGTTGAAATGCTAAGTATAGTCAAACAAGGAGTTAAGTAACATACATAGCCTTGTGCTGTGGGGCGTAGGTGTTAGCCTTTATATAATTCATCGACTATTAAAAATATACATTTTCGTCAGTGGCTTAGCTAGATTGTGTTCAGTTCACACCTATTACTAATTAATAGCAAAGTGTATCTGAATGGTTACATTAATTTCATAACATGCTACCATTATGATGGTTTGACAGCACGTTATATGTATCTTATGTCAAGTGCCACTATGAGTTAACCTAGTGTAATACTGTTAAACCACATCCGTATCACTGTTTTGTTACTATATCATATGTATCCATACGAAAATATATGAAATACAACCTTCATTATGTTTCCTGATTCTGATTTATGGCGCTCTTTATGAAGTCTTGTATCAAGGCACACAGCCCCACAGCTGCAACACTTATTATTCTGCTGCCTAATTCCGCCGCTCGTCAGACCTCTGCAACAAATGACGTTGGTATTTATCACCACAGCCAATCAAAATTGCCCCTCAAGTCTCATGACAGGACAAGAAACCAATCGCGTCATTGTGAATATTTGTTTATAAATATCGCAGTCCATAACGTCAACATTATTATTTACTTATATCTGTAAAAAAACAACCTCCACTTTGCCAGTGTGCGTGGTAGCTACGCCAATATCTTAAAAAAATAATTAACAACAAACATGGGCTGCGTCTCGACTCTCTTCATGTACCTGCGAACATCACAGCTCGTTATTTCGCCTGTTCCTCCGGTACAACTCCCAGGAATTGTTTTATTTGAGCCGCTATTTTGAGGTTTTTTTCGTTGTGTGTGTCACTTTTTCAGTATGTCTGCAAAGTGTGGGAGTAGGAATAGACTGGTTTCGGCAGCGGCAACAGAGGTAGGAGGGAGCAGCTATAAGTAGATGCAACTAAGGAGCACTGGTCATTTTCCCTGTTCAACCCCTCACCAGATGCTACAGAGCGACACCTCATCCTCCATTCATCTGACATACCGGTAGGTGGGGCTGACCCGGTGGGCTAACCCTGCCTCTGGTGTCCCTGGAACTGGGCCCCAGAGACCCCGTGTAGCTAACGGTTGCTATTTTGTATTGGTATGAAAGCTCCTTCCACGTTAAATAGGTGCATACATACAACCCTCAAATGAAAAGCATTAATCCCGCTAACGAATTCAAATTAATTCCATGGCATTTTTCATTTAATACCGAGCATTTCCAGAAACTGAAGGTACAGATCCTCTGTCGGGTGTCAAAGTGCCTGCCGAATCCAGCCACCCTCTCTCCGCTTTCCTCCTTGCAGCCACCAGTACACACGTATCATAATGGAATTTTGCACCCCTCCTCAAAGCAGTGCCCGCCCCGTTTGACGTAGTTGACGGAGAAAAAACGTCGACGCTCTAATTCAACCTATGAATTTACTCAAAGACTTGCATCTATATGTCGTGTGTAACATGACTGACACAGTGCTGTCGAATCATCGGCGAGAGGCGGGACATCGCAGCAAGGGCCGCCCAACGAGAGAGCCCCTGCACTGTCGCCAGGGAAACCCCGTGGCGTGGTTGTGTGTCAGTTTCGCTGGGACCCGCGGTCGATGCCGGTGAGGAGGGGGATGGGCGCCTCTGCGAATGTAAGGACCCGAGACAGAATCAGAGCCCTGTATCACATACAGCAGCATATACCCCATTATAAATAGCGACTGTATATATACAATACACTAAAATACATGGATTTATCCACCGGGGATCTATAATAGACACTCAATGGATGCAGTGCACCTGAACAGGACAGGGAATTTAACTTTCCGCCTATGCGTGGAAGACGCTGAGAAGTTTGTTTCCTACCCCTGGAGAGGGAGCTACTTTTAAGGGCAAAGGATACAGGAGACTCCGAGGCCGACCTACAGGCCTACTGGTCTGGTTGGATTTGATGTTGGGATACTCTAAGGACTTCCCACTGTACATGCATTTGCCTCGTTTGTTCAAGTTTGGAATGCCTCTTTAGGTGAGTACTTTGAATCTGTGTTAATATCACCCTCTGTAAATGGAGGCAGTAACATAAATATAACAGATACGTACTGATCATGTTTTTAGTCAACCAAACGTAGCCATGAAGCTAACCAACTTGGGTAACTGCTTAGCGTCCACTTAAGTTTATTAGAACAAGTTGGTTGCCTTCACTGTCTTTGCACTTGACTTGCTAACAAGCTCCCCATGTTGATGGTCTGCCTTGCAGTGCTGCTCTTAGCTGTGTCTGGACTGATCTTCCATGACTTTTTGATCAGCTCCTCGTGTTGTTTTTGATAGCTAGCTTGTTAGTCTGGGAATCCACCTCACTACTAGGTTTATAATAACTAATGTACTAACATTATTCCATGCAACCATGTCCCGAAAGCTCTCGACACCATTCTGCAAGTTTTCAAGAGTTTGACTCGTGTAACATTTGGTCCATTAGGGTGCCTGCAGTTCAGTTTTTCTTTTTCAGATTTCATACCAGGAATAAACCAGTCACACTTGGCTATCGTTATAACGTTATATGACCAATTGTGTTTTGCCCCGAGTCCACTTAGCTACAAACTGGTGTCGTTTTGAAGTATGAATACATAAATATTGTTTTGTTGAGCAAGTTTCGATAATGTGTTTCCGCAGAGGCTTAGCCTACGTTACCCTGTCAAAACAACACCAGCAGCACCTTAGAGGTACTTCATTTGCGTTTGTTGCATATGTGTTATTAGGTTGAATTGAGTGTAGAATAACGTTAGACACCCCCAACCCATCTCTTTGGCAAGGAAGTTCAGAATCAGGCACCGTAACGTTAAGGTAACATGCACACTTGTTTTGTTAGAACCCCCCCCCCCCCCATTGGCATTGTTCTTTTGTCAAAACTGTATTAAATGTTGTACTGGGATGACAAAACTGTCGACATTTTTTTCTTTCCAAGTTATCCCTGACACAACTACAAGTTAGATCGTTATTGGCGACTCATGTTAGCTAAGCAACCAGCTGCTGTGTAGGTTAACGTTGGCAGACAAGTCATAGGCAACAAATGCTATACTAGCCTTTAAGCTAACTTTTTGGATGTTTTACAGTTGATTGTGTCCTTATTTTGAACCGGTATTTTACAGCACACGCTCTACCAACCTTTCGCTGTGTTCACACTTAAAGACCTATTAGGAAGCGGAACTCATTATCGGAGTGTAATTATGGACTAGAACGTTTTAGTTTTATGAAAAATATAGTGTCTGCATCATGGAGGTGTTTGGCTACATCATGTCAGTGCATCTGTCTTCGGCAACATTCCTAACTTCGCTCAGGCGTGTGAATCAAGCTGAACGCTCGATGGTGGTTTCTCTATTTGTGCTTGTTATTTTTCCCCCTGTGTGTGTGTGTGTGTGTGTGTGTGTGATATTTAGCAATCGGAAAACCTGATCTGTTGGGTAGTGACTTGCTCTTCTTCACCTCCCCCACCTACCAACCCCCAACCTCTGAGGCGGTTAAGAGAAAAATGGGTGGTATTTTAGAGGGGAGCTCTTGTTTCCCTTTTTAGCCTCCATTTTTTATTTCAACGTGTGAGTAGCATTGTTGAGTAGGAATGCAGCAATCACAAGTTTCGACCAAGTTGGAGACCTCGTAGCTGTTGTGTTTTAAAGACCATAGCGTGGCTTGATAATTCTGATATTTTCTTGATTATAAGAGAATGCTACATTTACATCTTCCCCTCCTTTTGGGTTGATTTTTAAGAAATCAAGATCTGGTCTCGATATTAAGCTATGCCTTGTCATGTCCACAGTGTAGTTGATATTCATTTCGAGGTTAAATTAAACACTGAGCACTGGCAGCTAGCGATCACCGCAGTGGACAAGTGATATTGGGAAATGGCTGGGAGATTACTGGTGTAGGTTTGTTTATTCGTGAGGTTTATATGTGTTCGGACCCCGCGTTTTCCGAGCACTAATGGCTGCCCTCACCGTCGCCCGAGTGGCTATGCTCCACTCGGCTGCACCACGTAGCCTCGCATTGTGCTGCGCCCAGACTCCGGAGCAGTGGACAGAGCAAGCACGGAGAACGACGTTATTTTGCTATATCAGACATGGTTGGTCCAATGAATGTGTCACTGCATGTGTGATGACCTCCCTGCAGTGACATTTGTGTCTGATCTGTCATAACTTCAGCTGGGCATACCTAAGACACATTACTCTTTCTACTCAGCTAAAAATATTTTCTTGAATTGGATTCAATGCTTTCATATCACAGAATCTGATGTCGGTGTGAATCGGTCAGTCATATTTGGTGCTTGGTTTCTCACTAAAAGTACTGCATTCACTTATCAAGTACATTCCAACCAACCACAAACATGCTTAAAATAAACTTAATAAACTAATTTGAGATTGAAAACGTGCGTGTGTGTGTGTTTAAACTGTTGTCGTCCTTGCTTCATGAGTACAAAGATTACACCTCTGCCCTGCTGGGGGCGTTCAGCCAGCACCAAGTATTTGGATTGATCTTGATGTCTGTTGGAAGCCAGAGTGCAGTGCGCTGATCCTTGTTTTCATTGGTTGCGACTGACATTCTCTGAATATGTTTCACATCTTTTAATAGACTGCGTGGGCTGCAACTTACAAACATGGCCTCTCCGAAACACTGGAAACATGAGCCCCTCCAGCACTCCCCCTGACCCTGACTTTCCTTCTTTACTCAACCTGCCACCCTGGGAAAGCTAAGATTGAGCTGTTGCTGCTCTGTCGTAAACTGACCCGCCATGTTGGTTTTCCAGGCCTCTCGGACAGCTTCAGATTATGTGTTGGAGTGAGATACATGTGTTGGAGGTGTTGAGTTACAATTAGTGAAAGAGGACGTGTGTGTGTGTGCGTGTGCGGATCTGTCTGCAGGATGGACCCTACTTTCCCAATATGGGCCTCTAAAACGTTGAGGATATGAGGAATTTGCAGACATGCAAGGTTAGCCTGGCCCAGTTTTTTGTTTACTAAGGAAATAAAGTATGTCTTTCACATTCACAGAGTAGTTACAAAACCAAGAAATGTAACTGTTCAGTGACATGCCCTTGAAAACATAATTTGAACGTGTGAGCGCTGTGTTCTTATGTGTCTGGATCATACTCCGAACAGAATGTAAAGTCTGGTTTGTGAGTGTGCGATTGTAAAAAAAAAAAAAAAAAAAAAAAAAAAAAGTGAAGCAGGATATTGGCCCTTTTCCAAAAAGAGAAGACAGGATTCTGTCTTGGTGCAGACGGTTGGAGAAGAGGGAGTGTTGCTGTGAGGAATAGGAGGGGGGGACGACCCTGTCCTTTTTAGCTTTTCATTTGCATGCTGATGACACTTTGTATCATTACATGGAGGGCAGGTGTAGCTATTGATGTGTTATATAGGTTTCATGTATGATGTGCCTATGTGACCAAGTCAACAAAGCCAGTGTTGTGGATCTACACCTCTATAGATCAGAAATATTAAATTGACAAACGTGAGAAGCAGTCCATTGTATTTTGTATTGTATTAGCATGTATTAACTGACGCATCTTTTGTTTTGTGAAGACAAGTCATGCTCTGAGTCATCTTATATCAAAAATATTAAGCTTTTTAAGTCACACTTATAAATATGTATAAATTTTTATTTTCTTTGCATATGAAAATATATATATATATATATATATACACATATGCATATTTAAAATATGTATCGTGTAGATTATTTTCCTGATTTCTTCTGTTCTGTGAGACACTGAATTGAGATACATTCTGCCTTTCCTTTTTATTTCGGGAATAGATATAGCACCAGTCCATCTACCTTCCACTCTCTGTATCGTCCCCTCTGCAGCTGCTGTGGCTGTCTGACTTGCACAACAGGGTTAAAAACAAGTCGCTCTGACGCCTGCCTCATCAGTGCATTCCTATTGGTGCAGGACCTCTGGAGCTGCTCCAATGGGGCGCAGCATTTCCTCTGCGTTGGGGGAGCAGTGTTGCAGAGGGCTGTGCTGGTTAATTCTGTTTCGTGCCGAGAAGCAATGCTTCTTGGGAGAATAATGGAGGAGGAGGAGGAAGCTGGGGGAAAAAAAACAAGGCTGAAAGGGGGGTGAGGCAGGCAATCTACGTAATCATCTCTCTTCTCTCTCGCTCTTGCTCATGTTCTTGTTTTATTGCACCCTTATGTTATGTCCTTCATTTCCCTTTCTTTCTCTCACTGTCACACTGCCTGTCTCGCGTTCTTGTGATACTTGGCTGAGCGTATAGCAGGAAAAAAAACTCAGTAAAATTCAGAGTTGTCTGTCCACCTTTAGAGCTGCAGGCAGACATTTTAGGCTTCACCACATTAACCCTCCTCTCTTTTATTTCCAACCCTTTCCTCCGGTCCTGTGTGCCTTTTTTATTTCATGTTACCAACGAGACCAAATAATTAGCGATTTAAAATACCAAATACTTTGTGTGAGATTAAACCAAGGTTGCAAAATCTGCAAGCACATTTCCAAGTGTGTTTGCTCAGAGGGTGTTGTCGGAGAGAGAGCAACTAAAGAGCAAGGCAAAAGAAAAACAACCAAGAGAGCGTTTGCACCAAAGTCAAGCCACTCGACACCAACCCGCTCACAGCTGCCCTGTTTTGTAATGCACAGCAGTAGTGTTAAAAACAAAAGGGGAAACGAATGCCTGGTGCCAGGCTTTTCCATTTCACAAGGGCCTTGTTCTTTCACCTTGAGCACATGGTACCTGTTGGGAAGACACACACACATTTTTTCAGAGTGGGACAATTTAAGCCATACAGCAGTTCAAAATGGCTGCCAATCCTCAGTGATTTTGTTTTTCTGTGACACCTGTCAATTTGGCATTGGCTAGTCTCAATATATTTGTTGTGCTGCAAATGTTTTGAGGTGGAGCCAGGGCAAGCCCCTGTGTTGCTCTGGATAAGACACTCTGCCAAACGAGAAAATGGAAATGTCATGTAAACGTGTTTGTCATGCAGATCACGTGTGACAGACACAGGGTGTCTCTGGTTTATGTTATGCCAGAGCATGAGTTTATCTAACAACAAGACAGCTGGTTTAGACTACTTCTTGGAAAACTTCCCTCTCCACATTTGGGAGTAGACATGGCTTACAGGGAATACAGCCATTGTGAAGACTGAGTGTCCTCCCAAATATATCGTGTTAATCGCTGTTGCACAACAATGAAGATTTTGGGTTAGGTGTTGACTTCAGTGCCTCTGTTGTTTAATTTCCTTTTAAGTTTTCTTGTGTTAGGTATTTATGATAAGGTTTCATTCATTCCATAGAAGCAGCCTGCTTTCATCTTGACTTCAGAAGGAAAAAGGAAATGGAAGCAGATCAGAAAGAGGTAGTCAAGCAGACAACACCATTTTTTTTGTGTAGTCCCTTCTTTTTTCCTCCCAGGTTACTGAGTCTCAAACGGATAGTGGTTGGCTTGTTTGCCCTGAAACAGATGATTGATTTTGTGTCATGCTGGCCCTGCTGTCCACTGCTCTCTTCCCCCACCTCTCTTATAGCACCTACTTGGCCTTTGTTCTCCATTGTGTGTCTCTCATCCCCAGTCTGGTCCCGGTCCATTCAGGCAGCTGGACATTGCTGTGTTAATGGCAGGCCACACTGCGCTCCCAGGACACTTGGCTGCTCAGTATGACAACAGCCACATCGCTGCAAGAGTAGAAGCACCGAGGCGCTTTTTTCAAACGGTTTAAAACACAAAAAGTGAATATTCAGTATGAATAGTTTTGATGTGAAATATTCGCTGTCGAGTATTTCGCATTTTTGTGTTCTTTATTCGTCACGCCCCAGTGTGCAAAGGCCTTTAACCAGTACAGATATATCTCAGCCACAGGCCCTTTAACCTGTATTGTTTCTATCTTTGTGCACTTGCATAAATAGTTGGCTGCTGTAATTGTGGTAGAGACCAATGTGTGCGTTGCTGTAGTGAAAAATGGTTTAATCCACGTAATTGTTTTATTTAGCCTGTTTCAGAGAGTTTTGAAGATGACCTCGATAAGGTAGAGTGAAGCCCTGTTGTAATAATTTTGCACTGTGTTTTTGCTGTGTGAGTGCTCGCGCTTCTCGTTCATTAACATTTTTTCTCTCCTGGGTTGTGCACAAACTGTTATGTCACCATGACAATGGAAGCCACTGTGAGTCATATTAGAATGTACTGATTACCAACATAGATTCAGGGTTCATTTATTGTCATTGTTCAACACAGGGTTGAAATGCAGTTGTTGTCCCTTTTTTTATGCTACACAAGAAAAAACAAAACAAAAACAGTAGTCTATTCCTGTAATGCAATTTTTAAATTTCTATCAGGAGGAATGTAAACATCAGCAACCCAAACAATGGTGAATTTTCTGGGCAGATAATATGGCTGGCATGTTAACAAAAAAAATTTGACATCATTGTTCATCAACTTTGACGTTTAAGCACGAAGCATCACCGACGCAAACATAGAGTCCACCTCATCTCGTCCCACCGGAGTCCTGCCCCCTGTTAGTGCGGAGCGCGCTGACCCAGGTTGCCACTGTGGAGCTAGATCTCTGCAAGATGTCGGCACAACAGTTTCCGATCTCATCAATTCCACTTTCCTGTGACCGGACTCCAACCAGGAGCAGGCTGGGTAGTAGAACAGCCATAGGGCCAAACTGGGCCAGCCTATCTCGTTTCCTTCTCTTCTCGGGCTCATCGCACTACAGTCGGTGGCTTTCGGTCCGGCTGGTCTGCCTGGGTGGTCGGAAGGAGCCGTGGACAGTAATTGTCTGTTGCACTAAATCCAGTCCCTGCACTTCCTTCTCCAATTGAGAGATTCTGTCATACGCCATACGTGCTCTAGTAATAAAGACAAAAGACAACAAATTAAACCAAACCTGTAGGGAAGTTCATGGGCGCTACTGGCTGCCGCATATGCATGCATCACCATGGATGAATAAATAAAAAGTTGCGATAAAAGCCATCCTTTTCACATTGTCACACTACTTGTTATCCAGCTGTATGTTTTCCACTGGTGACATATCAAGGTAGTGGCTAAATGTTAAGAATAAAATCCATGTTGGATTCGCTGACATCATGTCTTCGTGTATATTTGTGGGTGTGTGGTTTTACCTCTTTGTGATATTGTAAATGTGTTTGGGTGAGTGTGAAATAAGATCTACAATGAGCCTTGCTTTCTCCCTGGCCACATATCCTGTGCGTCTTAAAGGCAGGCCCTATTGATTTGACCATTTTTCATCTTCAATTTCCTCCTGCTGTAGCTCAGAGTGCAGCTCGACCTGCGCAGTGCTGGGGAATGGCGGATATATTCATATCCTTCCTACAGCAAGCATGTGTGCGGGGGCAGACTGAGGGGGCTGGTGTGATCTCACTGGACTGGATGTGTTGTGGAGGTTTTGCGAGGCACAGGTGGACACTGTGATCATGGACATGCTGTTCAAACCCAAATTGTGTATGAATGTTCATGTATATGTATGTGTATGTATAGCGCTTCTAGCCGTGACTTAGAAACTATATGTGGAAACTTCGTGAATAGACCACTTTGCCGTGTTAGGCCTTGATTGACACCAACCAACCAATACTGCCAGTATATTTAATGTGTATTTTAATAAAAAATATATTAATCTATACTGTTTGTAGGCCTATTATAGTGTCAACTATGCATCATCTATTTAACACTGTATTTATTTTATTTTTCAAAATTATTTACAAACCAATATATCTATTTACAAGAATGTAAAGGTTGGTGTGGTATATTAACCTAAGTTGGTTGTTTCAAACGTTTATGGTTGTTCCTCCACAGCTTATTTTGGGTTATTCACACTCTACACTGAAGTGATAAGATTTTAGTTTGTTTTTCAACAAATTTCTGTGTAGCTTTGACGTTATGTTTGTGGTTGTTGTCGATGTGGAAAATGAATCTTCCCTGAAGTTTTGTTACATTGCAGACTGCAGCAGGTTTTCCTAACGTACACATGGTAATTCAATATGTCGATTCTACACTAAATGGCTCTGCTCTGTATTTTGTAATAATTGATAATCGCAAGTGTTCACAATGACATTGTAGCTGTGGCATTGTCTTGAACAACTTTTATATTGTAGTTTTCACTTCTGGAACTAATAACAAACCTGGCATGTTAAAATTAAGGAGGCACTGATGTATTGGCCCAACATCGGTATCGGCCGATATAATTGCCTTGTTGACTGCTGTTGGCCTATTAGTAAATAAGATGACGTTCGCCACGCTTGTGCGGCCGTTAATGTACCAAGGCTGTTGCCCAAAGTCTGTGTGGGAAACACAGCATTACATTTAATGTATTTGTGTTGGTCTATGTAAGTAGGCTACTGAAACATTCTTCTCATTGCGTAGCTAAAATAATATATTTTTCAGAAAAATTATATATTTTTTAATTTGAAAGGTTATATTAAAGATTCTTTCATAAATTTGTATGATTGAAAATGTATTTGTATCCCTGGTACAAAAGGGGACTAAATCACAACAAAAACACAAAATGGAAGTGGTATAATCTTTGACTGGTGATCAAACTGGGCAAGCTACTTGACAGAGTTTTTTTTCTTTTTTCTTTTGTTGTTTTAAACGTAAAAACAATCAATGATATCATACCTAAAGGTTTAACTTGGAGAATCAGACTGACGGCTCTCTTGCTAATTACCAAACTGAAAATGAAGCAAATTGATAGAGAGAATGACTAAATTAGCCTCTGACAGGCATCATTTCAGCCAGCAACTCTCAGCCTCTTAAAACTTGTTAAGACAAGAAGCTGTAGCCAATTGACATTTCTGATCATGCCATTTGAAACTATACTGCACTAGTTTGAATCCCAATCTTAAAAGTTTGGAATAGAGAACTTTTTTTGTTTCTGAGGATAAATAAAAAGTGTGCAATTTTGCAATCTTTATCATAATTTTCTTGCTATCGTGGACAGTGTCGCATAACTGTAATTTTCACATCTGTCATCTCAGGAGCACTATATAATTTTTACACTTATAAACGGGACACCTAAATAAAAGTGAAAGTATTGAAAAAATATTGCAGATGCCATGTGAGTTTCAGCCTCTCTGCCTCTTCCACTAAGCTGCTATTGGTTAAGCACCCTTGGAACAGTTGTTTTGAGTTTTATATTTGATGTGTAGAGATGTGTTTTCATGTTGATGTAATTACATCCACTATGATTCAATGTTAACTGGATCATATGCAAATCAATGTAATATTGAGTCAATATAGAGAGGTTATAGCCCATCCCCGGGGCTATAACCTCTCTAGTTTGTGTATCTGCATGACATGTCTATTTTATTTTTGGTCTTTCAGTATGTTATTTAACGCTTACAAAGCTTGCTGTGCTGAGGTCTGCTCAGACGAGGTGTGGCATTGTGTATGTTTGTGCCGCCTTTGAACTGCTATGCATATGCTTTCATGGTTGGATTTGTTTGTCCCCCCTCTGTATGAATTGTACTTTGTACTGTAAACCGTTCAATGCACGTCTGCCAGTACTGAACAATGTCGGAATTACAAAAAGAAAAAGAGGGGAGAGAGTTATGTGAGAGATGAAGGGGGGGGGGGGGAGAGGGTCTTCTTTGCTGTTCATTTTGTGTGTATGGCCCTCCCCCTTGGACTTGTCTCCAAAATGGCCTCTGTTCTGGTGGAAGTGAAAAGACTTTGTTGAGACTGCTGGTAATTTGAGCCCGGTATTCATGGCCAGAGGAACGAACAAGGAAGGGAGGGAGGTGCTGGGGGAGGGAGCGAGGTAAAGAAAGGCTTTCCTTCTTCGTACGGAATTTACCTCCCTAGTTCACCGTCTGGTTTTTTTTGGAAGAGGCCCAAATAGTGACTCCCTTTGTGAGTTAGGTAGGAGTGAGGTGGCTATTTTTGTGAGGCAGCAATCATAGGGATAATAAAGAGCCAGTGGTTTTTGAAAAGGCTCTGGATGGGGCACCGTGGGATCTACATGCCATCACATCTAAGTATATTGCAAGCTCCTTTATGGCCCCTTTCTTGCTGTCCTCTTTTCATTACTTCTTATGAGTCATACTGAAAGAGGAACAGTCCTTGAGTAACCAACATTTAAATTCTTTCCTGTTACCAAAGTCTGCCTTCCAGTGTTTGTCTGTCCTCACCTGCATGTATCTGTTCTCATTGAGGCCATTTGTGTTGTAGCAGAAAGCTCTGCCTGGTAAAAGATAGCTGACATTTGTTGTTGCTACCTACGAGTGAGTGTATCCAGCTGGATGGGGTTTGACAGTGAGCACAGTTGAACTGACCTTGACATTATTGGAAGTCCCCGGCCTTGCTGTGGTTGCCCTGGTGCTAGAGAGCGAGGGCAGCAATACAGAAATGTCATGCATCCTGTTGCTGTGTCTCTACTAGTAAACCAGCTAATGTTTTAATGATTTTTTTGTAAATATATAGTGGCGGTAAACTGAATCAGTGTGGTGATGTGAGTTAACGTATTTGCGTGTGTTTGCTCGGGGGATGACCTTGCTGTAAGCCAAATCCTCTCCTCAGCGTGAGAACAGAGCACAGGAGGGCCTGTTCCTCTTTCTGCAGCCGTGGCTTCTGTCTCTGGCTCTGCGTCTGACTGGGCGAGCGAGCGAGGGAGGTGGGGAGGAAGAGCGAGCGAACAGAACAGAGCAGAAGAGTGTGGGTCAGTGTTTCAGCAGAGTGTGGTCACATGACAAGAGGGCTGGGCCTCTTGTTGGGTGACTCACCCCTCCAGGCGTCTGGGAGGAAGGCGCCTTCTGCTGGTCTGCTTTTATTAGTGCATCCTAATGGGAGGCTTGGCGTAAGCAGAGCTGTGAAGCCCCTGGTTGTTTTCCTGCTCTTTCAATAGCCTCCCCACCCCTCTTCCATGCTGGAAGCCTCTGTATGGATGAGAGACAGGCCTATCGCACCATGTCCATATCCAGTTATTTTACACGCAGGCATATGGAAGCTCTCTGCTGCTTCTCACAACATTGTCAACATGAGTCGGCAAATTTTGTTCTTAATTAGCCATGTAAGGATGGTTTCCCTGTGTCACTGTTCAACTGAGACCGCTGTTTTGACCTCTGATAAAGGAGTATCTGTTTATATGTGACAGTGCTTCCATTTTCAAACAGGCTTTCATTTTCTGTTAGTCATATACTAGTCAATAATTGAATTGTGTCTGACTAGCAAGTCCGTAATGGGTTATTCAGATTTCACATAATGCAGAATGTGGAATTGGTTGAATAATAGTCAATGAATTGGACCATAAATATCGAGTGTAATGCGTATAATTTACCAACCAAGTTAATGTCTAAGAAAGTAGGATGATATTCCGTTTTTCACTAAACATAAGAGGACAGCCAATAGCCTTTTTTCAAGGCAGACATTTTGTAACATATAATTTCTTGGTACACTGTTATTAATTACACCTATGCATTTCCTGCTTTGACGAGTTTAAAATCTCTGTCATGAAAACGGTTCATGTTGTGATGTGGGGATGAAGGTTCTTCCCATACTGTAGATACAAAGTAGTCTATAAAACATCAAATGAAATACATTTCTATTGCTTCATGCATTTCATTAATATTTACATAAAGATCTAATGTTTTTTAAATTGACATTTAAAGGCAGTATGCATGAAAAAAACAATAAAAACACATTGGAATAAATCTGACTTAATGCCTTTTTTTTGTGTCAAAGTGAAACAAATTAGGGGAGATCAAACGGCCTTAAAAGCTCTCCATAACCCTGAACAACTGACAAATGTATGAAACCAAAAAAAAATGTTTCAATCTCGACTCATATTTGTTCAAAATGTAGTCGGTAACATGTAAATAAAGATGACAGCTTTTACAGAGTATCAGCTGTCGGAAGCATCAATCCAAAATGTATGAAACCCACAGTG
This sequence comes from Bovichtus variegatus, assembly GCA_943593645.1. Classification (NCBI taxonomy): domain Eukaryota; kingdom Metazoa; phylum Chordata; class Actinopteri; order Perciformes; family Bovichtidae; genus Bovichtus; species Bovichtus variegatus. The sequence continues at coordinate 916,197 of CALSCE010010661.1, forward strand.
AAAGATACAGTAGACGGTGAAGTGCTTCTTTCCCTCGTTGTACAACGCGACACACTGAAGCTGTTTTCTCATATGAACTCTGGGCAATATCCGGATAATCAGTTCTGCAAATTGTCTGGAGTTTCCCTTTCACACATGTAGCACACAACAGGAGATTGACCGTGTCAGAACTGTCCTCACTTACTGGAAATACTCCAGTTTACTTGGTTTAGGAGAGTTGTGGCGCCTGGGTAGAGTGTGCAGGAGGCACGACTTAACGCGAATAACACCGCGGTCACATAGCCGTTTCATAATATTGTCATAAACATTCGCCGTTCCTTGAATGTGTCTGTCTCCACGGGTTAGACATGGTTGTTGCCGTCTTCGTGTAAGTTGCCCTTCTTCTTCCCCCTCGGATTTTTGTTTTCTTCCGGTTTCACACCAGACGCAATAGAAATGGCATCAACATGCCCTCTCGCTATCCGTGAATGCCCCGGACAATGAGCAGCTCTGTTCACACACTGGCTCAATCGGACATTACATGGACCTTGTACTTAGGAGCTGGCAGGGTAAAGTCCGAATGATTCCGACATTTGTGTTCTCACATACAGCTCCTCCGGGTAATGTCTAGATAATTTTAGGGTTGCAGTGCATGTGTAGAAGGGGCTTTAGTTGTGTGTGCGTAACTGATGCTCTCTCTGTCTGTTGCGCTCTCTCCTCAGGTCCCCCATGACCGTGAGCCGTGGGCTACGGCTCTGCGGCGCCCCACCTCTGGAGTGGTCTGTTGCTGTATTTGGGACCCTGTGATTTCTCTCCTCTCCTCCTTCCCCCATCCCATCCTGTCCCTCCCCTCCCCCCCTCCCCCTCTTCCCCCCCCCTCCCACGCGTCGCTGTGCCGGACGTCATGAGCATAGTAATCGCGCTGGGAGTCACCACACCTGAAACGTCTTACTCAGATATGGCTGCTGGATCAGAGTAAGTACCCGCTACCAGCTGTGTCCTCTTCTTAAAGAACATGTATTTACAACCGTGGGCTTATTTTTTGTAGTTTTGCCCGTCAGTTCTACTTGTTAAAACATTTTACCCCCTCAACTTACTTGCTGATATCTGTGGATGTGGCAACATTGCTCCTGTTCATCGACACCACCTGAATATCTGGAAAAGCAAACAAAGGTTGCTGTCCCATGATACTGAACATCACCTTACCTTTGACCTACTGTGCGTATGTAGTTGTGCATGCTCACCATTTAAAAGGCAACAGGGATTGATAATGCACATTCCAGGTGTGTTCACTCTGCTTTTCATGTCTGAATAAGTGCTGCAGATAAATAATTTGTGTAAACTGGGGGTTTGTTAACCTGTGATTTTCCGACCATTTATGTTGTCCTCACGAACATTTGATGTTGCCACTTAGCAACCAGGTTGGTGAACAAATATATAATCAACAGCCAAAATTAATCAATGGGCAAAACTCTAGAAATAAGTGGTAGGAATTTTCCTTTCCCGTTCCATTACAGGTTTGGCGTCAGTAACCTCCAGTGGTTTCTGAGGCGCTCCCAGGGATTCCCAGCTAATGAAAACTAGCTTAAATTATTCCCTTTAGAAAAGAAGTATTGTTGTGATATTCGGTTTCAACCCATCCTTACATGCTTAATACAGTAGTACAACTCTTTTGCCCAAAGCAATACAATTATCCATGCAACGTTGCTGACCTCCCCTTTTGTACACATTTCTCTACAACTGTAGCACCTTGGGTTGTGATAAATATGCTTCCTTCCAATATCCTGTCAGCAGTTTTCTGTCTTCTCCACAAAGTCAGCTGGAGAGACCCGAAGAGATGGGAAGTGCAGTCCTCCAAAGACTTAACTTTACCAGACAGAAATAAAGGAAATACAGTATGTGATGCTTCAGTCAGGCTGGTTGCACATGAACTCAAAACGTCTAAAATGAAGCAATGTAACACTGGCTCCTGTAGGGCTGGACGACAAACAAGAACACCACGACTGGTATTTTATTCACCTCATCAAAGTCAATTAATGCAGTTAATTGGCTGTATTACAAAGTTCCACCCACTCAACATGAAGAGCAGAACGTCCTCACATTTATTTAATTTGTATTTACCAGAGTAACACGGGCTGTTTCATTTGAAACTATCGCCACATGTTATGTGATATTGAAAAGTCTCACTGGGTGCAGTGTGTAACTGGCCTGCACAACGACTTCTTATGTCAAAGGTAGTGAAACGACAAATAATTGTTTATAATGCTTCTAAAGGTTTCAGTTGTCTCGTAATAATTTGTGCATTCTATCCGAAAGGAAAGCCCACTCTCAGGAGCCTGATTATCATCTGTGTAAATGTGTCTTTGTGATCACTGTTGATTATGTATCGTCCAGCCCTTCCTCTGTGAAGGGGAGGTCGGCTTGTGTCATATCTCCACATCAGCCCTAGACATTGTGGTAGAGTCTGGGGAAATGTCCACAGATGGCCTAAGTTAGAACAGTTGTCCCTTCTCTGTAGGTAAGCCTGCTTACGTGACTGAGGTTATGTGGAATGCAGTTGGTCTCTCTCCCCTCCACCCCTGTTCACAGCCCCTTTTTGTTTCATCCAAACGTCAACGAGGATTGATTCTATCCCATGAAGAAATATACTGTCTGTGCTTAGATATGCAAAATCCAGGGATTACAATCTTTGTCATTTTGATTCTTTTGACATTTAAGTGCTCCAGAATTGGAGGACAAGGGCGGGGGGTGCGGGGGTCAAGGTTATGTACTATCTGGCCAGACCTCAGCTAAAGGCAAAAGGAGTTTCATAACAATGGCGTCCCACATCTATTTCCTAAATTGCTGTTCTCCAGGCTGGAGAGCAACTTCAGGGTTGTGGCTCCATCTAGTGACTGATTTATGTATTTTACTATAATGGTTGTTTACAAAACAGCTGAAAAAATATAGCAGAATATATCTACATACATGCATACAATTTCAGTTTTATTTTTTTATTGTCATTCCTTATAATAATAATAATTTCTGTTTTTTTCCAGCCCTGAGTCAGTTGAAGCAAGCCCTGCCGTGAATGAAAAAAACTACAATAACCACAACTGTGGGAGTGCACAGAGTCATGGGTATCGGGGTCTACCATATGCTGTGAGTTCATACAGCTTTTTCTAATCATTCTAATCATAGCATGTTTTACTATAGCACATAAGTATCACTGTCACTCAGAGATAAGTTGGCTACAAGTATAAACATTTTAAAAGCTAAAACAATAACTTTGTTTTATCTATTTATTCTTTTCTCGTTTTCTGATATTTTAAAGTTCTGTGTTCTCTTAAACTAGAATGGTAAGATTAAAACTAAGGCTGGGCGATGCTTCTAGTTTGATCACAGACATGAGTATCTTTCCCACTATTAGTCCTCTGTAACCACAAACTAATTCCGTTATTAACCGCTGTACTGTTTCACATACCTGTTTTTTTTGCCCTCATTTTCATTCGTCTCCATTTTCCGTTTCCCTTTTGCCTGAACACCCGTTGTTTGAAGATGCAACAGTCTTCCGTTGTGTGTTGTCAGGATCACAACTATGGCGCGCCCCCTCCCCCCACCCCACCTGCCTCCCCGCTCTCCCAAACCATCATTCCCCGCATGGGTCTCAACGGTGTGGTACGTGGCTCCCGCTATCACGAAACTACTGAGGACAACTCTGCCGACAGCGACAGCTCCTCAGAGGAGGACGGGGCTGTGGGCAGCTGGTGTCACTGCAGTCTGACGCCGGATGGCCTGCTCATCAAATGTGACAACTGCAGGTGAGAGATGGGAAAACCTGCCCAGTCTGGATCCTTGAGCATAGTTTCCAGCTGCTGTATCAGGTGCAAGTGTGTAATGAGCTAAAGTCAAGTAAAGTTCTGCCATTGAGAAAAGCAGTAACATTTGGCAGGCCTAGGTATTATTATTTTATCTTTAAATGTCATGCATTGTGCGGTGCAAACTACCCTCAGGTCATCACATCAGGGCTCTTGATTAGAACCCAATTATCCACTGTGTTGTAGCTGCTTCAGAATTCTAACCTTTATTGTTTTTTTTAGATACAAAACTTGATTTTGTTTGCGGTGTCAAACTCAAAGTGCGGAGTGTGTCATTGATCAAAATACAGCATGGAGGATTCATGTAGCTATCCTCTGTCCATTTTGTCAGCTGTCTAATCAAATTTAAATATCGTACCATTTTGTTTCTGAACCTCAAATTTCAGTGTGATCGCTGATAGCTTTTGTGTGGCTGTGGCTGAGGAGAGCGGGTCGACCACTAGTAGGACGATCGGTTGGTTCGATCCCCGGCTCCTCCAGACCACATGCCAAAGTTTCCTTGGGCAAGATACAGTAAACCGAAATTGCTCCTGAAAGCACAACCGTGTGTGTGACCATTAGATGTGGTGATGAGCTGTTTGGCATCTTTGTATGACAGCCCTGCCATCAGTGAAGGAATGTGTGTGTGAATGTTGGCAACAATCTTATCAAATTGTTTCGTCATGTGCTGGGCCTTTTTAGTCTTTTCAGCAATTTCATTGCTCCGATCTTTTGATTTAACATTGTATTCATCATGTATTGCATCTGTGTTATTATTTATGTCATGTGCTGATGTGTTTTATTACTTTTTTTGCTGCAGGGGACTCAACAGGAGGAAAGGAGCAGAAGGCCAACACAGAAAAACAGAAAATGTCTCAGGTACATTGTCTTTTGTCTTTTTTGGTGAATTGATTTCCCCTATGGTAATTTTTAAAGTGGCATCTGATGCCTAAACTTTTAGTTTTGTTCATTTTGTGGGGCCGTTGTAGCTGGGGAGAGCAGTGCCACTGAGAGTGGTGACGAAGAGGTGTCGCCCTCCACCATCTCTTACACTGCCACCCAGCATACGCCCACCAGCATCAAACTCACTGTCAACCGGGTCAAAAGGAGCAAATCCAAAAAGAGAAAGAAGAGCACAGAGAAGGCCCGTGGAACACCAAAGTGCAAGAAAGTCAAGGTATGCAACTGTTTGAAGCAGAGTGGATTAGGACGATGGATTGAAGAAAACGATAAACGCGAAGCTCAAAGCCCAATATGCTTACACACTCGCCACATTGAGAACACCTCAATTTAGTTTTTGTTTGTAAAAGAATTGCTGCTAAACATGTCCATAAATCCATGAATTTATATGGGTTCATTTTCCTTCATCCAGGCTTTCAGAGAGGGGTCTAGGAAGTCCATGAGGATGAAAGTAAGATTGGAGTTAACTCTTGTTAAGTGATGCTTCACTTAGTGCCATCAGCCTCATGCTTCTGTCTTTCTGTAAAGAAAACCCTTTGTCACAACTTGCTCCACCTTGTCTTCTTTCTAGAACTCCACAACGGAGGCCAGTGTGTTGGATGAGAACACAGCAGAGGGGTGGGAGAGCAGGATCCGCCAGTGGACGGATCAGTATGAGGAGGCTCTGGTCAACCAGTACAGCGCTGATGTCCAGACACTCCTTCAGCTTCACCGTGCTGCCAGCAACACCGTCTCCAAGGCCGAGGGCGACAGTGCAGCGCCTCCGACCACCACACAGATCCATGCCTGTGGCGATGCCATGGACACCATCAACCGCACCGAGCTGGCCTGTAACAACACCGTGTTGGGCTCACAGATGCAGGTCAACCCAAGTCCAAACACCATATTTATTCAACTGTGCAACATGCATGTGCAACAAACCGTAGCCTTACAAACTAAGCTATGTAACAAGCCAGTAATAAGCCCCTAATACATCAAAATATAAACAATTTTCCTCGCTGATAGAAAATCAAATAGGACAAGTTAGCTTTACGTTGACTAATGTTAAACACAGTCCTCCGACTAACTTTATTTAGTCTGCCGGTATGGAAAATAAGCATTCGCAATTGTGTAATCATTCCTAAGTTTGTACAGCTGCAAATAACTAGTTTGTGATTTGCTGGTTATAGCTCCAGTTGGGGCGGGTAACACGGGTGCAGAAACACAGGAAGATCCTCCGCGCAGCCAAGAACCTGGAACCAGACACGCTCATCATTGAATATCGGGGGAAGGTCATGCTCAAACAACAGTTTGAAGTCAACGGGCACTTCTTCAAAAAGTAAGAGATCATGGTATTTGTGTTACTGGGTTGCTACGCTTTATACATTCAGTGTTTGGGTCCAAAGACATTCACAAAGATGCCAGTGTTGTCTCACCATTTGTATCCCCTGTGTACTGCTTTTGATACCATTTTCATCATATTTTTTCCAGACCCTACCCATTTGTGCTGTTCTACTCAAAGTTTAATGATGTAGAGATGTGTGTTGATGCAAGGACCTTTGGAAATGACGCCCGCTTCATCAGGAGGTCCTGTACACCCAATGCCGAGGTGAGCCAACACGCTTTTTTAGAATCTCAATGCCGCTTATGTTTCCTTTCTGTGTAGCTTTAAGCTTTGTCAGGTTTCTATCTTTTGAATCTTTTTAACTAAGATAACTCATGCATTTGTTCTCTTCTCCAGGTCCGACATATGATTGCTGAGGGCATGATCCATCTGTGTATCTACGCCGTCTGTCAAATCACAAAGGACGCTGAGGTCACCATTGGATTTGACTACGACTTCAATAGCTGGTTAGTACTGCTCCTCAACCCATCTTTCCACCTGTCTTTGAATCAGCCACTGTAAAGCATCTATCCATAAAAAGCAACACATCTGTACAACATTCACATCAAGAATAGGTGGAAGTGGTCCAAGTCTGGTCTAGAAACATATTGTAAATATGAATGCGACACATGCTAGTATCGACAAAGCCGGTACTAGTTTTCTTTTGGTTTACATGAAAACGGTTGTTTTTAGCTTGTTGCTGTTACAGGATGTCTTGTTGTTCCATCATCTGGCATTTTTCTCCAGTGTAATCTTCTGCTCTCTTAACAAATCACCAGTAATTACAAAGTGGACTGTGCCTGCCATAAGGGCAACCAGAACTGCCCGGTGCAGAAGCACAACCTGAGTCCCAGGGAGAGCTTGCTCAGTAGCCCCTCCCTGCCACCTCCCTCCCCTCTGGTAGGGGCTGAGACCCGACGAAGAAAAGCCCGGAGGAGAGAGTTGGAGAACTGCCTCACTGGTGACAACAACCTGGACCAGCACCAGGAGGCCAAAGACCTGCAGGGGACCAGCGACACGGAGGTGTGTGTGTGTGTGTGTGTGTGTGTGTGTGTGTGTGTGTGTGTGTGTGTGTGTGTGTGTGTGTGTGTGTGTGTGTGTGTGTGTGTGTGTGTGTGTGTGTGTGTGTGTGTGTGTCCGTCCGTGTGTGTCCGTCCACACAAGTCCAATGGAGATCTGCCTGAACTTGTAGGAGATAATAATGTTAAACAAAGATATCGGGGCAATGATAGCCTTAGATTTAAGCCCATCAAATATTAATTAAAGGAAAAAGTGTTGGGCCAAACATTGCTTGTATTTCCAGCTGGGTAGGATGTTTTTTCTCATGTGCTGCCTCTCTGTGCAATTAGGAGAGACTGCTGGATGAGTTGAAGGTGGAAGAGGGAGAGGAAGGAGAGGTGGATGAAAATGGGGTCGCCATCTCCAGTAAAAGAGTATGACATTTGTACTGTTTTCCAATACTGCTGTTAAACTAAGCTAGCAGACTGACAATAGATTCTAATTCCAGCAATACGTCTGTAATTCAAAAGACAAAGTTTCAAGTAATTCTCTGACACGCCCTATGTCTGTCCATGTAGACATGTAACAGTCTGGAAAGGAGGCGTAAGAGAGTGGGAGGAGCAGAGGTGAAGGAGGAGGGTGGGGAAAGTGAGGACGGGGCAGGAAACCCTGCTGGGAACACTCCCATACCTCACAACACTGGAGTGGGGGTCAGCACACGACGCACCACCTATGTCATGGTCAGTGACCATCTGTATGCGTTCATTTTTCATAGTTTTTTTTTTTTTTTTGGTGTTGATTTTCTTTGATTTACTCTATTCAATCATTCTCTTTCAGGAAGTGCCGTCTATTGAAGAAAAGACCTCATTACCCAACCTGCCTGCCCCAACTGTTCCCTCTAAGCCTGCACGCCCTAACAAGCCTCGGCCTAAAAGTCGGATCTCTCGTTACCGGTCAAGTTCATCCCAGCGTGCCCGGCGCCAGCGCCAGGCCCTCGCCCAACAAGCAGCCGCGGCTGCGGCTGCAGCCGCAGCTGCAGCGATGGCAACAACGCAGTCATCAGCTGATCAGGGTGCTTCTCTGGATGAGGAGGGATATCAGGGCCCATATGGTGCTGAACATGGCCACGGAGAGGGAGGCCTCGGGAGTCATCTCCTTGATGGAGATGGCCACGGCCTAAACTGCATAAATAGAGGCAACTTGCGATACCCCAAGACCAAGAAGGTTAGAGGACATTAGACTTTTTAGAACTTATTTGTAGGATTTTGGCTGTTCTATGGTCGAGTCAAGCTTTCTTAATCATATTTTTATTTTGTATATTCCTAGCAAATGTAGAGTTAATGATCAGTGTGTGTCTCTGTTCTCAGTACCTGGTGACAGAGTGGTTGAATGACAAGGTCCCTGGAGCAGAGAAGGTCCACCAAGAGGTGCCTGTTGAGCGCCTGCTAAGGATAACCACTGACCCCACGGTGCTGGCCACCACCCTCAACATGCTGCCAGGCCTTTCCCACTCATCGCTCATCTGCACCACACCCAGACACTACGTCCGCTTCGGCTCCCCCTTCAACCCAGAGAGACGCCGACCCCGCCCTCTCCAAATAGACGGCACTTATGGATGCTACAAAAAGGTGAGAGATGAAACAAGGGGTTATAGAAAGTGTATAGGAGTATAAAAAGATATAATTAATGTTGTCATCTGTAGCAAATTCACATTGAGTGCTAGAGTTACAAGCCTGTCTGCAGGTCCTAAAACAATCAATCAAAAGCTGAAAGCCTTAAAATGTCTGAAATACAGTTAAATATAAAATCTTTACTCTTAAATCCTATATTTTAAGTGTTGAAATCTTGCACAGTATAATGTTCTTTTTGGTGAAAAAATAACCAGTCAGAAGAAAATATATAGTTCTTCATTGTACCTTAGATTGGTCATAAAATGTATTCTACCTGTCTATAAAGGCCAAAATATGAATACATAACTTTCAATTACCTTTTAGTATGTTACAATTCTGTCAAACTTTTTAGTTTTTTATAAAACTCAACACTTTCTTCTTCTTAGATATTGGGTTAAGTTTGACGAAGATGTTTTAATGTCTTCTAAACAGATGTTTTAGTTTTTGAACCCGACATTACTGTTGTTTTGCTGCAGAGGTGGATAAAGCAGGTGGAGGATGAGAGCTGTTCAGCCAGTCTGGAGGACGGCACAGAGTCCACCTCCTCCCAGCAAAGTACCAGTAGCAGATCCACCCCCAATCCCCTGTCCAGCGGTACGTACCCCCTCCCCCTCCATCTGGATGACTCATTTACTGCTGTTATTTCTCATATCCCCAAAACTGGAAGAAGAATGAGCTATAGATCAGAACTAAGAAACGGTGCAAGTACAACTGGTTAAACGGTGCAGTACAGATAAGAGTATTTAATATTTTACTGTTGTGTATGCGCCATGTTTCTATATCTAACCTTGAAGGGTATTCTTTCTTATTTTTCCAACTCCTTGTAATATTTCCACATGTTTTTATATAACAGAAGTCAACGCACCGTTTAAAAAGCGCCGCTCCAAGTATATGGCAGAGAGGATACCAGCACCCTCGGACCACCTGCTTCGCCCACTGTCGCCCATCACACCGCCACTCCCAGAGGACTCCCTCCACCCACCGCTCTACACCCCCTGTGGCTCCCTGCTGCCCAACGGTCTGGCCTACTCACCCATGCCCTCCCTGCCTGCCAGCCGCTGCAACACACCGCTGCAGTTCGAAGTAAGGGCACAACCATATCAACACCTCGAGCCACAATTTCTGCCACTTGCCTGTCAGAGCTCACATCAGTGGTTACTAAATCCAATACCATCCATCCAATTTGGTAAACTGGCCAGTTGTGCTATTTTTTTCCTTTTTGAAACGGCACACAAAGGTGAACATACATCTCGGACTGCTTGCCAACTTTTACTATTCCCCTGCTAAGTCTAGTTTAGTCCTTGTTGTAAGGTTTTTAGCTGAACACCATGACCTTCTCTGCTCCAGGGACCTCGTCATTCAACCACTCTATCACCAGGTACCGAGAACGGAGAGAAACATTGACGATTAACTCTGCATTTGCTAGGAATATACAAAATAAACAAATATGACTCATCCTGTTGGGCCTTTTTGTTGAGATGAATTGGCCCAGCGGTGGCTGCAAGGCTTTTTTGCGGCCCATCAGGCAGATAGCAGTGTGTTGGAAATGGTATGTTTATTTCCATATAAAGTAAGTGTGTGTCTAAGAGTGAGGTCAGTTAATTCAACCTTCCATAGAGTTTATTCAAAATGATATTCAGGAACATTATTAATCATTGAAGATAATGTCAGCAAATTAACCTTTTGATGCTTGATGTTATTAAATCTTTATTTTAGATCAAACACAGTAACTGCTAGACTTCAACACCAACATACCAATGAAACTTAATTTGCGCTTTATCTACCTGGCATAATAGTCGGTAATAATGGTAATAGTAGTAGTTTGGGACACATCCAGTGTATTTGACATTTTGAATAGCTTTTTGCTTTCTCTTTAGAACATATCATCCCCCGAGGCGTCTCCTGTTCACCGGCCAGAGTCCATCTCTCCTGAGGTACGTTCCCATCTCTCTGCCACTAACCCCTAGTTGCTGATGCAAACAGTTAAATGCTTCTAACTGCTGACTTGTTACTCCAATTTCTCCAAGTAATGGTGTCCTCTCCCTCTGTCCTACACTTCTCTCTGTTCTTGCTCTACCTTCAGCCATGTCTTCAGACAGACTTTGACATCCCTCGGCCTCAGTTCCCTGACCTGTCACTCCCCTCCAGCCTGGAGAGCCCTGTGGCTGTGACTTCAGATGACTTTTCCCTTCCTGGAGGCCCTTCAGATTCCCAGGGCCCATCATCTATAGGGGCCACTTCCCTGAACCCTGTGTCCTGTCCTTTAGACCTAACCTCCCAAAACAGGGAGCAGGCCTTCAGGACAGAGTTCAACCTCATATACACCTGCTCGCCCCTCAACGCAAACCTGGGGAACCCTGTGGCCACAGACCGCCACCTCTCCCAGTCAGAAGGAGGCTTTTCCCCAACAGAGTCCTTCCACAGTTCCATAAGTGGCCAGGGGCTGCTGGGAGATGTGGGCCCTGGATCCATGTCCCCCTACGGCGAGACAAATTATGGGGGAGGCTACCCGGACAGTGGCACACCTCCTCACACCAGCAACCCACCACAAAAGAAGAAGGCAAGTTCTCCACATCTTAATAATAAGAATGTAAAAAAATGTTTTTTGATCGGATAGTTTTTCAGCGTTTCATCTGTTCTTCTCAAGCACGAATGACTTTGAGTGTGATTTGTGCCAACTGAAAAGCCAAACCTCATGATGTGCTTTTCCCCTTGCTCTGTGTTTGCTCGTTGACTTTGTCTTAAATATATCAATTGGTCCCTTGTGTCAGGTGGTCAAATCCAAAAGCAACAGGCAATTAAAAACATATTTAACCATTTTATGTTTATCTGAAATGATTTCGACTCTGTAGCTTTGACCCTTCCTCCCCCTTCCCTCCCCCTCCTCTCCCTCAGTTCCCTTCCTCCCCCTCGCTGCTCCTTGACACTTTTTGCCAAGTCTCTCTTCCACTTTTCTTCCAAGGCAGAGGGCCAACCAGCATACCATTAGTCTGCTGACAGGGAAGCCAGATTACCAGGCTATAGCTGTAAGAAGTGAATACAAGCCAGTACAAAATATGGTGAATATTCTCCCTACAACTACATCTTTAGAAGTGTGCATGTAAATATTGTTTCTTTGCATCTGCATACAACACCCACCCCATGCCCCTCCCCTCTTTCAAACCTACATTGAATTATGACTCTACAGTTTTGAGCAGCAATTTGAAGTTATTCTGCCATTTCAGTCAAATCCATTGAAGTGTGTGTAAAGGTCCATCCATTGCCTTCAACACGAGAGGCCAATGGTTCATGAATTCCCATGATGGTGTTGAGATGTGTCTCTTCTCCATCTCATCCATGGCTCTTTCCAAACTGTGATCAGTGCACCACACACCTCCTAGTTGAAGAGACTACATTTACTTGTGTGGTTTACAGCAAAAAACACGTCACACGGTTCACCAGTCTTCACTCAGGCAAATGTAATGTTAAACTGAGCTAAAATGTCAAAGCAGCCGGTCATATCACACAGTCCTGTAACTGCGAGGGCTGGAATCAATGGTTAACAGCCATGTTGTAGAGGAGCTAAAGGTTCAGATTAATGTTCACCAGCCAAAATAACCGATATACATTTTTCAACTTTACTTTTATGTATAGAATCTCACCCTGTGCTACATTCTGACAAAAAGTCCAATAAGGTCAGATTTATGAAGTTCTTTTTTTTTAGAAGTTTCTCACTATGCATTGGCTTTACACACAACAGCTGAAAACTGTCAGTTATAAACATTGTACTCACCAGACTTGCTGAGATCTCGAGGTGTGGCGACATGGCTGAAAATGGGCACTGGTCGGCACACACACTAGCAGTTAGATGATCAAACCAATAGTTAAGCCATATTATTTAAACCACTGTATTTGGGTAAAACTGAAATTGAGCACAAAGGAAAACTAATGTAACCAGCTGTGGCGAGCACAACTAGTCTGTAAACTGTGGTGGATATTAATAACGGGCCGTTTGGAAAACATTTGCTTTGTTTTCTCCAATTATTTCAGTTATCAATCGCAATGTTAACAAAAAACAGAGATGGTCACAGCTACAAATATATAAAACTCACGTTGTAATTAACCATAGTTTTCCTTTTTAAACATGTTCTATGGTACTGGAACCTTTTTCATACAACACTATTGTTTGACCTGATGTGTATACAAACAAATACTGTACTCATATCTGAGGCATGTAAAAGCTGCTTACTGTCGAGTCTAGCGGGACAACCAAAGCAATCTGTCCACTAAAGAAGTAATCGATACCTGGTGCTCGGTGGTCATTTCAGACCCTGTGACAACACAGCTGTCTTGTGCAGTCTCCCCTGTATGTAATATTATGCAAAGATTCAGGCGAGATCCATCCATGTCAGTATGTGACTGTGTGGTGATCATCCCGCTCCCCTGCCTCTTCATATACCCCATATTCCCACAAGCCTTTTCTGTGTCATGATGACATTACGCTGGGATGACCTCTCTCTCTCTCTCTCTCTCTCTCTCTCTCTCTCTCTCTCTCTCTCTCTCTCTCTCTCTCTCTCTCTCTCTGTCTGTGTGTTTGTGTGTGTGTGGACATGGTCATGAGAGTTTGTGTATGATGTTTCAGCGTGGTTGCATCATGCCGTGGTGCATTATCGTTGCCTGCTGTTGCGTCAAGCTGTATGTTACTAAAGGTGCATTCAGAACCCACATGGTGATCTACAGTACGAGTGACTACAGGTGTGTTCGTGGAATGGAACAACAATAGAGATTAATACAGTGTCATTTTCATGTCAACGGTAATTTCCATGGTTTTTTTTTGTTTTTTTGTCACATTTAATGGTTAAACACTGTTTCCAGGTGAGTCCTCCCTGGTGTGGTGCATGCAGTGTGCCCATCACTCAGTTTTGGTGAATGAAGCGTTTCAGTCGGCATCCGTGTGAATGACATTAAGCTGTATGTTAAACCTGCACATCAGACTCCTTCAACAACACGCATCATCCTTCCGCAGGTGTCTTTGCTGGAGTACCGTAAGAGAAAGCAGGGCAGCTGTCGTGACTCGGAGCCATCCGCCAGCAGCTCGTCTCTGGGCGGGACCCCCACCCGGCCCAGCTCTCACTACAGTCAGGACTGCCACCAGCAGATGCAGCCCCCCGCCTCCCCACACAGCTCATTCTCTTCCTCGGCGCACTCCTCCATACCACAGACAGAGGAGTTCAGTCCTCCAGACCACCAGGGCTCATCAGGGCAGCCCAGACACCAGGACAGCAACAACCAGTGGTGAGTAGCCCGAAGGGACCTTTCAGAACCTCACCTGGAAGTTCTTAAGTCATGTCTGTTGTGTGTTCAGAGTTTGGTTCTGGTCGAAGTTGGCAGATAACCTTTTGGATTTGTGTTTTTCCAAGGATGGTCCCCACTACTGTTGAACGTCTAAGGGAAGGTCAGGGGGTTCTGGAGCGAGTGCTAAGAAGCATCAAGATGGAGCGGAGTTACAAGAGGAGTGATGGCTTCACGGAGAAGGAATCTGGTATGATGACATTAGAAACTTTTGGGATCCCTGTAGAGAAGCTACAAGCATGATGTACCAAAAATAAGAATCTACATTTGAATAACTATAGATATAAGTAAACGTACAGCAATATATACATTATGCTTTAACATGTTTTTCCAGTGCTGCAGTTGATCCTTCTTTCTGTGTTTTCAGATGCAGAGCGATATGAGATGCAGGCAGCGTCTCCCATGAAGAGTCCACACAGATACAGTCCTACTGTGTACTTGCAGCAGGTAGCCTGTACTAACCATTACATCACTTTTTCACAACCATCAGTATCCACTTAATGATGTTAGTGTGCAAGCTTGTATACCATGTGTGTATTAGTATTCAAGACGCATGTTAATGAGGCCAGTGATATGATGTGTTACAAGTGATGCCAGGCCAATGCTGCAATTACACAGCCACAAACACGAGATACAAATGTTTTTTCTTCAGTTAGTAAATGAAACTCACTGTTAAGTGCAGATACCATTTTGATTTGCCCATTAGCATTAATACTCACATTTTGTAACTACGGGACTCTTTCACATCACTACAGCTTCAGAAATGTTCCGCACAAGAGAGTGAGTGTATGTTTTGTGTGTGTTCAGTCATCAGAAAGTCACCGGCAGACAGACAGCCCGTCGTTCCTCCAGCAAACCTCCAACTCTCCATTCCGGGGTTCCTACAGTCCCTCATCAGGCCAGAGCTTTTACCCACGCCTCTCCACCTCTCACCCTGGAGCGTCCCAAGACCACCCTCCATCCTCCTACCCCAGTCACACCCCCAGCTCAGACTCCAGGCTGCCAGCGGGCTCTCTACACCAGCAGAGTGGCAGCAGTAACGTGGACGGAGGCCACGGCTACGACAGCAGTCACTTAAAAGCGGGCCTTTTGAACAGCAGCGGCCCGATGGGGACTCCCACCCTGGGCCTAAAGGCCCACGGGCAGACTAAGATAGACTCGGGGGCCCACGCCTCCAGGGGGAGTCAGCAGCAGGTGTCTCGCAACCTGAAGTCTGGCAGCCCGGGTCAGGCGGCGCTGCAGGCCAGCTCCAGACTGCTGTCGGCCACTGGACCCACACACTACCCACAGCGAGGGACGAGCCTCAGTCAGTTCCAGCACTCCCCCCTTCAGGGACCCGGAGTAAGGACACAGTCGGGAAGCTTTTAGGACCTTGTTCAAGTGGGTGGGTGTGTGTGTGTGTGTGCATGGGTGTGTGTGCGCATGGGTGCGTATGAAGCTGCGTATGAAGCTGCGTCACTCCTCAACCCCTAAAGCTGCAGTGAAATGGGGCTCAGGGAGTTTGGGGAGGGGAAATGTACAGACCTAAGAGGAGCAAGGACTTCTTTACAGATTTCTCCTTTTCTTATTTTCTGTCTTTTCTTTCTTTATTTTCAGAAAAAAAAGAAAAAAAAATGACCACATTCTGCACAAAGCTAATCACTGACTTTGGACATCATTACGGAATCAGTGGAAAAAGTGATTTGGATGTCACATTCTGAAAAAACAAGAAATCACATGTAACTTGAAATTGTCCCCATTGTTTCCTCATGTGCCGGACTGTGCAAACAGGCTCTATAATGTTGGAAAGTAAAAACCTCCACACAAATGTCTGTACAAAGTTATAAAAAGCCGTACCTGTTGCCATGGTACCCAGGGTTGATAAATGCTCAGATGCATATGTAACTGAAAGCAAGAGTTTTTTTTTTTTTTTAGTTTTAGTTTTTTTTTCTTCTCCCGTCAACGTTACTTTTTTTGATTTGGCGAGTGGCTGAGTCTGTGCTGCAGTAAAGAAGTGTTTGATTTGGAAAGGGGGAATGATGCAAGCAGAGAGGACATGTTAATCATCCGTTCTAAAGATGCATTAGAGAGGCGGGGAGGAGACTACTCCCTAGATAGGATCATTCCATATGATTGTGTTCTCTCACTAAACATGAAAAAAGCCCTTTTCTCTCAAGGTTCTTCGTTGGTTCCAATGTTTTGTTTTGGTTCTCGTCTGTTCTCTCATCCCCACTAGACTGTTTTGAGTTCACATGAGGACTACTTTGCTCGCTGTAGACCTCTGACATTGTACTTGAGACATACCGGTCTCATGATTCATGGTGCTGCATTCTTGTTTTTTCCAATAAATTTTAAATCCAGTTATGTTCCCAACATACGGCTGCATTCATCTTGTCATTATATCAGTTAAAATCAGTTCTATTTTTCTCCAAATTCCTATTAATCATATATTATAGTGATGAAGAAACACAATAATAGAATAATCCGACTTTATTTCTAAAATAAAGTGTTGGGTTGACTGTTTTTATCCTGCAAAATTTCTTTAAATATATATGTGTATGTTTTTCTGACCAATCCTTGCATTCCGTGTGACACTAAGGAAAACCAGTGAAGGGATCTTTGATGGAGTGTTTGGATTGTTTATAAAACCTAGGTATAAAAGCTGCTATGTTCTCCTGTGAGAGCTGCGTCCCTTTCCACAGAATGCTGTGTTTTTATTTTCCCCTTTTTAACTCTGCTCCTCACAAACTGACTTGTAAGAAAGAGGCGGTTCTCCTGAGCGCCGCAGTGGGACCTCAAACCGACGTTAAGCTGACAGCTGGGCGGCAGCAGGAGTTGCCCTCTCCTCCCTCTGACTCTTTTATTTTGGACTTGGTGTGGAAAACTGGCACATTAATGTGGAAGACTTCAAGGACCGAGGGCCAGTCATGAGACTGGACCCCACCCACCACTACATCCACAGTCCACCAACACGCAGAAGGGTACTCATGTTTCATGATTGTTTGACAGGTTGAAAAAATAAAGTTGTGACCCAAAATTAACCAGCACCTTAAAATGAAAGAAATTAAGCCTAAAAGACAGAATAGGACAATATGTATGATCATGTGTACTTGTATAGAAAGAAATGTGATATAGACTTGTATGGAGAAAATATAGTACACTGAATTTATCGCATGATATTTGTTTTTAGGGTCTGAGTGACCAACTCTGTCAGATGGTTGGAAGCTAATTATTGGGTCTGTTCCAAAAACCAGACTGCATCCTCATTTTGTTTTGTAAAGATCCTTCTGTTGCTTTTGTTTTATTTTTACACAGATCATAGTAGTAACTATTTCAATTGTTCCCCTCCAAAAGGTTTAAGAAGCAAGAGATGTAATGCATTTTGATAATAAAATAATCATGATGGTAATGTATTTTGAAAAACTACCATTGTGATGTGTCATTTGAGGGACTCACTTGTATGTTTTGCACACATCACAGCAGTCCAAGCGTGGGAGAAAATGGTATCTCATAAGTGTTTCATACGTCATTACTGTCATTGTGGTGGATATGCCATGTGGTGTCAGCCAGCAGAAGCCTCAGTGATGCTAGTTATCAGGATATATAAAAAAACAACAACACTTGATTAACTATGAGCAATAAGTTGTCAGGTCCACATTCAGGATTTTTAAAGAGAACAGTTCAGTGTGAGCTTCAATGCGAGTCCATCAAAAAAAAAAACAGAACTCATTGCAAACCCCCTCCTCCAGTACCACATGCTTTATTTACCTAACACTTTCCACATTTGATACCATATATTTAGTCCAAAACATTACAATCATACTTTTCTTCCTGAATACTATGTATAAAATATTGCAAAAATTGCAATAAAAATATTTGACTTTCACAATATTCTCTAACAAACATTACAAATCATTTTTATCAACGGAACCTGAAGAGTGTTACAGTGTTGACCTTATGTCAAAGGCTATTGTCCTTTGCTTGATTTCTATAAACCACTTTAGGTGCTGTGAATACAGACATTTCCAACGCGTTATTCTAGTTATTTGCTTTACTCGCGGTCGCGATGACTTTTCTGACTTGATGTTGTACGGCTCGTGTGGTTAATCAAAAATAAAATTCAATAAAGAAAATATGCCTTTACTTGTCAAATCAAATAAAAATGATAAGCAAACTTAGATTGTCTAGAGGGTTCTGTTAGATGATAAACGTATCAACGTTTGAGAACTATCTCGTCGGCGTCTTGCACCCCGAATGTCCACACCTAAGTCTCTTAATTGGCTGGGACGCTGTGGGAAGTGTAGTCCTATATCTGTTGTGTTGCAGAGATAATATCTTCTGAAGTTAGCATGCTAACAGCTAGCTGTTCCGTCCAGCCTGTAATACAACTTGTTCCTCTAGAGGTGATAGTGAGTCAGTGTAGCTGTAGTCTGCCTCAGTACAGAGGGAGAAGAAGTGTAGCTGCCTGACTGGCTTGTCAATCACATCGTGTGCATCCCAAGTCTCTTAAACTGCATCCACATTTCCCTCACTTGCATCTTTTCTTGACAGCTGATCCAACTTTGGTCATTTCAGAGGAAAGGACATCAGTCAGTCAGCTGTCGAGACTTTTGACGGAGTTTGTGTCTGCACACGTGCACTGTGCTAATACTAATAAAGGCACACAGTTGTCACTGCCGGAGCAGCATTAGGCTAAATGTTTCAGTTTAATTTAAATTTAAATGACATAATTCATATCAAACCTGACGCTCGGGAATTAGTGACTGAATGGAAATGACGACAAATAGAAAAATATGACCATGTGTAAATAAGTGTTTTCTTGCTGACGGACAAACTGTCCTACTCCATAATATCCATAATAAGAGTTAATGGGAAAAATGACAGTTCATGAAAACATATTTTAATAAATCAATAACTGATAGCCAATAAGGGAGCGTGTCGGCTGGTAAAACACTCCCGCGATCGGTCTCGTCTGTCTACTGCGGGTGAAAGGGGAGACCGACCTTCACTTTGTGGCTATGGCAACTCAAATTCAGCCAACGCAAACCCCAGCACCGTGGGTCCTTTCCCCGGGGACCGCCCCAACTCACCGCCTGGTCAGTTGCTCTGTTGCTGCTGTTACAAAAGTTAGACCCAGCGCTGCTGCCGTTTTCTTGTTTCTGCCACTTTGGACTTAGTCCAATGAACAAACTATGGCAGTGTAGGAGCACCGTACAGCCCAATAAACACTCAGATGGATAACAAACTATATGTGGACGCAACACGTGAAGATTACTAGATACAAGTGTTATTTTAGTAGTTGGCTTTTTGTTATTAACTGATGACTGTGAATTTAGATTGTTTGGACCCAGTAGTAGAGGTGAAATGCCGCCCCCTGTTGCTTTGGAGCAGGTGGGCAGGCATTACACGTTGTACCTTTAAAGTGCCCAGTTTAGAAATCCAAAATGTCTCGCTTAAAAGGTTCAATGTGTAGTTCTGAGCCACCTGCTCCACAGACACAGGGGGCAGTACTTACCTCTAAACTGGCTCCATACAATCTAAATCAAATCAAGTTTATTTATATGCCCCAATATCACAAATTATACATTTGTCTCAGTGGGCTTTATAGCCTGTACAGGATACGACACCCTCTGTCCTTAGACCCTCGCACCGCACAAGGAAAAACTCCCTAAAAGGACCTTGCTGCCT
The DNA here is from genome assembly GCA_943593645.1 of Bovichtus variegatus. Taxonomy (NCBI): domain Eukaryota; kingdom Metazoa; phylum Chordata; class Actinopteri; order Perciformes; family Bovichtidae; genus Bovichtus; species Bovichtus variegatus. The sequence goes on from CALSCE010010661.1 coordinate 936,002, forward strand.
GCCTGCATGCCTTTCCAGCCATTCGCCTGCTTGCCTGTCTCTCCAGTCACTCCTGCCTGCTTCAGCCATCCCTGCCACATTGTGCTCCACTCTGCTTCCAGGCAATAAAACTGTTTTTTGTCTAAACGCAAACTGTCTGCATCCTGTGTCTGTGTCCTTGCGCTTGGGTACACTAAAGCTGAGTCCTAACAGAACGATCTGGTCCACATGGACCCAGCGGACACAGACAACCTCAGTCAAGCAGACACAGACAACCTCCGTCAAGCCCTCACCAGCCAAAGCGTTCTACTCGGGCAACATAATCACGAGATCCAGTAGATTATGGGATCAGAGGGGGCTCGCTGACAGCGTGATACAAATCGGCGCTCAAATGACCCAGGTGACGTCCCTTCTTTCCTCTCCAATACACACTCCTGCTCCAGTCCAGGCTCCCCTCCAGCCCAAGGAGACCCCCGTTCCGACGCCGGAGCACTACGCCGGGGACATGGGTACGTGTATAGAATTTCTTATGCAGTGTTCCCTAGTTTTTGGTCAACACCCTTTCACTTTCTCCACGGACCAGTCAAAGATTGCTTACTTTATAGGGTTACTCAAGGGTAATGCACATGCATGGACTTTGGCAGTGTGGGACAGCCGTTATTCTGTTAGTCAGAATTATGATAGCTTCGTGGCTGAGCTGAGGAAGGTGTTTGATCATCCAGTTAAAGGGGGGGATGCCGCTAGGCGGCTTCTGTTACTTCACCAGGGCTCCCATAGTGTAGCTGAATTTTCCATTGACTTCAGAGTTATAGTAGCTGATTCCGGCTGGAATGATGAGGTGCTCAGAGGGGTTTTTCTTGATGGGCTAAATGAGTCAGTTAAGGATGAGTTAGCCGCTAGGGATGAGGCCGCCGGATTAGATGAGTTAATTTCCCTGGCCATCCGCTTAGATAATCGTCTTCGTGAGCGACGCAGGGAGAGAGGTTGCCGTCCCATGTTCCTGGCACTTCCCCGTTCTTCACCTCCACTCCTTCCTCAAGCTGCTCTCCCTCCTTCTCCTGTTCCGCGAGGAGTCGCTGAGGAGGAGCCGATGCAGTTGGGCCGTACACACCTAACTTCCACGGAACGTCCGGATGGGAGTTTGCCTGGCCATCTCCTGGCTGTGTGTCCTCTTCGGCCCAAAGACTAGGCTCATCAGTGACTGCGGGGGTCCTGTTGAGCGAGACTTCCTCGTCCCCACTTCCCCACTCTCGTATGCTGCTTGATGCCACACTCCTGTTACAGGGCCAACCTGTTACCTTGACGGCTCTGGTGGATTCAGGAGCGGACGAGAATTTCATCGATGCTGGAGTTATCTCTCAAACTGGGCTAGTGCTGGAGTTGCTTCCAACCCCCCTGGACGCTAATGCTCTGGATGGTAAGCATCTCGCCTGCATCACACACCTCACCGAGCTCGTCAAACTATTAATCTCTGGCAATCATCAGGAGACGCTTCAGTTCCACGTCATCTCCTCACCTCTGACTCCCCTGGTTCTCGGTTGGCCATGGCTGAAGCAGCATAACCCTCAGTTTGACTGGAGTTCTGGAAAAGTCTGAACTCCCAGACCTGTCTTCTATCCCTTCTGTGTACCATGATCTTGGCAAGGTTTTCAGCAAGCAACGGGCACTTACTCTGCCTCCCCATCGCCCTTACAACTGCACCATTGACCTGCTTCCCGGCTTTGCTTACTTGGACAACATTCTTATCTTCTCCCGGAACCCAGAGGAACACGTTCTGCATGTTCGGCAGGTTCTCCAGCGGCTGCTCGAGAACAAGCTGTTTGTCAAGGCGGAGAAATGTGAATTCCACGTCACCTCTGTGGTTTTCCTTGGTTACATCTTTGAGAGCGGGCAAGTGAGGACAGATCCGGAGAAGGTGAACACAGTGGCAAAGTGGCCAAGACTGACTTCGCGCAAGCGGTTACTGTAATTCCTGGGGTTTGCTAACTTCTATATAAGATTCATATGCAACTACAGCAGAGTTGTACCCTTCTTACTCATCTCACTTCCCATCTCACTTTTCCCTATACCTGGACTCCGGCTCCGGAGTCCACTTTCTCGGAGTTAAAGAGACACTTTTCCTCTGCTCCGATTCTAGTCCAGCCAGACCCATCCTGACAGTTCATCGTGGAGGTGGACGCCTCTGACACTGGTGTGGGGGCGGTCCTGTCCCAGCGTTCGCCTGCTGATGAGAAGATCCATCCCTGCACCTTCTTCTCTCGTCGGCTATCTTCCGCAGAGCAGAATTATGACGTTGGCAACAAGGAGCTGCTCGCCGTCAAGCTGGCGTTAGAGGAATGGAGGCACTGGCTGGACGGGGCAGAGCACCCATTTGTAGTCTGGACCGACCATAAGAACCTCTCTTATATCCAGACAGCCAAACTGTTAAACTCTCTCCAGGCCTTTTCTCTCACCTACTGTCCTGGATCCCGAAACGTCGGACCTCGTCTCGGATCGAGGCCCCCAGTTCATCTCTCAGGTGTGGAAGGCATTCTGTCAGGCTCTGGGGGCCTCAGTCAGTTTGTCATTCGGTTATCAGCCTCAGACCAATGGACAAGCTGAAAAGGCCAATCAAGATCTGGGAGCTGCACTACGTTGTGTGCAGCTGCTTGGAGTGACCATCTTCCCTGGATTGAGTACGCGCACAACTCTCTCCAGCGCTGCTACGGGATGTCTCCTTTTCAGTGCTCTCTGGGCTATCAGCCACCCCTGTTCCCCGCTCAGGAGGAGGACATTGCCGTTCCCTCTGTCCAGCACCATCTCTGCCGCTGTCGGAGGATTTCGAGAGATCCTCGTACTGCCCTGCTCCGCTCAGCTGAACGGAACAGGCTTGTCGCTGACCGCCACCGGGTCCCCGCTCCCGCTTATTGGACCGGTCAAAGGGTTTGGCTCTCCTCCAAGGATCTCCTGTTGAGGACTGGCTCCAGGAAACTTACCCCCCCCCCCCCCCTTATATTGGACCCTTTTTTTATTGTCTCTGTCATTAATCCCTCTTGTCAAGCTCAAGCTTCCAGATGCGGATCCACCCTACGTTCCACACATCTCCCTGCTGAAGCCCGTCTCCACCTGCTCTCTCTCCCCCCCGGCTGCTGCTCCTCCTCCCCCCGTATGATCAACGACCACCCTGCCTTCACAGTGTGGCAGTTATTGGACGTGCGCCGCCGGGGCAGGGGTTTCCAGTACTTGGTGGATTGGGAGGGATATGGGCCGGAGGAGCGCAGTTGGGTGTCCCGCCGGCTCATCCTGGACCCCAATCAAATCCAGGACCCCAATCGCATCCAGAACTGTCACCGCACTCAACCTGAGAAGCCTATGCCGCCGGGAGGCGTCCATTAAGGGGGGGGGGGCCCTGTTACAGCCAACAGGCTCCTTGTCTGTTCTGTGTTGCCTGTCTGTTTGTGTGGGTGTGTCCTTGTCTCTGCTCTAATTGAGCACACCAGGCTGCAATCACCTCATCACTGACAGTATATCTACCCTTGGCTTTCCTCCACTCTTCACCAGATCGTTAACCGTCGACAGTATGCTCCTGCCTCACCTGCCTGTCTGCCTCTCCAGTCACTCCAGTCACTCCTACCCGCTTCAGCTATCCCTGCCACATTGTGCTCCACCCTGCTTCCAGGCAATAAAACTGTTTTTTGTCTAAATGCAAACTGTCTGCATCCTGTGTCTGTGTCCTGCGCTTGGGTCCACTTGCAACTAAAGATGAGTCTTAACACACTTCTCCTTTGCTGAGATAATCCATCCCCCTCACAGGTGTGGCATATCAAGATGCTGATTAGACAGCATGATTATTGCACAGGTGTGCCTTAAGCTGCTCACAATAACAGGCCGCTCTAAAATGTGCAGTTTTTTCACACAGCACGATGCCACAGATGTCACAAGTTTTAATTGGCATGCTGACTGCAGGAATGTCCACCAGAGCTGTTGCCAGTGAATTCAATGTTCACTTCTCTACCATAAGCCGTCTCCAAAGGCGTTTCCGAGAATTTGGCAGGAATTCCAACTGGCCTCACAACCGCAGACCACGTGTAACCACACCAGCCCAGGACCTCCTCATCCGGCATCTTCACCTGCGAGATGGTCTGAGACCAGCCATCCGGACAGCTGATGCAACAATCTGTTTGCATAACCAAAGAATTTCTGCACAAACTGTCAGAACCCGTCTCAGGGAAGCTCATCTGCATGCTCGTCGTCGTCACCGGGGTCTTGACCTGACTACAGTTCGTATGCTCACCTTCGATGGTGTCTGGCACTTTGGAGAGGTGTTCTCTTCACGGATGAATCCCGGTTTGCACTGTACAGGGCAGATGGCAGACAGCGTGTATGGCGTCATGTGGGTGAGTAGTTTGCTGATGTCAACATTGTGAATTGAGTGGCCCATGGTGGTGGTGGGGTTATGGTATGGGCAGGTATATATTATGGACAATGCACAGAGATGCCGTGACGAGATCCTGAGGGCCATTGTTGTGGCGTTCATCCACCACCATCACCGCACAGTGCAGCATGATAATGCACGGCCCCATGTTGCAAGGATCTGGACATGATTCCTGGAAGCTGAAAACATCCCAGTCCTTGCATGGCCTGCATACTCACCGGACATGTCTCCCATTGAGCATGTTTGGGATGCTCTGGATCGGTGTATACGACTTGGCAGCCATTGAAGAGGAGTGGAGCAACATTCCACAGGCCACAATCAACAACCTGATAAACTCTATGAGAAGGAGATGTGTTGCACTGTGTGAGGCATATGGTGGTCACACCAGATACTGACTGTTTTTTTTGACCCCCCCAGTTCAGAGCCTAATGTCTCTTTTCAAGATAAAACTGCACACTTTAGAGCGGCCTGTTATTGTGACCAGCCTAAGGCACACCTGTGCAATAATTCTGCTGTCTAATCAGCATCTTGATGTGCCACACCTGTGAGGTGGATGGATTATCTCGGCAAAGGAGAAGTGCTCACTAACACACATTTACACACATTTGTGAACAAAATTAATAGGCCTTTTGTGTACATCTCATTTCTGCCACTTTTAATATAATCCAGTAAAACTATAAAACAGACACGGAACATGGCTGTAATATTTAGAAGTGAGTCAGGCAGCTGTACTTTTTCTCCCTCTGTACTGAAGCAGACTGGAGCTACACTGACTCACTATCACCTAGAGCAGGGGTCATGAATTAAAAGTAGGCAGGGTCCGAATGAAAAGAAACACAACCAGTGAAGGTCCGAGAACATTTTTTTATTATTATCAGTTCCTTTTGAACACGGCATTTACAAAAACAGAAAAAATGCAGGTGTTAAATGAATCAGTGCCTTAACTGTTTTAAATGGAAAAAAAAATCATATATTTGGAAAAGCATGGACATCTGTCATCAGATCACAGACAGGATGGTCCTTGCCTTGTAGCTTCAAATTGAGTTGATTCAAGTGTGAGGTTATGTCAACTAAGAAAGCAACATGATCCATCTTTTCTGTATTTTGAAGAAACGAAAGAAATTGCATTGCCTTTTGGCTCTTCAGTTGTGCCATGAAAGTTTTAATTTCCTCTCGAATGGACCAAAAGCGCTCCAAGACTCTGCCCTTGCTCAGCCACCTAACATTGTTGTGCAGCAGGAGGTCATCTGAATTTATTTCCACTTCTCTGAGGAACTCTCTGAGGAACTCTCTGAGTTGACGGTGTTGCAGGGAAGAAGATGCCCGAAAAAAGTTAATCATTCGCATCATTGTATTCATCACATCAGCGTACTGATCGGAGAGAATGGCACACAGTACTGACTGGTGTATTATACAGTGGTAAGAGATGAGATCAGGGTGGTCCACTTTCATCCTTGCCACAGCTCCCTTTTCTCTCCCCAACATGGCTGGGGCTCCATCTGTAGTGATTGAAACCACTTTTTTCACATCTATTCCTCTGTCTGCTAACATCTTCTTTATTGCTTTGTAGATGTCTTCTCCTCTCGTGTTACTCTCCAGTGATGTTACACCTAACAGATCTTCACACATTTTGTTTTCCTCTTTGTTAAAGAATCTTACAAAGACTACAAGTTGGGCATTGTCAGTTATATCAGTGGACTCATCTACAGCCAAACTTATACAGTCTGCCTTTTGAATCGCTTCATCAAGCTGAGCCAGAACATCACGTGTTACAATTTCTGTTTTACTTGTTGTTGTTGCTGCTGACAGAGGGATTTGTTGTACTTTTTGACAAAACTCCTCTTTTTGCTTTCCATCAAGCAGTGTCTCTGCAACTGCATTCATGCATTCTTTCACAACCATCCCATCGCTGAATGGCTTCTTATGTTGACCCAGTATCCATGCAATTCTAAGAGAACACTCATTAGCGCGTTGCTGAGCAGTGAATGCATTCACCATAATCCTGGAAGATCGATCATACTGTGCCCTTAATTGAGTGATTTTCTGCGAGCGAATGGCTGAGTCAAGGGGGTATGTTTGGGAGAATGTGTTGTGCTTAGTTTCATAGTGCCGCTTGATATTACCGCTTTTCACGAGAGCGACCGTCTCGGAACAAATAAGACACACAGGTTTTGTGCTGCCATCTGGTAATACAAACAAGTAAGCGTCAGTCCATTCTTCTTTAAAAGCCCTGTTTTCTGAATCAACTTTTCTCTTTTTGGAGCACGCCATTTCACCTGTTCTCTCCCCTACTCCTGCACTGATCTGTCGTCTGCTCTCTCTCTCCGCTGACTCGCTGCTGGTGGCTAAAAATAGCAGCACAGTAGCAGCAGCCCATGGACGCACACGCACAGTAGGGGTGGGCGATACCACAAAATCTGGATTCGATCCGATACCAAGTATTTCAGGGCCAGTATCGCCGATACCGATACCGATACTTTTTTAAATTAAAAGTGTCTTATGTACTTCCATGTAGGGGAGAGTGGCATTACATGATTTTTGAGCTGAATGTATCATAAATAGGCAAAATCTGATTACATTTTCATGATTAACGACAGGACAGTTTTTAAAGGCAAATAAAATTATTTTTACTCAACAAACAAAGTGGCAAGTGCACATAACATATGAATTGAACAGAATGAATGAACAGAATAGTGCACAGAACAGTG
>CALSCE010010661.1:970650-1014933 GCA_943593645.1 Bovichtus variegatus
AGAAGAAGAAGAAGAAGAAGAAGAAGAAGAAGAAGAAGAAGAAGAAGCAGCAGCAGCAGCAGCAGCAGCAGAAGAAGAAGCAGAAGAAGCAGAAGAAGCAGCCTACGGGTAGGAGCCTAATAGCCTCTTCCGCGGAGTGATTCAATATCTTTACTGTTCCCCAGTTAGCTAGTTTAGCTGCCACTTCCAACATGACTACGATCCAGTTACTGAGAGTGTACGTCAACCAGCGACTGACTGTGGCCGTTGAAGAAATAGTCGAGATGTTTGGAAGGACGATAAACGAGTACGAGGAGGAAATCGGCCGCCAACGCAGACTGCTGGGAGCTGAGCGAGCTAATGATAACATAATGTTGAACAACCAAACAGGTTTGTCTCGCTCACCATTTCATTTGAACTAGGCCCCCGGTCGAGAGGGTACGATTCTATTTTGTGTGTCAGTGGCTGTATAAAACTGTTGAACGCTAACGTTACCCCCCTCATCACTGTTAACTTTATCCACATGAGGCGTAAAATGCTAAGATAGCGTGTCAATCATAGTAATGGGACATAATGGGAATTAAAGAACTTTCTGCCGAGTAACCGACACAAAATGTATATACAGTGTACCTTAATTCACTGCAGCTGCTCTGACTAAAGACAGACCAGCCAGCTCGTAATATCCCATACTGCTTAAATAATTAATAACGCACCAGGGATTTGTCTCCATTACCCGTTGTCTATATTGCACACTTCCGAGTTGTAGCTGCTGGCTGCAGAATTAAATGAAGAAAAAACAACATTTTCATATTGAAGAAATTAACCTTTCATCATAAAATGTATTGGTCTATAACGTTACGCATAAATGAGTAGCTCAATAGTTTCCTCTCATATCCAACATATCCTGACACAAATAATTTGTGTTTGCAGTTCCTGCTTTCAGTTAGTGCATCAGTCTTTCCATGCAGGCAAGGTATCAGTAAGAATGATAATAATAAACACTCCGTTTTATATGGGGAGTCCGTCATACCACATAAGAGAATATTGTTTGAAGTTTAGCTTCCAGCTTCTTCAATGTGATGATTTGCAGTTTTCCCCAGTCTTGCATTATTGTGCTATTTGTACATTTTAGAATCGTTATACTGTCTCCTACTGTGTATTGCAACTGTTGCACAACAATTTCCCTCGGGATAAATAAAGTTTTATCTTCTCTTATCTTCTTTTATCTTATCTTCTAGTAAACTGAATTCCTTTTTGGTTTTGGGACTGATGGTTGAACATTTAAAAAAAATAAATATATAAAAAATTCTATTTCATAGTCATACAGTGTTCATAAAGAAATCCTACTTTCACATGTCTTTATTTTTACACAATGTCCTGTTTGTTTGTATCTCAGGTTTGTCTCTGGAAATCCAGCCGCTGATGGTCAATACAAAGCTTCCCCCTGAACAGCAGGGGTTGAGCCCCAGTCTGGACATGGCACACCCAAAGCCCCCATGCATTAAAGAGGAGCCAGAGGAGGTGTGGATCAGACAAGGGATTCAAGGACTAGAGGGGGCTGATGTCCCTCCTGTCTCTGTGAAGAGTGAAGACAATGAAGAGAAACCTCAGTCCTCAGTGCTTCTTCAAAGACAAAGTGAGGAGCACAGAGAGGCCGCTCAGCAGACAGAAGCTGGAGCATACAGAGAGAACTGTGGAGGATCAGAACCAGCCTTTGACTTGGACGTAGATGGTTTTTTAAAAGCAACCTGCGATGGTCAGTTTTTCCTTTCACAGTGTTTTAAAACGGAGACTGAAGACGTGGATGGAGGCTGGAACCAAATGACTGAATCTCTGCCGTTTTCAGACACAATGAAAGACAATGAAGCTGTGTCTTATAAAAGATCTGATAATCAGAAAAAACTCTATAAATGCCCAGCGTGTGGCAAAACCTTTAAGCACAACACAGCTCTGCAAAGACACATCACATGCCACACAGGAGAGAGGCCATTCGACTGTACCGAGTGTGGAAAGACATTTAGGCAAAAGGGAAGTCTGCACATACACATGAGAAAACACACAGGAGAGAAGCCTTTTTGTTGCTTGGTTTGTGGTAAAAACTTCACCCAGAGCGGAACATTAGCTGCACACATAAGAATTCATACTGGAGAGAAGCCGTTCAGCTGCTCGGTATGTAAGAAAAGCTACAATGAAAGAGGGACACTAGTCAGACACATCAGAGTCCACACGGGAGAGAAACCCTTTTCTTGCTCACTTTGCGGCAAAAGATTTAGTGAAAAGGGAAATCTGAATAAGCACAAGAGAATCCACACGGGGGAGAAACCATTCAGTTGCAGTGTATGTGAGAAAAGATTTAGTTTGCTGTCGCACCTCAAAAACCACAAGTGTCCTGGTAAGAAGAGCAGTGAAACCTTAGAGAAGGCACTTCAGTTAAAATATCCAAAAGTTGCCACACAATGAACCGCAGCGGAGGAAACCCTCTGGTCAGAGTCGTCTTTTGCCTTTTGTCTCTGTTGTTAAATGGTCCAAGGAAATAATCGGCAGACTAATTTAATATTCAACAATAACCATTTGTTGAGGCTTAAGTGTGATTCAGAATTTCTTAACTGCATATTGTAAAATTAATTTAAGCCGCTCAACTTCATTGGGAGATTCCGACTACTGAAAGTGGCCTGACGTGATCAGTGAGTTTGTTTCACAAGAGAAGAGAAGAAAAAAAGGTTTACAGAGAGCACATTAACCAAACTACAGTCAAGTTTCATTTTAGCTAAGTTACTTGCAAATTAACTTTTGATTTATTTAAAAAAAATCCTAAGATGAGTTTTGATTACCAAATAAAACAAAATTTAAACAGACTTTGCCAGTATAACATTTTTCATATGGTCAAAATGGCAAACTATATTATTCCAATATCCATGTATGGATGCAATGAAATCTGAAGAGCTACTGCGATTCCTGGTCAACTGTCACGGTCAACTATCCACCTTCTTTTGTTTCTAAGTTATTGCTTTGTCAAACGAAAGTTTCAATGTACAGTTCAGTGTTTCATAGGGTAAATGCAGATCCAGCCACACGCGGCGTTAGGAAATCTATTATGTCTCAGCACTAAAAGTAATGTTTTAAGAAACCTGGTATTAATATTAACCCTCCTGTTATATTTGTTTTTCTGTAACAGCCAAAATATTCCTGGATCAATGTGACCTGGTGCATGTTTAATTATCCAAAAATTGTCAGAAAAAAGTGATTTGAGGAAAAAAGATTTCATCAGAAATTCTTTAGTGGCAGAGTCAAATGAATCCAGGTATTTAGCAAACTGGGAACATGAGTCAAAATGGAAGATGCTATTGGAACCCAACTCTAATGTTCATGTTTGGCCCCAGAGTCAAATTGGAACTTTGACATCAATTGTGTGTCCAGTACACAGATGGGTCTGGGATGTTGTCATAATAATAAAATAATTGGAAGTTAAACAATACTGCACCTTCTACCAACTCAAAACCGTTCTTATTTACTTATGTCTTGTTTAGAGAGATGGGTCAAGAGAAGAACCTGACCAATACTTCTCCTGGGCTGATGTTTGCTCACTTATTGCAGATATGTTGTGTATAAATATATATGTCAATAGGTAACAAGAAAATGCAGCACAGATATGTCAAAGCCAAGCAGTGTCTCTACACTGCAATGCAATTCTACAGCATTAAACAACTATTTGCTATGTAAAGAAGTAGTGGAGTTGTGCCTATCTGAGCACAGGATGAAGTCCACCTCCCTCTGTGTGTTGTATTCAGTTTCTCTGTGCTTTGTTTTCACAGCCAGTCTGGGCACGTGTGCATGTTAGTGCACATCAGTCCCTGTGTGTGGTTCTGCACTGCGTTTATACGGTGGTTACCGCTGATGACCCTCCGGTTTCCCCTCAGGTTAACACTGTTTGCTCTGTCATTGCTGCCGTTGTTTGCACAGTTTTTGCTGTAACTGTACAGTAGTGCCGTGAGTCGCTGGCCGCCATGTTGAGTTGTGTGGGGGCAATCCCTCAATTTAAAACACCAAAGAGTACTGACAAAGTTTAGTTTTCACATTTAAAATCACTCACTGCGCATCTTTGTAAAAAAAAAACATTGTATCTCTCTCCTCATCAAATGTTGACTTATATTTTGTCATTATGAAAAAATAATATCAAAACTTATTTTGGCCTTGAAGCTATAAGGACACAAAATCCAATAATACATTTGAATCAGTTTCATAATTTAACGGTATTGGAGAGCACATTTTGCTGCCTGGTTTATAATATCCAATAGTGCACATGCATTGAATGTCAGGACATGAGGTTGAGACTCGTCTTTAATTCCTTTTAGCGCACATGCTGTATTTTAAGCTTTTTGCTGGATGTTCATCCATAAACTGGTATGAATGAAAATAAAAATAGGAAAAGGCTATTTGTCAGATTATTATAATTATTTAAATGTGTTGTTCCAAGCATTTATGGAAACACTCTTGTTTGACATGTTGGGAAATAGGCTTTTACGTCCGTAAATGAAGCTCCCGCCAGCAGACCCTTAGCATAATGGAAACTTCCCTAAAGTCTCTGCTTGTTGCCTGGCAACAGTGATGAGTGACTCATGTCGGTTATTGCGCTCGGCAAAGAAGTCAAGCATATACTCGTTTATAAATCCGCAACATGTCATTTTTGTCATGTCAACAAGGATTTTCTTAGCGTTGCACTGTGACTGCCCTAAGTGCCAATGATTTGAATCAGTCACGAAGCAGCCGAGTTAAACTACATTTTAACTTAAAAACAAACTATGAACACTGAGCAATGCAGGACAACAGCATAGCAGACTATACACTTTAGTAAGCCTAGTCATGGTCATATGAGCTGAATACAGAAGACCCTGCCCAATAGCAGTAAGGTGCAGAGGCAGCCAAGCTCTTTGCTGACATTGGATCCTTGTGCTCTGGTTTAATTGCCTCAACCCAGCTGATGGATTCAACAGCACCTACAGGAACCAAAACTTGGTACAGAGTGTGAACCTTAGGTCGATGTGTGTTTCAATAAACAAATCTAAAGAATAAATTATACGGTTGACCGTATGAGTGAATAAAGTTGAAGAATCTAAGATGTAAGAATGTTTTTTGATGGGAATAAGTTATTATAGTGTCAGTGAGTCCTGTAGATAATTTGAATATACAGTATGTACATACAGTAGATAGTTGCAATGTAATATTTATTAGTATTTAAGTTAGCTTTGTTCCCTTTTTAATATATGAATGATATTTATGATTCAATAGTGTTACCATGATGATGCAAGTATGTAAGAAACCATTTAATGAATAATATTGGTATTTGATTTGAAACTTTTTTCTTTTACATGGAACCCATAGTTCAGTGTTGCTCTAGCTCATTTAAAAAAAAAAAAAATATATATATATATATATTTGAAAAAGGTCCAGTAGGTGTCAATATTGCCGTAAAAATGAAAATTAGGATCTGCACATAGGAGCTATAATTCCCATGGCTTTTTGTCACAGTGAAGTTATAGAAATGGTTAAAGGTTTGGTTGAAGTACTGTCATAATACAAATATATCCCCTAACATCTATTTGTGGACAAATAGACAAAACATTCCAGATGAACTAGGTGAGTTCGATATGGTCATCACCAACTGAATATTTGAGTAACAATTGTAACAAAAATGTGTCTTCCTGACAATAGTAACATAACTGTAGCTGTAACATACAGTAACAGAACTCGCATGGGGAGGGTGTGTTTCACTGGAGGTAGCTGGAGTGCTGAATGTTGACCTGCAGCTGTGTTTAACATACAGAAAATCCATCATTTTACACCACTGGATTAAAACCTTTGTCTCATTCTATTGCAATTAAATTACGTGTAACTAACATTCAACAACAATAATAATAATGACAACATAGCAGTGTATTATGAATGACAGGCACCACAGGTAATGTAGGTTTACATGCTTCAGAGAATACAAGAAAAAACAAGTAACTCCAGAGAAGGACAAACAACTGAAAACTGTTTTCATGGATATAGCATTAGCCAATCCTCAGGGATATTGGTCAGCGCAATTTCAACAATGCCTGACGTTCTAGGAAGGAACAGTTATCGAGATAGATTCAGGTCCAAATCTTTGAATGTCCACTCGACCAAGTGGACTGATTCATGTGGCATCATGACATAAAACAGCGGTTTCTCGGTTGAAAAACAATCGATCCAATCCGGTGGGAATAACGATTAGCCAATCAGTGCAACAGTCGGGACCCAATATTCGTAGTCTACTTCGCTCTCCTCCCAGTATGTTGGCATGGCTACGCGTTGTTGACTTAGTGATGTTTGGCCGAGGGAAGATATGTAGGCCTCTAGTGATTGGTTAGGAAAAATGTGATTCCCCTCCCCCGCGGAAATCGGTTAGAGGGGAGGCAATGGCAGTCTGAAGATGGAAGCAGAGTGTAATGAGTTAACGGTAATGAAGTTTGGTGGTGAGGTGAGTGAATGTTGAGATGTCTTCACAGGCCGACCATGACAACTGTCCCCTGGACCTTTTGTTCAGAAGTAAGCGCACAGATGTACCCATTACTTATTTTAAATACCCCAAAATTATAAAGGAACACTGAAGTTTGACAGTTTTTTTGGTCATTTTAATCATTTTAAAATAAAATCACATCAGAATTATTAAGTGATGCAGATGTCATCACACCAGATCTTTGCTTAGTCTTATGGACGTGCATATCCTGTAATAGAATAGGTACCTAGTTGTAAAATTATAACTATAGTATACATTCTCTTGCTCAGTACGTACTCTACATACCCTGTAATAATAGAATAGTATAATAAAGTAGTTAAATGATAACTAGCTACAGTATAAGTTCTTTGTAGGATCCTGAATTGTTACCCCCTCACTCCAAAACATCTTGTTCCCTAGTACCTACATGTATGTATTGATAGGTAGTGTACTAGTACATTGTTAGTACAAAAGATTACACTGTAAGTGTTACCAAACGAAAATGTAGACGCACACACATATAGTATAAACAGAAGCAACATTAGCAAAATTTACAAAAATAGACAGAAATTTAAGTTGGATAACCGTTGTTTAGTATTTTAGGGCATACTAAGTAAGGTTGAATGCTGATGCGGAGATGTGTTTTGGGGTTACTTTTGAATGAGTCTACTGATGTAGCCTCTCAAATTTTGGGTAGGAAGAAGATTCCAGAGAAGAGGGGCTTGGTAAGAGAAGGCCCTGCCACCTACGACTCGTTTTGCACAAACGGGCTCATGCATCAGCTGAACATGACGGTAAAGAGAACTAACATTCTTTTCCGCACCATGGATCAAGAAAAGACTCAGTGGTCATGTTGTCACAGGTTTGGAGGTGAGTGAGCTACATGGCAACACCTCTGAGAGCTTTATGCCCATAAAACCATGCCGGTTACAAAGCATTAACATCCCCAACCAGAAGGATTTATTCAAGTGGCCATACCTCAAAGACACGAAACTCTCTACTATAAATGCAGATATCGGCTTACTGATGGACGAGTGGTGCCTTTTGGATGATCCTGTAATTAGTTCAGCTTTGGGAGTGTGAGAAAAAGGGGTAGCTCGGTGCTGGACTTCAGCCAGAGAATTAAAGTGGTTGAAGAGCTGGAGAAAAGTTTTCTTCACCATTGGGATTGTAGCGAGGGAGGGGAAAGCTTCCTACTGCCGTTCACCATCGTTGCCCAGGAGGAGCGACCGTGCGCATGGCTAGTAAATGGTGAATGAACTTGCATTTATAAAGCACCTTTCTAGTCTGCCGACCACTCAAAGCGCTTTTACACTACATGCCAAAAAGTATATTCTCACACACATTCATAAACTGATGGCAGGGCTGCCATACAAGGTGCCAAACTGCTCATCGTCTACTCTAAATGCTAGGTAAGGGATTTTCTCAGGATATCTTTTTAGTAATGATTTGATGTCAATTTAGCTCACAGACTCGCAGTCAATGCAGCAGGGAAATGTATTGTGTGTATTCTGTAGTGTGTTGCTGGCAGTCAGACTAGTGAGACGGTCCGGAGACTGAAAGCAGAGAAACAGAGAAAACTTTGGCTCCAACGTTGAATTGTGCGAAATGACTCCGCTGTTTACATTGTAGTAACATTAGCCGTAGCAGTCAGGCAATCCGCCATCATAAGATAAGATGCTGTGGACCACAATCGAGGACTAGAAACCGGGAGGGTGCTTTCCAAAGCTACACTTACCGGCAATGGGCCCAGATGCGCCCTGATGGGTGATCCAGCTCATTGAAAGGCACAGATGTAAGGTTTCACCCTGTGTACTCTGTAGTCATCTTCTTCTGGTTGGGATTTTGATTAATTCAATTTTTGTGGTTCAGAAGGTTTTTACAGGGAGCCAAGTTGTCTTCACTCAAAAAGAAACAAACTCAGGTGACCCAGTAGCTAACCTGGTAGAGCAGGCGACCCATATACAAAAGCTGAGTCCTTCCTGCAGCAGCCCAGGATTCAAATCCAACCCATGGCCATTTGCTGCATGTCATCCCCCTTCTTTCCCAATCTTAAACTATACTATCAATAAAAGCACAAAAAAAGAATCTTACAAAAACAAACAAAACAAAAAACATGGCAATAAAAAACAGTAAAAACACTGAATAAAGTAGTTCCTCTTAAATATCAGTGTTTCACTAACACTGTTTGGGGAACGGCTGCAAGCCAAGCTGTTGCAAATATTTACTAAACTCGTTTCTTTTGAAAAACTTCAAATCCAGAGGTGCGATCACTAAAATCACAAACATATTCTGTTTTACCAAGGGCCACAGCATCTTTATCTTGTACCCTTTTCTCCATCAAATATCTCTTATTTATTTTACCACAGTATGTGTCTTGTATGAAAATGAATGTATTGGACACCCCATGTTCATAAACTTCAACAATAGAGAAATTTTTGGTAGGTGTTTCCTGACAGCAGTATGTTTGTGGACAGCATAAAATCTCAAGCCAGCATTCCATACTTCATCGTAGGCTGAGAAACCCATCGCCGCACAGCATGTCCATCGGCACATCTCTAACGATCATAAAGAAAGCCCTTCACTGGTTACCAGTGGCTGCCCCAATCTGCTTCAAGACTCTGGTGCTGGTCTACCGTGCTGTGAATGGATCAGGCTCTTCCTACATCCAGGCCATGGTGAAACCACACACTCCAGCTCGCTCACTTCGCTCTGCATCGGCCAATCGGCTTGCTGCTCCCTCACTGCGAGTGGGACCCAGAGACCCCTCAAATAAAACCACCTGTTTGCTATCCTGGCCCCTAAATGGTGGAACGAGCTCCATATTGATATCAGGTCAGCAAGAAGTCTTCATACCTTCAGTCGCAGACTGAAAACCCACCTGTTTCGACTGCACTTCGGTCAATAAAAAAATTGTTGTCTTTGTTGCTCTTACTTTGGTTTGGCTTATTTGAAGCTATTCTGCACTTGTATGATTTCACCTATTTGAAGCTTATGTACTTGCATGATTGTTTGCACTTATTGTATGTCGCTTTGGACAAAAGCGTCAGCTAAATGAACTGTAGCGTAATGTAAAAAGCCATGTTGAACACATAACACCATTTTATAACCTACATTATAATTTCAAGAAATACACTTTTTCTTTGAATTGTTTTGCATAGTAGTTAGTTACCATTGGAGCAGACTAGTGTTAACTTACCTTGGACGATAGTGTTACGCAGGATAACCGATTAACTCAAATGCAGAACACTGAATCAGGAAGCTGGTGCAAAGGAACAACATATTGTCACAATGCTTATTGTGAAGAAAGTCCAGGGAGTCACTTTGTCAGGTGGGAGCAGGGAGTCGTTAGCCAGAGGGTTGAGCAGAAATAAGCAGGCCAGGCAGAGTGAGTCCACAGGAGGGAGTCTTTGGTTCAGATTGTGATCCACTAGAACAGGAGGGGATGGAGGCAGGAGTGGGATGCGGGAGGCACAAGAAACTGTCTTGGTTTACACAAAAAGAGTGAATGAAGAGGCTTGAGTGAGACTAACTAACTGAGTGGTGGCTGTGGCTCAGGAGGTGGAGTGGTTGTCTGCCAGTAGTAGAGTCAGTGGTTCAATCCCTGTCCTCTGCAGTCATTTTTCTTTTGTGTTTAGGATGTAATAGGCTATAATGTATTAGGTGCCTGATGGAAAAATACAGAACTTGATGTAACCAGAATGTGCAGACAGTGAGTAAACTCTCACCTTGAGGCCTTAGCCTCAAAGTAATAACAAGACCATATGAAGACAAAATACATTTTGTAAGAGGAACTCCATCCATCCATCCATCTTCAACCGCTTATCCGGGGTCGGGTCGCGGGGGCAACAGCTCCAGCAGGGGGCCCCAAACTTCCTTTTCCCGGGCCACGTTGACCAACTCTGACTGGGGGACCCCGAGGCGTTCCCAGGCCAGTGTGGAGATATAATCTCTCCACCTCGTCCTGGGTCTTCCCCGTGGTCTCCTCCCAGCTGGCTGTGCCTGGAACACCTCCCTAGGGAGGCGCCCAGGGGGCATCCTTACCAGATGCCCAAACCACCTCAACTGGCTCCTTTCTACGCAAAGGAGCAGCGGTTCTACTCCGAGCTTCTCTCGGATGACTGAACTCCTCACCCTATCTCTAAGGGAGAAGCCAGCCACCCTTCTGAGAAAACCCATTTCGGCCGCTTGTACCCGCGATCTCGTCCTTTCGGTCATGACCCAACCTTCATGACCATAGGTGAGAGTAGGAACGAAGATAGACCGGTAGATCGAGAGCTTTGCCTTCTGGCTCAGCTCTCTTTTCGTCACAACGGTGCGGTACAGCGAGTGCAATACCGCGCCCGCTGCTCCGATTCTCCGGCCCATCTCCCGCTCCATTTTCCCCTCACTCGTGAACAAGACCCCTAGGTACTTGAACTCCTTCACTTGGGGTAAGGACTCATTCCCTACCCGGAGTAGACAATCCACCGGTTTCCTGCTGAGAACCATGGCCTCAGATTTTGAGGTGCTGATCCTCATTCCAACCGCTTCACACAGGCTGATGATGCCATCAGGACCACATCGTCTGCAAAGAGCAGCGATGAGATCCTAAGCCCACCAAACTGCAACCCCTCCTCCCCCCGACTACGCCTCGATATCCTGTCCATGAATACCACAAACAGGATTGGTGACAAAGCGCAGCCCTGGCGGAGGCCAACACCCACTGGGAACGAGTCCGACTTACTGCCGAGAACCCGGACACAACTCTTGCTTTGGGCGTACAGGGATTGGATGGCCCTCAAAACCGCCCCCCTCACCCCATACTCCCGCAGCACCTCCCACAGTATCTCCCGGGGGACCCGGTCATACGCTTTCTCCAGGTCCACAAAACACATGTAAACCGGATGGGCATACTCCCAGGCCCCCTCCAGGATCCTTGTGAGAGTGAAGAGCTGGTCCGTTGTTCCACGGCCAGAACGGAATCCGCATTGTTCCTCTTCAATCTGAGGTTCGACTATCGGCCGAACCCTCCTTTCCAGCACCTTGGAGTAGACTTTACCCGGGAGGCTGAGCAGTGTGATACCCCTGTAATTGGCACACACTCTCTGGTCCCCCTTTTTAAACAGGGGAACCACCACCCCGGTCTGCCACTCCTTAGGCACTGTTCCCGACTTCCACGCAATGTTGAAGAGACGTGTCAGCCACGACAGCCCCTCCACACCCAAAGCCTTCAACATTTCTGGACGGATCTCATCAATGAGGAACTCATGAATGCATTTGTAGCGACAAGATAACTAAACCAAGCTCAGACTGTTTTTTCTGTTTTTCTGTATATATTTTTCTCGCACATGATTGGTAGCGTAACATGTTATATGTTATTGTTATTGGTGCAAATATCAGGAGGAGGTCAAACGCTCCCCTGAGCAGCACAGCAGACTTACAACCTGCGTGTGAGTTTGAACATTTCTGAATGTAAGAGAACTCTGCTCCTTCTTGCAAGAATATTGAATAAACTTAATTTGCTTCGATACTGGTGTCGTTAAGAGAATATTTTTTCTAACAGTGCCATCACCAACTTCGGCATTCTTTTTAATATAATGACACACCCAATGGTCACATTTACTCCTCTTCTCTCTTCAGATGCACTTTTTGAAGTATTTTATTCCTACCCCTGTAAATTTTGGCAAATTTTTGCAGCAACTTCCAGCGATGCAGCATCAAGCCCTCCTGTCCCTTCCACCCTGGGCCGGATTATCCAATGGGCATAACGGGCTTGGGCTCAAGGGCCCACGTGAACATGGGGGACCACACCAAGCCACACACAATAGAAAAAATAGATTTCTAGAGTCAGGTCATCACAACATACCCTTGTGTGTGTATATATATATATATATATATATATTAGCTCACCACAACCTGAGGCTAACGTTAGCATTAGCTGCATTGGATTTACGAGGCATCTGACACAATGTTGTGTGGGGAAATCAACGAGGAGAGGTGAAGGAGACCGCCAGATAGACAGACCTGGAGCAGAGGAGGAGAACAGGAGAGAGACAAACAGGAAAGAGACAACCTACATTATACATAGTATTATCATTATGAAAAAGCAAAAGCTTTTGTTGCTGTTTCCTCCCTGTCCGTCTTTTAGAGCTTGATTGTCTTCCATTATTTTCCTGGCACTCAACTTCCCAGTTCGCTGTGGACAAATTATACCAATTTCTTCTTGACGGGGACCAGGGCATGCTGAAGCTGAAATGCATTAACTGTAAAGAGACAGTTTAATGTAATATCTGTTTCTCTGGCAGTGGTGATGCAGTGAGCAAATAGTATGGGCAGAGTAATGGACTGCAAAAACAATTACAATTACAGTGTGTTTCTGTAGAAAGGTAAACTGGAGATTAGAGAAGTAAAAATAAATTGAAGAGTAATTACTTTGCAGAGTGTCATGCTCAATCCTGAGGAGAGCCACTAGCTATATATCATCATTCCACCACTGCCATTATTTATAGCTTCATATTATTTGATCCTGATAACAACATCTAAGAGAGATAGCTGCAGATTGGTTGCATCAGATAGCATTCATCCCAGAGCCCTCTAGAAATACAAACACACTTGCTGAAGAATAACGACCACCGGTGTCCCTGGGAAAATAGGAAGCGTTGGGTTATTAAGATGTTAAGTGCTGATATGAGACAGACATCTGTCAGGATGTGTCATTATGTGTCTGAGTGTTTTCTGAGTACTCCTGCCTGATTTCACACCTCACTGGAGTTGAACATTTCTACTCTCCATTACTCAATGTCCACAGGACATGCAACATCTGCTCGTCTACGCTCCTTGGCATGGAGACAAGATGAAGACTTGAAGCCACAATATCTAAACAGTCACCATACACCATTACACCATAATGAACATGTCAACTAAATTTCTGCTCATGTTAATAACTTTGTGCACAATCAAAACATATCACACATATCTGTGTTCTCTGAGAAGTCGAGAATAAAGTTGTAATATTTTGGGGGTAAAATGTTTTTTATATTGCGAGAATTAAGTAGGTAAGAATTTAATGATAATCATAATATTTTAAGAAATAGAAATCTATCTGCCCTATACTCTATGTACATTACATTATTGCTCTGCTGGTATGGTAGTATACCCTTCATAGCGTCTGACAGACGCAGAACTCCGTTCGGGACTGAGACAAAGTTTAGAGAAGCGTCCGTGTGCTGCTTTTCATCACAGGTGAACAACTGAAACTAACAGAGAACACGGATCAGGCGTACATTTCACCATCGTGCGGCTTATTGTGCACACAAATGTAACCACCTCCGATAAGTGTGTGCTTATGCGTGCGTGCATCACCACAGAAAGGCTCTGTGCCCACACGGTGCTCTCCGATGAAAGCCTTGGAGCAAATTTTGATTCAATCATTACATCTGTTCAGCATGCAGGGCAGGATGTGCACAAACAGGAGGTGATCTATTTATTCTAAAAAAGATGAATGAATAAAAAACACTCTAGAAAAGGGCACTCTGGGAGGGCAAAGGGCAGGCGCTCAATCCCCCTTTGAGGTCAATGCATGTGCCAGGCCACAAACCAATATTTGAAATAACAACGAGCTACTTATTCATACATGACTAAATCTTAAGGTTATCTTTCATAATCAACATTAAACAGTGCGGTACAATATTGTGATACATGCAGGTTGACACAGATGATGAACAGCAGCAGTAGAAACAGTCAGCTCAGGTGAGACTAACCGAGTATGGTGAACGGGTTAGAGAGCTTTCTGGTACCAACTGATCAATGGACATTTTCTTCAGTTGCACCCCCTTTAGCACTGGGAGGTTTTCGGCCAAGGAGTGGTCACAAAAGGCAAAGCATAGAGTGTGGATTTGGTTTGATCGCATGCTTTGAGAAAAAAAAAACGTATTGTGTGAGGAGCACTGAGAAGCTTTTTAATTTGCCACTTTGAGAATCATTGTGGAGATTGCGGAGGCTGTAACTCCCCACCACTGCCAGCTGGGCATCCTCAAACTGCTCCATGTACCTGCTGCTGCATCTCAAAGAGCCTCCATTTAACATTGGGTCCATGGAAATAGATCAACTTCTTCAAGTCAAGGTCCCCCACACCCTCGTGGGGGAATATATGTATATGGCATGTATATGTAATAATATATATTTGTAAATTTCCCCGCTGTGGGACGAATAAAGGTTTTTTGATTCTGATATGAATATAAAAAAATATTATATGAATAATAATATATACGTGGAGTGTGCCTACTTCGAGCCTGCTCCGATTACATTGTGCTTTCGCTTTGTTCTCTGTGTGTCTCTACCTCCATAATCCATACCAACATGCTTGATTTATCATAGACAGACACTCATAAACATCGTATTGAAACTTCCTCATACTCAGCGTTTTGGATCTTCCCTGGCCGAAGGAGATGCTCCCCAGCCTCGACCTCACCCTCCAATCCATGCTCCTCGATGAACATTCTATACGAGCATAACGTTGGTAAAATTGGCATAAATGTTTGATGTTATATTTCAATGAACCCCGAATGACAAAACTAGCTGGTAACCAGCAATATATGTACAGTTATACATCTCAGGAGAGCAGCAACATTAACTCTCCCCGATCCATAGACATGCTTTTCGCCCTTGCATCATTCAGTTGCAAAATATGTAACAATAAAACTCATAATGGTAACTGCACATGAACAATGACATTATTACATTATATTATAAACACTCAAAAATTAATTTTCTTTCATTGCACATCGGTAGGCTAACTGGCCAGCAAACCCTGTCGACAACAATAAAGATACATATGATTATGAATATCAGTATTGTCATTGGACTATTATTTGACCTCATACTTGTTACTCACATGTGTACGCACTCTGTTGCTGGATTGTGCCAGAACCGCTTGCGTTGCAGACTCTGAAGAGACACAATGCATTTTGGGGCTGTTGAGTATGTCCAGTGAGCCCATGTCGCATACTCAGAAAGTCCTGCTAATCTAAAAAAAAATCTTGTGTACACAAAAAATCCACAATTTTACGTCATACTTAATATGAATAGTATGTTAGTATGGCATTTCGAACACAGCGAGAGTGGCCCGGTTAAAACCCAACAAAGGAAACTGATGTGCAATATGAACCTGACATCATGAGGAGGTTCTCACACCATCAATGGGCAATTCTGGCCTTGTGCCCAGTGACACCAAAAGGCAAAGTATGTAAACATTCTTCATGTCTTGTGAGTGGGAGGGCAGTATTCCGCGTTCCCTTCCCTTCTATTACTCCAAAGGTTCTGGTCGACCATAGTCACATGGACTAGAACAATGATGTCTTGGTTGCCAGCAAAACTTTCCCCAAAGCCCCAACGGTAAGTTATCACAGCAGAGGGGAGGAGGTCGTATTTATATCATAGGGCACCGGCATGCAGCTGCCTTTTTTTCTGCAGGGATGTTACAAAATAAAACACTGAGGGAGAATTTAAAATACTTTTTATTAATATCAATATCAATATTACATTACAGATCATTTAGCAGACACTCTTATCCAGAGTGACTTGCAGTGAATTAACTACAGGGACAGTCCTCTGGTGCAACTCGGGTATTGAACTCACACACTTTCGGTGATCTATTTGACAGCCTGACCACTCGATCACTAGACTACTACCACTCCTTATACTTATATTTATATGTCTGGGGCCACAAAACAGACATTGCACTTGCAGGTGGGAGTAGCGCAGTCCGTAGGGACTGGCTTGGGAACTTACCGAGGTCCTCTTAACCCCCACACTGCTAAATCTCCCTGTGTATAGAAACGCTCATTGACTCACTTATTTACATGCTCTGTTGCTACCGAGGCATGACCCGTGTGATATACGCTATTGCACATCTGAAAACCAAAAAAAGGTCCATGACCACAATGTAAACCAAATTGTAGTACATTGTGTTTTATGATGAGCTTATTACGTGCCCATGATAATCATAAGTAGTAGTGAATTATTCTCAGTGTATTTGTGATAGTCTTTGTCCACTAGGGGACAGTGTTGCTCCATGTCACACAGGCACATCGAGCCAGCAGGAGGATGGCAGCTTAATGTGTTCATCAGGCTGAAATTGAAGACAGCAGACAGGGAACACTGTGTGCTTGTTCATACTTTGGGATTCATGATGGTCAGATATGGTTCATGTGTCTACAGTCTACAGTTATTGTTTGGATATTCGTGTCGATGTCCTACACCGCAGTTAGGCCGCGCCAAATGAGACTGCAGAAGGCTTTTCAGTACAAATTGTTTTGTCTCTGTGCACGTGCATTTTTGAGTGTGTGTGTGTGTGCGTGTGAGTGTGTATGTGTGTCTGTGTGATTGGTTAAGATGCAGATTTATGTTCCTAAATCAATTGTTTTGTCTTGAAAATTAAATGGAAAATTTATTACGAAGACGTCTACGGCAACTGCCATGGATGGAAGTAATTCCTACAATATTTAGCAAGAATAATCCACACTGACTATATTAACTATCAAAAGCCTGTTAAACATGTGTTTATCCCATGTGAGTTCACCAAGTTATTTTCAATAACAGTTGTGTTATTTTGAGATTTGAGTTTTGAACTTAAAAGCAGGGGTGGAAGTAACAACTTACATGTAAATGTAAGTTGTTACTTCCACCCCTGCTTTTGTCACTTTTGTTGCTTTTCTTACTGTAACAAAGTCGTATTGTTGTGTACTTGTATTTTAATTTTTTTAATCAGTCATTTTACTTGCTTAGGTACTTTTTTTATCTCATGTACTACGACTACATTTCGAGTCACATACCTGACAGACTGTCAACGAAAGACAGGTGAAGTCTGTGAACTGTGTGAGAATAGAACAAAAGAGGCTGCGGCAGAGAAGAAGCTGCTGCTGTGTCTGTGACTGCAGGAGGGCAGAGTTTCAAAGAGCCCCATATCCAGAAAGGTTACTCTCTTAGAGTAAGTCATTATGAGTTGTGGCTAAGATAAGCGTTATTGCATCCAGGCATACGTAAAAAAAAAAGGGGAAAAAAAAGCATCTACCGTGAGCCCTGATTCACTGCACCTCCCGGTGAGGACGCTAATTGACCCAAATCAAACACACCCACGATGTTGCCTACCCAACAGGCAAGACTGCTGTTGTACTGGGCAGTTTATACTTAATATGTTCATATCAACTTGACCGGTGAGGTGTGCAGGGCCTTTTTATGACATTCCCTGTCATAGCTGTGACTGTTGAGTGCTCGTTCAGTTTACAATCTTGTTTATTAGTATTTACGGTGTTGACTGTTCCATCTCCATTTGACCTCATGGTGTCCTGGGGATTGAGCGCAGTTGACCTCCTGCCTGGTTTTTGACAATAACAAAAAAAATAAGGCTGTTTGATTTGGCTTTCTCTGAGTTGGGAACATGACAGTCAATGTTTTGGCTCATATTCACTCAGAGTGAGTCCCACTCCTGCCTGGAAACTTCCCAGTACAACAGTAGTCTGATCTGCTCACCACTAAACGGCTCTACCGTAGCAGTTATGGGTCAAGTGCCTTGCACAAGGGATAAGCAATATAGACCTTCTATCACTTTTATGTTGTGACATCAATATTGTAATAGAGTAAATTGTCTGGAAAGTCAATTGAGAAACTGTTTTACAGATAAAATAAATGGAGCATGGTGTTAGTTTAGGCAAAGCCATCAGTTGAATTTGCAATGATTGATCAGAATGAGCTCGTTCACTCGTGCTTCACCATCATTGGCTCATTTATGAGTTGATAGACTACCAGCCGACTAGAAACATCCATCATTGATATGGGATCGGCGAACGTTGTCTGTGTGTGTTTGTGTGTGTGTGTATGTGTGTGTGTGTGTCTGTGTGATTTAAAAGAAGTGAAAATTTCACATTTTAGATGGTGTTGAAAATGTTTCTCAATTTGTTTTGCATTTCCCTGCAATACATTTTTCCCAATTGCTCATCATTTTTTCCCCTTCTATTTAACTTAAAACAAAATTCAAACATTCCAAATTCCATGTTAAGTAAATTGAATTAGGAAAGTTGAAAGTGTACAACAATATTTTCTGAGTTAAGTTACAGAAAAAAAAGAATATTGCCATTAACCATTAGGTACAGGCCCATATGAGTTGGAGATGGAAACCCTGGAGGTCATGGTGGTGATGCAGAGGTGGTGGGAATACGCGGGGAAAAAAGGTGAAACATGACAGAAAAGATTTTCCTCGTTAAACCTTTGCCAAAGATTAAAAGCTACATGTCACCTGTCAGTTAAATTATTCAAACTATTTTGTGTTTGTTTGTGGCAAATCCAGCCAGACCGAACATGACCCCCAGGAGGGTCCCGGATCAAGCTGTTGCATTCGAAAGGCAGACCGCAGGACTCCGGTGGGACGACAGGAGGTGGACTCTGTGTTTACATCAATGACGCTCGGTGCTCAAACGTCAACATTTAAT
Source organism: Bovichtus variegatus (assembly GCA_943593645.1). Taxonomy (NCBI): domain Eukaryota; kingdom Metazoa; phylum Chordata; class Actinopteri; order Perciformes; family Bovichtidae; genus Bovichtus; species Bovichtus variegatus. The sequence continues at coordinate 989,614 of CALSCE010010661.1, forward strand.
AGACAATGTTTCCCTGACGTCGAATGCCGGCCATTTTTCGTTGCTGCTGTTTACATTCCTCCTGATGCTAATTCAAACAATGCACTACTGTTCTTCTTCTTTTTTTATTTTGTCATGCTTTGTCTTGTGTAGCATGGACCAGGCAACTGCATTTCCCTGTGTTACACAATGACAATAAGCAAATGATCCTCGAATATTCATGCGTGTGTGCATATAGCTGCTGTATGCAGACATGGAGTGCACAGTTTATACAAAAACACATTTGAATTCCAGGACTGCAGCAGGAGTCTGTTACACACCCCACAATGCAGAGAAGGCTGGCTCTGTCGGCGTAGGTGCTTTGTTACACTGAACAAGAAGTGCACACACTGTTCTCTACAATACTCACAATACACATAAAGCTATTATCCTGAGTGACTACATAGTCTGGTTTAATATATACATCCACATAAAACGCCATAACATTCCAGCATATTGGTCATCAGTTGGCTTAAATGGGCTGGTGAGTGGGTTTCCACCGAATATAATATTTGTTACTTCCACATAGACATTTGTCTCGAACACAGACGTACCCACATACACATTCACACTTTCAGCTAAAGTCGGATCAATCGTAACTGTGTTGCACGCCAACAGTTAAACTCAGCAGTTTGAACACATGCTACTGTACATCCACACTAAATTCTTCCAACAGGTTATCCAGATTAGATTAATGCCTGCTCGGACAGTATCCAGGGGCTGTGTAGCAGCACTCTGTCACCTTTAATGTGTCCAATCGCTTAACATTTTTCCAATAAAAGGGTGTGCCAGTCCAGTAAAAGACTTCTGCAAAGGGTGAGCAGAAATCCAGGAATTAAAATGGCCTTCGTGATGGCCGACCGGATCGAGGAGTGATCAGATTAAGGAATGGGGATGTACATGATGTCACCCAAAGCAAGTCGGACAGAAATCTATGCATTGTACAGACCTGGCTCACCTCAAACAAGCCTCATTTTTGCAGCTGTGAGTTTGTACAATGCATTGTGGGACAATATTACCAATTCACAAATCAAAAGTTGTCAAATTCTACAAACTGTCTTTTGCATATACCTAATTGCTTATAATTAGTGTGTAATAGACAACCTAACAGTCAAAATCAGGGCTCAAACCCAACAAGCCCACCTTACCACCTGCTTGTGCCGAGTCAAGTCAAGTCCACTTTCATTTATATAACACCAGATCATAACGGACACTCCTCAAGACGCTTTTCATTAAGAGCCGGTTGGTACCGTCCTCTTTATTTTATAGAGACCCAGCATAACATTCCACCATGAGCAAGCAGTGTGACAGTGGAAAGGAGAAACTCCCCTTTAACGGGTAGAAACCTCAAGCAGAACCGGGCTCTGGGTGGACGGCCATCTGCCGCAACCCGTTGGGTAGAGAGAGAGGTGCTGAAGTTACACAGCTAAGGGTGTGTTTACGTGCAACTTGTTCAACATTATGACTCATTAGAATTGGTAAGGGGAAAAATCATCAGCATTACGTTACCCCCCAAATGCAATTTTTTTCTTAAGCAAAGTAAGCAATAAGAATGTCAAATTGAAGTTGATAAAGTTGAGTGTTGAGGAGCAGAAACATACCATGAAAGCACACTGACCTTCTTTAATGAGAACAGAGGGGGGAAACAAAGCCTCTGCTCTGACATGGTCAACCATTTCAATTCAGGAAGCAATCTCTTCCAGGAATGGATCCAATCTGTGACCACTCCGGCAAAAAGGTCACCGAATTGAAATGAGGTTAAAAATGTGAAGATCCCTTGAAATACGTTGAAGAACTGAGGGCTGGTTTGAGACTGCCATGTATTTTTTTTATTCTTCTCCTTACATGGCAAGCTGAGCAGTGTAACTACGTTTCAGTTGGAGAGCTGGAGTCAATGAAACAGAAGAAACTCTCACTTTTGATTTCTGATGGCACTTGCCTCTTAGTTTTTTGACTTCTAGAGGGATTTACAGAATGTTAGTCATGGGTTTAGACATTATTCCAATGATCTCATGTTTTAAAGGGTAGGATGTAAATGTGGAGGAGCTGTCAGACATTCATTAAGCTCACGTGTCATGACATTTTTGCGAATTGAATTCCTAACGGGAGCCTCAGAGGTAACAGGAGACATGAATCTGGAGGGATAAGAACCAGAAATGACAAATATTTCATGTGTGAAATAAGGGCTTTTTTTTTGTTGTTGTTGAAGAAACACATTTTCAGATCGATTTCCTTCGGGAACCCTCTGAAAAGGGATGATTTACATTATTATTTTTTACACCTGGAATATGTGATGAATATGGAGTGTGTGTAGTAATGTGCTTCACAAGAGACAAGTGGTCACTGTGGATATAAGATGCGAGATGTAATGGCATGGTTGATAATGCTCTGCTGAGGACAAGAACATTTTTTCTTTTCTTTTCTTTTTTTTTATGTAATCAGAATCAGAAAACCTTTATTCATCCCACAGCGGGGACATTTACAGCGCTACAACAGCAAAGGGACAGTGCAGATAAAAGGGCAATATAAAATAAGTACAAATTAGAGTAAAAAAACAACAACCGTGGTAAAATAATGCTTTCGGATGAATTATAGCCAAGTGCATTGGTAATACATGTGTGAAAGAATAAAATTGGGTGCAATGTCCCCACTAAATTAGGATACTTTGTTGCATGTAGAGTTATCAGTGCAGTCATTGTAGTAGTATAAATGACTTGGCCAGTGATCATTTGCACGGTTTACCCCATATGGCTGTAAATATTCTCGAATTAGCTCTTAAAGTCTGCACTTTACCTCCTTGTGTCTCCTTAAAATCTGCTGACTTTCACCGTCTTGAGCTTGAACAGGCTAACAATGTTTTATCACTTTAATTGTTCTGCTGCACTGTCCTGAAGTTGCTTGAATATACAAAGTACAAAATGTCCAACACTGTTAATCCAACAGGGCAAGGGTCAGCACTTTAAAAATCAATTTCGATCTTTTATTTCAAGTCCAATGGGCTGTCCAAGAGACAGTTTGAGGTCCAACACTTTAGACCTCTACCTGCACACCATAACAATTTAAAACTAATATTATAGAACTCAAATACTTACACTTGATATTCTAAAGCATATAGTGAACGAAATGTTTAGGGTTATATGATTCACAAGCCTACCTGCCATTGGCTGAGCCTGTTCTGACTTTTGATGCTAAATCTGGACAACCATCTTTTTTTTCCATGGACCCCAAATCACCCCCGCATGGAAAGTTTAGAGTTAAGGTATAGAACCATGCAAGCCAACCTAATGTTGGCTTTTTGCTCTTTAATCCTGCTTCTCAATAGTAAAATATAATATGGGAGCCCAATGAGTTACTCTGTGAAAGCTCTTTATCTCTTTAATGGATTTCCCAGGATTTTTCCATCAATGTTTTTTTTTTTTTTTTTTAGCTTCATGGCACACACCAGGTTTCTGATCTATCACACACTTCGATATCTTTTGGAAAAAAAGTTAATTTGGGCAAAAAAAAGCAACGTTTTTCTAATTACTGTTAAGCATATAATGAGATTTTCCTGTGAATAGCGTGAAATGAGCACTTTCATCAATGGTACAGATCACATTGTGTCTCAGGAAAGCGGAATTTCAAAAGGCTCAGTTGTCACCAATGGTTGAGTACAGCCATGAGCAGACTGAATTCACAATCTTCAAACGGGAAGGTGCAGGCTGAATGATTTTACACTTCGGTGCTTCTCACTTTCATATGCAGTCTAATGAAAATCTCACAGCTAAATAATATATTTGTTCGTTCAGCTCAGGTCCTTGTTGAGAATATGCTTCTGTAGTTTACCTTATTTTAATTAATCTGACAAATGTGACGTTTGACAAAATATCATTTTGGAAGTAATACCATAAAGCAGCTGTTTATGAATTTGTAATGAAACTCTGATATGATTGTGACACACAAATGTTGAATAACATCTTAATCACTTACATGGTTTCCATGAGTGGTGTGTGAGAACTCATCGATTCCAATTAAACAGAAAGGTACACACACACGCACATTCATAATACATTCATAATTCTCTGGAAGTAACTAAATATACCTTTCACTGATGTTGTTTACTACACTCACATTTAAAAATGAGAATAACATTTCAAAGTGTAAAGGATGACACTAAAGGGAAGACCATGGGGTCATTGCGCTTCAATTTTATTTTAAATTATCAAATTGTTGGCTACTTGAAAAGCTACTCCAACCATGTTGAGATGTGAGGACCAGACTGGCCGGTCTTCTACTGGCTAGATACCAATCAATGTTTCAAAAGTCCACAGGAACACAAGTACAGGCAATAACTCAGATTGAGAACCTATGGCAGGGGTTATCACTTAAAATTCAAAGAGGTTCGGTCAGTAAAAAATCCATCAACCTTTCCAGGTAAGAGGATAATCTTTTAAAATACAGTTACACAAGTACATTTAAGCAGATTGTAATATGAAGGTACTGCAAGAAAATGTATAGAGATGTAGGTCAGATAGTTTCCCCATCATGGTATAACCTGACACCTAGTTACCATTTAAGAAAATTGCAACTGTTTTTTTAGTATGGGTATTTACCAATGGTGTTGTGATAATTACTTATGTATTTCGTTTGTAGCCTATACATGGAGCTACTGTCTTTATGTAATTAGATGTATAGTTAATTTCTCTTTATAGAAAGCCTCCTGAGTCAAGAACAATATATTGTACTGGATTTTCTGCAAACACCCAAAACTAATTACTCGGCTTCGACAGACTACCCACCAGATTCAATATTATACTATGTAAAGTCATAGATGACATTCAATTCACATTGAAGAGAGTGTTTGTGGATTCTCCTCTATCCTGGCACCAGCTTGGCAACTAGGAACAGAGGTGTTCTTCTTCTTAGTTTCCTGACAAATGTTTTTTTTTGTGTGTGTGTGCGTCCACCACAGGGCCGAACAAAGCCAACCAAGAGGAGGATTCCCATTCAGTGAGTATGATCCTTTAGCTTCCTGATCAGCAGAAATCATTTATCAAAGACTTAATTGAGCAACAGGAAATACACTTCAAGACCTTTGTTCAATTATTGATGGACTCTAGTAACCAAAGGATGGGACAATATCATGAACAATGTGCAGGACATTAAGATCAGTTTGCAATTCTCACAAAAGGATGTAGATGATCTTAACAGGAGACTCTCGGACCATGCCAGCAGTCTGAAGACCATTTCAAGTGAGTTTGCATGTGTCCAGGCTTCTTTAGTATCTGGAGAGTCAGTCAAAAAGGAACAATATCATCATTGATGGAGTCCCTGAAGAAAGGAGAGAATCGTCAAAGCTGCTCTGAATCTGAGGGAAAAAAACGTATCACCCAAAATGTACACCTTTTAATTTTCCAAATCCAGTAGAGTGGGTTATTTGGACCGAAGTTGAAGATCGAAGTTATCTTTCAATGGTCTTGATAATAATGATTTCATTTCGGTAAGAGATGGCAAAACACTGCATGGTAAAGACAAAACTTCTATCTGCTGTCCACTAGATACCCACAACATATGTTCTAGATATAATGAAGATGACCCTGATTCAAATGTTCTAACCTTTTTGCTTTTTGCAGAGACCAGATATTTATAAATATTATGAAGATTTGAAAGATTTCAAACTGTCATGCCAAAGTTTAACACATCCTGTTTCACTCAAAAAACAAATCTATTTTTCATCTCAATGTAAGGAGCTTATGCAAGAATTATGATAATTTGATCCATTATCTTTCATGCCTGGCTCATAAATCTTCTATTGTGGCTTTAACTGAAACATGGCTAAATGAATATGTAGTTTCACTGTATGAAGTGCCTGATAACAAAGCCATTCATTGGACAGGCACAATGTGAACATGGGCTGTATCTCTCTTCATCCACAATAGTTTATAATTTGTCAACAGAGTTGATCTTTTGACTTTTGAACCTAAAGTTGCTGAATCAGTTTTTATTGAAATTACTTCATGCCCTTCACTTGGGGGAAGAAATGTAATTGTTGGAGGTATTTACTATAGAAATAGATTTTTTAATCAACATAGGGGATCTTAATATCAATCTGTTCAAGGAAGAGAAACATCCACACACTGCAGAATGTTTAAACGCTATGCATTCAAATTATTTGTACCCCTTAATACATACGTCAAATAGGATCTCTGATACATCTGCAACCCTTATTGACAATATGGTTTGCACATTTCTTTGATTGGTATTCCAACAGCGGTATAATATACGCTGATATCTCTAATCATTTACCTCTTTTTCGTGTTGCTCATAAAAATAATGAAATAAGTCGTCTGTTAAGTATTAACACAGAGTATACACCAAGAAAAGTATGGACAACTTCATGTTGAAATGCTCTTAATGAGAAGATATTAATTTGCCTAATTTAATTTTATGAATGTATTTGTTAGTTTATTCAACCATTGTTGACGGACATCCTTTTTGTAAACGTCACAGCACAAATTGCATGCAGTAGACTAATATTCTGTAAGCAGGATTCTACTATTTATCATGTATATGGGATATGAATAAACCATTTTCTCTGTGCTCCATTTATCATCATTTCGCGAACATTGACAAAACCGGGATCAACCTCATAACTGTGTTCTCCCTTCCTCCTTGTGGATGTGTGTGGTTTGTGAACTTGTGTTTTTGGTGTTTGTGTTGTTGAAGTGTAAAGCACTTTGTGCTGCATTCTGTCAATGGAAGGTGCTCTATAAATAAAGTTAATTCATGCATTCGTTCATAATCGGGATCTTCCATATAAACGCATGATTCAAATGTTACGTGGTTTCAGCGAAAGCCTTCTCACACAGAATATAGGCAACATTTACTGATTATTACTGGCTGTATCAAGATCATGTGTAAATGATCAGGTCATGAAGCATTTTGTAAAACACGGAGATAGTAGTTTTTTCTATACAGTGTAATCTATGTGAGACGGCTGAAGGTCACACGCCTCTGGTTCATCATTTCTACTTCTATTCTGTCCATGAAACCTGTAACAATGCGTTATTCAACACAACTGCATGAAAGTAAAAGCACCACGGCTTGTAAATGAATGCTATAGCTGTGTGCACGGCACATATGAGCAGCAGAAATGTATCAGACATGTTTGCCGTCGATAAATGTAATGATGACATCAGACACACACACACACTCAATTAATGGGGCCCAATTTTCTTTTAGACTCTGTACTGCGGATGAAGTTATACATCTATTTGTATTCATTGACATTTTATCAATAAAACAATTACATTTTGAATCATGTGTTTATATGGAATATACCAATTATGAAAGAATGCATGAATTAACTTTATTTCTAGAGCACCTTTCATTGACAGAAATTTACACTTCAGCAACACAAACACCAAAAACACAAGTTCAAAAACCACACACATCCACAAGGAGGAAGGGAGAACACAGTTATGAGGTTGATCCCGGTTTTGTCAATATTCGGGATATGATGATAAATGGAGCACAGAGAAAATGGGTTATTCATATCCCATACACTTGATAAATAATAGAATCCTGCTTACTGATTATTACTGCATGCTATTTGCATTTTCTGATTTCCTCTCCGCTCTGATCGGCAGCTGTCTGCTTGCATCTTCTCTAAAATTTGTATTTTTGGGGGCCGTAGAGATAGCACCAGGCGCCATTAAAAATCATGTTGTTTTGTGAGTTGTTGAGTTAGGGGAAACTTTATAAAGTTAAAATTACGCTGACTATGGCATATTCGTTATTATTCGTACCTTCATGTAAATTTGGCAAACATATGATACATTCAATTATTTATTTCTTTGTTTCAAAAACATTGTTAGTTTGTCCCTGTCTGTTACTGTACCGCTGAAATCAGCTGTTGTAGAGTGCCACTTCATGCTCTGTTGCCCATATCATTCATTTCCCACTCAAATTGCTTTCATTTTGCAATTCTGTTGAATAATGCATTACTAGAGCTTTATAGACAACATAATAGGTATTATCAGAGAGTATGCAGAGGCGTGTCTCCTTCAGCCATATCGCTATTTAATGCATAAAAGCGTCTGTATTGGTGTTTTAAAAAAAAAAGCTTCAACATAATATTGTTTATGATAAGACATTCATCTTTAAAAGTATGCTCTGTCTGGGAAGAACATTTCCTCATGTCAAATATGATATAAACGGATTATTTCAGCTGCAGTAAACTGTGTCAGCTTTCATAATTTCTCTACCTGGTGGATGGATAAGCCATCCAAGTTTCCACATATTGCGCGTTCACTACGTCATCCGCGATGCCCCATCAGGGATCCCTCATGGACCAGCCAAGGCACCATGAAGGAGGGAGGGGACATTCTAGGTTGCTGTGTCTCTACTTTGAACATGCTCTGGTGAACCTGTACTTGTGACAAGGCTTTGTTGGGAATAGGATATTGGAATTTGGCAAAGGCATGATTGCGAGCTATTCGTGCAAAACCATGCCGACCACCTTGATCTTTTTCTGAATATATAGTCCATGGGCAGGATGATGTTATTTGTATAGATTGTGATTGCTGTATGTCTCCTGGAGGTCATTGGTGGTGTCAGACGGCATTTGGACCAGACTGAAGTTGCCAGAGCAGTTAAATTGATGGAAGATGGTGAAGGAGTTCTGTTGGTAGCCTCAAAGTGTGGTCAGCTGACTATGGCGTTGTTTCCAGGAGAACGGGCAGTACAGGGTAAAGAACAAGGTTGTTTGCATATGACAAACATCTAGACAAACATCATCACCTTTTGCTGTCAAAATCAGGAGGACAGGACACCTAAATCCTTGGAAATCAACTTCCACCAGTTGGTGATGATTCCATCTTAATGTAAGATAATGACCATCCCCACACCGCAAGGTTTCCCTTCCCATCTGAATGTCATTTCATTTTGCCCACTTATTGTATTTTGCTTTTTACTAATTTATTATTGTTGTCATTTCTATGAATGAATCTCTTTGTCCCTTTGTAAATGGTAAATGGACTTTTCTTTGCGATCACTCAAAGCGCTTTACAACACATGAGCATTCACCCATTCACACACATTCTTACAGAGTCAGAGGCTACTGTATCACATGCTCAGTGATAACCATCCACACACACTCACACACTGTTGGCCATCTGGAGCAATTTGTGGTTCAGTATCTTGCCCAAGGACACTTCAACATGCTGACTGCAGAGGCTCGAACCACCGATCGAACCACCGACCCACCAACTGGTGGCCACAGCCGCCCTGTGAGTTGCTTTGTAATAACTATGGTAACAAACACCTTTTCATGCAAAAAAAACAGCCTTGAGCTATAATGTGAGACAATGAAGAAAAAATACCAATAATAATAAAACAAAGGTAAACAATTAATAAAAAATATTTTTAAACAAACAATGAGGTACCATTATTTAAAAGGAAACATGAAATAAAAAGTATTTTTTATTATTTATTTTATTTATTACAATACCAAGCTAGTGTGTCAATCATATCCAGGGCAGGGTCTTCCAGAGTTTGGTGGTTTACAAAAAGAAGGCAGTCTCTCCAGTAGTCTTGTGGGAAACGTTCAGAATGGCACTCTGGCACCAATTTAAGAAGTGTTTCTCGAGTTATTTTTTTGGTGTCCTTCACACAGAACAGATACACTACAAACTGACTCATCACCACCACAGTACAATTGTTCTCTTTGGGTTGATTGGGACCGGCTCAGCGCCACTAGGGAACTTTTTCTTTCTGGTGATAACAGTTCAGCTGTGTCCCAAATCCAAACTAATTATATACATTATACATTTGTACATTAAGTTCAACATACTAATCATCATAGTATAATACTAAGTATACAACAATATTAACATACACACCATTTTAAACTGACGGAAAACAACACAATATGTATGACGTTGGTTTTCAAACAAACTTTGGCAAACAAATGTGAGGGAAATCACAAATGTCACAAACCGACAGTACAGTTATTTTATGCACTAAGATTATAATTTCATACCATCATAATGTGTACAGTAAGCTAATCTTTTAATCGTTTTGCTTTTGCTATGTTGTTTTTTTTAAATTAACATTAACATTAAGTTATGCACATTTATATTACTTATTTTTACAGCTAGTAAGTGCATTCTTGCTACACAGGATGGGCCCTTTCCATTTTCAATATCCAGCTAGCTCTCTTTTGCGCTTCTGCATAGCATTTCTTCTGAATAAACTGTGTAAGCAAGATATGTCATAACTTTCTGTAGTGTGAAGATTGCGGTGAGAAAGGTTGTGTTTGGTGTCATTTACACTAATACATACTCAGTCTACAATATTTGTTCAAGTTGTCAAGAACATTGATGCTGGGCGTCCTAGTAGCTCAGTGTCTTTGGAACCGATTGTAGATTTCTTGTAAAATGTCAGTTTGGTAGGATGATTCTTTACTTTACGACATTTACGTGAAGGGACACACAAATGGTAATTAATGATGAGGTATCTTAACCCTTACATACAGTTCTGGTCAAATTTGACCTGTTTTGACATTTGTCAGCAATAAAAACACCCTCAATGCTGTGAACAGTGAAAGAGTATAACAGCCAGCATGATCATATATTGAACACATACTGTAAGCAACAGAGTTCATCAGGTGCCTTGAAACTGTCCCAAGATCTGCACCTGCAAGCACAAGCACCAGCAATCTTAGAAAATAACCTTGACGTAAACTATTTAAAACCCATCTATTCCCAGAGACAGAGACAACAGAGATTAAAAGAGGGGTTGGGGACTCTAAAACAGGGAAAACTTGCTGCAAGTGTAGGTAACACTATGCCAAGTGCCACACCGGCAATGTTTCCTACTGCTGCCTTAAATGCAACTAGTAGTTTGCAATCAGCAATTATTGTTTTGTTTGTTAGTTAATGTTGAATTAATAGTTAATAGATATATTGTAGCTACGACAATTTTTTTTGTAACAATATAGTAGTGAGGACAGTGTTTTATGGTTGAAATTGTTATATAATAAACCCCACAGTTCATAAGACATGCTGTTTTGTGATAGTTGATGTTATTTTCTCCATAAATGAGAAATCCTTTAAAAATAAACTCCACCTGCTCTCGGAAACATGAATTAATCACCCACTTATTAATGTCAGGCTATTTATACATTCTTAATGGATCTGTGGTTCAACATTTGATATAGACACTTGTTATGAGGGGATTCTTTTTTATCTGTGGGCATGCGATATGACAGATGCTGCGCAATCACACAATTAGCTGACTCTTAATAAAGATAAACAAGGCAAACATTTTTGCTTTTGAGCGAGCACACAGTGCGTGAACTGAATGTGGTTGGACAGCTTTGCTGTGATGTTTCAGGAAGCGTTGATGAGCACTTGATTAGGGCGGTGAAGTCGCCATTAGGGACAGATATTTTTTTTATATGTCACCTTGGAATATGGGGCTTGGTGCAGGCTCACTCCTTGGCTCGTAAACTTGTGTAGCGCCTCTGAGAGATTGGGATTTAGTCTTTGTATGTGTGCATGTGTGTTTGTGTGTGTGGGAGCTGTACTGTTGTTATTTATGGTTTAACCGAGGTATACAAAGAAGAAAAGTCGCAACAAGATCAGTTGTGTTCAAGGGAGTGCAGGGAAGAAAAGTCTTTGTCTCAGCAGTTGTATTTTAGAAGAGAGGAGATTAGGTTTGTAGCAAACAAATATGTCATTGTATTTCTTTCATGAAGCTGATGGTATGACATGACAAATCGTAAGAATTAAACTCATCGAACACCGAACCAATTGATTACGTAACTAAAAAGTGGAAGAAACAGAGAATAAATGCAAAGACCAATAGCACGAGACAAATCGAGTCTGTCTATCATAAGTCTATATAAGAGGGAATTTAGAGATTTTCTTTACTATTAGTATTCTCCTGTAATGTGTTCTATCCCCACAGGTCCTGAATAGATTGTTGGAAATCGAAGCACCTTGATTCAAAGCCAATTATGTTCTCTTTTTCCGCTTGGATGTGAAGGACATCTAAATAATGCTATGCAGGCTTTAGATCACTGGCCTTTTGCAGAGGCAGAGAGCCTCATCATGGCAGTTCTTCTAATTCTAATTATTACTGAGGTCAGCTTGATTATTGCCTCATGTAAGTCTGGAGGGCAAATTATCTGTGAAATTACTGTTGGGACTCACGTCATAGTGATTGAGCCATGGATCTCAGTTTCCCATCATGCTCTATGGATGTGAAAACCCAGAACCACTTCCTGTTTCTGCATTCGGGAGTGCTGTACAGTAGCGATTGATTACTGTAGCCAGTGGCCTTTTCCATCCATGAAGTGAACCTCCACTGGGCATAATGTATTATTTAGTGTACATTAACTTTACACGGCTAAGTAAACATAGATGCTATACTGTTGTAAATGTAAATGTATTGATTTGTTCTTTATTCACCAAACTGTTTTGTGTGATTTCTTGTATTGAGCTAATGGGTAATATTAGGTTGTTTCAGGTGTACAGAGTCGCATTCACTCAAACCATTTTCATTAACAAACATCACGTTAATCGTGAATTGCCTCTAACATGGCGACACACACAGAGATAAGCACTCAGGGTTAAGTGCCTTGCTCAGGAGCACAATGGTGGCAGCCTGATATTGTACTCACAACCTTCTAGTGTTCTATTTGAAAGCCTGACACCACCCATATGTCCCTTTGTCTTCTACACATGTTTGTGCACGCAGAGATGGTTACAGGACTGCACACACATTCTTTTCGCACGCATACTCTGTCTCTCTCTTCACATACACATACACACAACCTCTCAAACTTGTGTACATATTCCCTTTTGATTGCTTAGCATTAGGTATATTTTTGGAATATATATACTGGTTTGTTTGATGTTGTACATGAGTGGGTACTGCCATCTTCTACTATCCAAAAATTCTGAAATCCTTCAACCTTTACGAGCTATTGAAATGGTAATTTTTATAGTTATTAATTAAATTATTAATCAGATTTCCGAAATTCATTGTCTAGTATATTTTATGAGACTATTTTATGAGAACTCATTTTCAGGGGTGGTGCCCCCTAGAGGTGACCTAAAGTAAATGATTAATTAAGTCATACTAATTCATATAATTAACAATAATAATAATAATAATAATAATAATAATAATAATAATAATAATTAATCATTATTTCTTACTTCTAATAGCCATGTTTCTGTCTTTTTGAGTTTATGCACCTACTTCATTGTAGTGCCAGTTATTATCAACCCCTATTTCGGATTTTATGAATATTAATTGTTTTATTAATATTAATCATCATTTATATTTTTTAATAACCAGATTTGCTCCTATCAGAACCCAGACATTACTTTCTTTTTCATTTATATCGACAGTGTATTCTTGAGAGGATATATTCCTGGTGTTGCAGAGAATGAAATATTGAATTTTTACATCTATCTTATTGAAACGTTCATACATGAGGTAAACAAAGTAGTAACAAATACTAAAAGTAGTGTGACATTTTACCGCCACAAAATATGTTAGTATGTGATTTTGATAGGAGACAGAATACAAACCTAGTGAGCATCTTTTACCTCTGTTTGTGACCTCTTTTTATCTAAAGGATAGTTTGACATTTTTAAGTGGAAATAGACAACTCATGTCATTTAGCAGACACTCTTATCCAGAGCAACTTACAGTGAACTAACTACAGGGACAGTCCCCTGGAGCAACTTGGGGTTAAGTGCTCAGGAGCACAATGGTGGCAGCCTGGTATTAAACTCACAATCTTCTGGTGTTCTATTTGAAAGCCAGACTACTAGACCACTAGACTACCACCACCACCATTATAATTTCCAAGTGGTATTAACAGAGAGCAACATGGCGACTGCTAGCAGCCTGGCTACTGTCCAAAGCAAGAAACAACAGTAAGAATCCCAATTTAAACTACAAACCCCCACCTCAGAGCTATGATAAAGCTTGATTAAAACACCTGGTAATATTAATAAGTAGGCAGGTTGTGCTACTTACTGATCTAGCTCGGTAGAAAGAATGTTTTTTATCACTCCCTCTTCGCCTTCTTGGCCTCCTTGTCAATGGAACTCTTTTGCTGGGTAGTTTCCACAGTTAACATTACTCTTCTTGTTCCACTGTCCACTATTTTGTTGAGTTGCCTCTTAGGGAAATGCTCTCTGGTAAGCAGTGATGCAATGTATATGTCTAGGGCTTTTATTGTGAAAGGTAAAAACGGTAGGAATGTAGCTGTAATCCACTGCGGATAATGTGGGAGCAAAATAGTTTGCCGCCTTGGTTCAGACTGTGGAGCCTCCGTGTTATTATTTTATTACCTTTACCATAGACACAACTCAAGCGCTATACTCTTGCTTTGTGCCGTAAATGGAGAACCAATAGGGAATCAATGTAAACAGCAATAGTGTCATTGTTCTGTAGCCATTAAATTGTGCAATCAACATTTATTTCATAATAATAAGTTAAAGCAAAATAGCTGTCTATTGCCTCTTTGAAAGTCTGTCTTAATACTCACATGCCCTGTGTATGTTGAACAAGGTATTGGTCGCTGGAAACATTCCTTCTTTCCATATTAGCTGTGAAGCGGCACCTTCATAGATGGGGGTGTCAAGATTCTTTAAATCCAAGATACGTGTTGACATTAGATTTCAATTTTCGATTTAAACCTTTTTTCAGCACTGACAGCTACGCCATTGTTAGACTATCAAGTCTTGATTAGTAAAGATCATTGTTGATCATCATTGGTTTCATGCCCTGACACAACTGTCATTTACATTTTAAAATGATTTTTTAAAAAGAATACACAGTATCAAGCATTATATACATTTTATATATATTTTTTATTAATATGCATTAAGAAATAACTTATTTCACAAGTCAATTGGAAACAAACTGTTAAACACAAAAAGAAGAGCCACCAGATGCCAACAGCTTTACAAGATACACCTGAATGCACCATGAAGTCTGTCGATGCCCACATGCTTTACCATACAAAGCGATGTAGACGTGCAATCAACTTTAAGTAGAGATGGCAGTGGGCGGTCTCCATTGCTTGTTGAAGTCTCTAAATCTTCTGCAGCCTACAAACTGTAGTTTTTCTGTCAAAAGGCACGTTCATTGTTTACAAAACTCATGGGGAAAGGTAAAATGTTGCCACATGTTACAGTGACGTAATAGTAACAGGAGGATTTCCAGTTCTGTTGTTGTCCGTCATTTCTGACAGTGGCCATGGTGTCTTGAAAAGTGCAGTTGCAGGCTTCTTCAAAGCTATGCAGTGTCTTCTTTGAATTGTTGTTGTTGTTGTTCTTTTCTTCAGGAAACCTGTAAGTAAGCATGGGGGAGTGAAGACAATACTGGTACTGCGATGGGAGAATCGACGATCGTGCTTTTGATTTGAACAAATCATTTGATGAACAAAATTTAAAGCTTGATTTGTTTTTGTGAAACCCCTATTCATAGAGTGACACTGTATTAGATGGGTCACATAATCCACTCAACAGTTCTCGTTCTGTGTAAAAATGCATTCTAAAGTTCAGCTGAAGATAACACCAGGCTTCAGCAATCTGATTCAAAGTAGTAATGTTCACCATAACAACAATCTTTACCAAACTCCAAGTCATGTCCAAGAACACACCTGCTCTTACAGGGACTGAGAGAGGATGTCATCAAGGTAAACAAACACAATAATTTATAAAGTGTCTTAGTATGTCGTTTACCAAGGCCAGGAAGTCGTTGCACCGTACGCTGTGTAAGCACACATTCAGGCACATAGAGAGGCGATCACAAACGGCGACTGCCATTTCCAACGCCGCTTGTAAACACCAGCTGGCAATATAAAACTACATTAAAAACATCAAACAGCAAGAAAAAAGGATAAAAATAATGACCTCATTTGCTTTCCAGAAGTCATTATCTGTGACTTACTGGTAAAAATTCCCTTAGATGACGTCCCTATGGGCCGATCCTGTCGTAGGAAATTAAGATGAAATAGAACTGTAGGCTAACCCAGCAACGGGAGATGAGAGACTGTTGTGCCAACATGTTTACAGAGACCTGGCTCCATCGTGGAATCCCGGATCAAACTATTGCACTGCATTTAAGTCAGATTGTATAGAAATCTATGAGAAAATGACCCTAGTTCTCACTTGATTTATCACCTCAGTAAACATTTCCCTAACGAAATTGGGGCCCCATTGTTCTGAAATAGTCCAAAAAATGTCCCATTAAACCGAAACCATAGTCTGATAGACCGTTATCCCGAAAAAACACTCATGCGACGAAGGCCCATTGCTCCGAAAATACACACTCTACTGCTACTCTGGCAAAAGCATGACCCATCCTACTCTGCCTTTACTCTGCCACATTCACAGTGTGTTTTCAGTTCATGAAAGTTAATTGTAACATTTTGTTGCCATAAAAATGCCTTATTCTGACTTCTGTTTTACCACCTTGTCACTTCTGGTTCCCAACAATCAAAATGCTGAACTTGAGGCTTCAAAGTGTTAGTTTACAAATCAATGGTTGACATCCTGGTGATCATGTCCATATATACAGTCTATGGACAGAGCATAGGACTCTGGTGGGATGAGATGAGGTGGACTCTGTCTTTACATCAATGATGCTTGCTTAAATATATTACATTACAGGTCATTTAGCAGACTTACAGTGAAGTAACTACAGGGACAGTCCCCCTGGAGCAACTTGGGGTTAACAAGGGCACAATGATGCTGGCAGCCTGGTATTGAACTCACAAACTTCTGATGTTCTAGTTGAAGGCCTAACCACCACCACTATATATATATATATATATATATAGTCAAAGTTGATGGACAATGTTTCCCTGATGTCAAATTATAAATGTTTAAGATGCTGGCAATAGTATCTACTTTGAGAATACACCATTGCTTTTGCTGTTTACATTCCTCCGACAGAAATACAATACTTTTGTTTTGTTTTGTCATGTTTTTCTTGTGTAGAATAAATAGATGAGTCTAAAACTGCATTTTGTTGTGCAAGCCTGTGATGCAGAATGACAATAAATGATCCTTGAATCATCTTACAGTTGAGGATGAAAGAAAATCTTTTCTTTGCAGATTTTGTCTTCAGGCATCATGAAATACATGCAGAAGTGAAACCATTCGGATAAATAAATGAGCAATGTTCCTCTTGGCTGCCTAAAAACCCCTGCCAAGCCCCACCAATAGCACCCAGCTGGCCAGGAAAAAAAACACAACCACACACTAACATACTTTACTCACACACACACACGCACGCAGGCACACACACACGCACACACACACCATCACCAGCCCCAACTCCATGAAGGCATGACCATCTGCCCCCAGCTACAAATGGAAAGAGTTCTTTTTGACCGTGAGCGAGATGCTCGGGCTAATGGGGCTCTGGTGTCTGCATTCACCTTCAATGCCAGTTTAAGACCACACACACACACACACACACACACACACACACACACCATGCAGAGGCCAGGTCTGCGATTTGAATGAAAGGCTCATGTCACATAAACAGGGTAAGAAACAGGTGCACAATATAATAATGATGTTCTCTGTTTCACATCATATTATTCAAGAATGCTTAAAAATATATGGAAACAATCTAATTTCTAAAACATGCATTTCTGTTGGGGTGGGAGGAAACCCAAGCATACGCAAGGAGAAAATGCTAACTGCACATGCTTCACAGTACACTTTTATAATCTTTAGCCTACACATAGCCTGATCTGTTTCTGTTTTAATTTACTGGTCAAGCTCTTTCTGTTAAGACATCCACATTTCCTTGATGTACAACAGTACAATAACCAAATCATGTCTTACTCACCAATCTGAGAATGACTTGACTATCTCAGAGTTCCTCTTTTTAAAAGAAATACTGTTCTCACCAATTCATTCATTTCAACCACTTTGCTGTTTTTCTTTGTTCCCTGTTAAGCTACTGTTTATGAAATCCCTTTCACAACACTTTGCATGAAACCATATGCTGGAAGTGTTGAATTTCATTGACAGTATCAACAACAAAAATAAATAAGTGGTTGGAATTTGTGAAGAAAAAAACAAACAATTGCCTGTTTTATACAGTCAGTTCTTATGTTTAAATGAACTGTATATAAGAGTAGGCTAAAATATTCAGTTGCTGATACAGTACCTGGGTCTAAAGCTGGCATTTTGTTAAACCTAAAAATCACTAAACTTCAGAAAACAGAATATGTCAATCCCTGATTAAAAGTAAATCCCGCTCTCAGTCAATTTAATGGCTTTAATGGATTGGTATACAGCTGGAGATTTGCCATGTGAATCTTGACGTGGCAGTGGTCATAGAGGAAAAGTCATGTTGAAACTAAAATCAGTAGGATTCATCTTGTGGCATTATAAATATCCACAGTAAATTGAATGAAAATGGAATTTGAATATTTTAGATTTCAACACTAAACAGAAGTATAATACCTGATATTGTGCTTTAGCCCACAGTAACTGTGTTCTCATTCGTGCATTCACTGTGATAGAGAGCAGGGGTTGTGTCAGAGACAGGGTGTTTGAGCTATAAAATTGCGAGTACAGTCAGTGTACCTTCAGTCTGGTTACAGGGCCTGTTTATCTCTGTACTTTGAAGAATAAAACTCTATTGCATCGGACTCTGATCGTCTTCAGTGAATTCTTTCGAACCTTTTGACTCCAATAGCTACTCAACTGTACTGAAGTTAAGGTGTTGGTGAGGAGGTCCTGACTGTTATTCTGGCCCAGACTTGGACTTCTTTTCTCTAACAGTAGGTATGTGTGTTACTGAAAAATTATATATATAACAGCCTTTTCTCCAAATGGTTTGGGTTGTCTCTACCCAAATCAGAAAATTGTAGTTGAAAAAACAAGCAGACAAACCAATTATGAGGTTCCCTACATGTTAACTCTGTAGCTGTTGTAATTTGAGAGGACAAAGAAGTAGAGCTGCCCTGAGGGCTTGTTGTTAAGGTTTAAGATACAGGGGCTGTGTATATTCTTTTTTATTGGATTAAATGGGGGACCGCTCAGACTGCCAGCCTGGTTATCTTACTTTTTCTGTTGCTTCGATTAAAAAGGTTGGACCCAGCACTAAAGCAGTCAGCTGGGACTCCAGGTGCTGGGGTTTGGGCTGGCTGAATTCAAGTGGTTGCAACTGCTAACTGAAAGTCTGTCTCTCTTTGCTGCCGCATGCTTCTCCCAGAGAAGTGTTCTGCTTGTTGCAGGTAGGACGAAACAAAAATACAAGTCGTTTTTCTTGTTTCTGACACTTTGGTTTTAATCCAACAAACACGCTATCAAAACATACACAGACTGTACAGCCCCTAGAGGCACAGTCAACAAGCAGATGGCTAATGTAAACTATAGGCCAATGACACACGTGAAAATTAGGCTCTCAGAGTTTCAGCAGTTTTGTCAAATTTATTTTAAATAAATAAATAAATGATGACTGTAAATTTTAATTGTATTAGCCCAGTAGTAGAGGTGAAATGATGGCCCTCATTTCCGTTGAGCATGTGGCCAGGCATTACACATTACACCTTTGAAGGTCAGAAGGTCACCAACAACATTAAGAATCCACCCCTTGGGAGCATTCATTGCAATGGGGACAGGTATTGAGAGATGTTGCTCTTGACCAAAGTGTTGGACGGACTGCTATCACTATCATTATCCGTCATCACCCGCAGGATTTTAACAACTCAGACCTGATCTACACTTTCTGGTCCAACAGTCATATATTGAATATAATGCTGTTTGCCTAATTCTACACCTTATACATAATGATTCAGTATTATTGCTTGAAATGGTTAATGAAACAATGTATGAATTATATAATTATAGACTTATACCATCCTGTAATAGTTTGTACTGGCATACTTATCGGTTTTATATGGAGACGATATCAGTTTTGTGGTAAGAAGAACAAACTTATGCAAATAAGTGCCTTTTTTTTTTGGTAATTACCTAATCACCATCAGCATTCAGTATGGTTAAAGAGCTCCATCTGGAACCCCAAGCTGCTCACTCCCACCAGCTCCGAGTGTTATTAGCACCTTTTAGACAATTCCTGCCATGACGATAAAGGAAAGACGAAGCCCTGCCCACCTGCTCCCATCTGCTTCATGCTGCAATCAGATCCTGTCAGTTAAAACTGAAAGCCGTATGGAGATTGAAGTGTCGCACCTCAGTCATAGTTTAGAGCAGAGTGCTGCCAGAAAGAAAGCTTGCTGTAACCATGCTCTATTGAGGCCTTAAAGTCCTGATGGGTTGTTTACTTGATGACATGACACAGCTTAATTCTGCTCACAAGTGAATTTGGTCTTGTGTTACCACCTGCAAACATTTCTTGCCCCTCAAGCTAAGCCTGACTTCCCTTTTATAGTTGTGTTGAAAAGCTAGAGCCTATTGGAAAACTTTTTCACATTGTTCTAATGTGTGAGACTCACATTTCTCTATACTGGGCTGTGATGGATGTCACTGCGGCCGGTCCGTGGTAATGCCTAAATTTAGCTAGGGGTTTCGAGTTGCAATGACCCTTCATGCCTGTCAGTGTGGAGGCCTTTTGGTTACATGTTCACCTAAAATACATCAAACCACTACTGTTTGGATGCTGTTACAGGCCACGATGTGTACTGCAAACTGCTTGGTTCTAAGTGAATTGTGTGACACGATTGACAGTATTTGTGACACTGGAAATGAAATTGATCAAATGGGTGACCTGAACAGAAATTGGATGTCGCAGTAAAGTTCTCAATGTAACTAATGCATATTATTTAACACAAGTCATAAATTAAACCAACAAGACTATATGTAAACAGTTTTGGTAAGATACACTTACTTGCATAGACCACATCTTTACAAATGCTTTGGATATGTGCTCCAAGGGCATATCCGTCCCCATTGGGTGTAGTGATCATAACATAGCTATAACTAGGAAAGCAAAAGTACTAAATGGAAACCAAAACAAATGAATCAAAGATCATGTAAGAGACTCTGTCTGAAATCATTTTGTACTGATGTAAATAATGTATGCTGGTCC
This sequence comes from Bovichtus variegatus, assembly GCA_943593645.1. NCBI lineage: Eukaryota > Metazoa > Chordata > Actinopteri > Perciformes > Bovichtidae > Bovichtus > Bovichtus variegatus. Next base: position 1,010,722 of record CALSCE010010661.1, read on the forward strand.
GATGTATACAAGGAAGATCATCCTGATAATGCCATCAAGGCTTTTGAAAACATACAATGTATGATGACTGGGAAACCTGTATTGTAAACTGAGAAGTCTATCAATAAATTGAGACAAACTTCTACGCAGTACACTGTATGCACTATGTACTTACTTGCGTAGTGTGTGCGTTTCGAAAGGGTAGTGTCGTCTCGAATCGCACACGGCCGTGATGCACTCATCGGAAATGAGGATCTCAACTATTGACAGATTCTTCTTTTTCATCTTCTTAATGGTGAATTGCAACTGGGCGGAGCAATGTCGACAGCCAAAATACATTGTTTTTTTTAACTTAAATTTTATTGAAGATTAACAGGATTTTACTCTTTCTTGCTTGTGTGTACCCCCTGTGTAAATTGAGTATCAATGGTTCAGTTATCAGTGTCAGAATACATCTACATTCATGCACTACTGTATGTTACTTATATCTTGTTAAAGTCATACAAAGTGCAATGCAATGCAAACAAAAACACGGCTGGAGACTCATCATTGACGGCCTGGATCTTTCTGTTTTGGTTGGCCGGTGGTACCTCGTATCTTGTTGTGGCCTGAGCCTTCGATATGCCGCGAGCCACTGTCCACCACGCGTTCCAGATAACAAGCTTGCTCTCCACCCCCAGGTCATCTGCCTTCCGTCTGAGGAGGATTTGCCTCAACTGGCTGCAGGTTTTGAACGGTCGGCAGCCTTTTCACAAAGTGGTTGGATGCATTGATAGCTGCCACGTCCATGTGATGCCACCAACAGAGGACACAGCCTGTGAACTGAAGAGAAAACTATTCTATTCAGTTCCAGACTGTCTTTGACGCAGCCAAGTTCATTGATGGTTTCATTGGTTTCCCATGATGCAAGGTTGTTGAAGCACATTTATTATCAACAGAAATACACCCCACCACCCCACCACCCTGCCTCAGACAACACATCGTCCTCCTGACCCCTAATAGACAGCCTCGACCAGCTCCAGGTCACCAGCACCTCTCTAAAGTGAGATGTGTTGTGTAGAGAGCTTTTGGCATCCTGAATATTAGGTAGAGGTCAATCTTCTTGAAGGCGGTGGAGGTGTACGTCCTTTATGTCAGCAATGGGGACCTGTTGGAGTCAGAACATTTCAAAGACGAAGTAGTGGGACTTTTCAGAACCAGCACAGGATAGGCACAGGATGGCAATGTTGTGTAATGAACCAGATCATGATTACGCTCTGTTAATTTTTGTAATATAGTGTTGTGTGGATGTTTTGCTGTTCGCTGTTGTCTTGGCTTATGTATTCTTGAGAATTCTGTTTTTCTTTACTTTAAAAAAAATGTTTTATCTTGTTTTGTTTTGTCTTCGTTCTGCCCATTTTATCACTTTATAGGTTTTAAAACATCTCACCAAAAGACTGCAGTTGACAATTAACCAGCTAACAAACAATCACTGGCACATGTACAGAAATGTTTATTTATGTGTGTTGTCCTTGTAATTAATCAGAATGTATTGAATGATTATTTAGTCTTCAGAGTCTGCTTTTACACTAAGCCCATATGTTGTAACAAAGATCATAGTTATAAAACAATTACATTACTATAGCTCGTTTGCATTCTTCATAAAATCTACAGTCAGCTGTTCGATCAGTTAATGTGAATAAAAGACAAATGGCTTTAACTCCTGCGTCATGCTTTTGGGTTTTATGTAAAGCACATTGAATTGCCTTGCCATGTCATGTGTGTGAACATTTATTTGTTATTGACAAAATATAAAAGTAACAATAGCAGACAGAGCAGATAATGAGTGATTTATATTTATTTATTATCTGTTTAATAATTTTTCTCCAGGACTGTCAGGAAGCGCTCCTCCCTTGCAGTCATCTCCCTGTCTCTCCTCTCCTCTCCTCTCCTCTCCTCTCCTCTCCGCTCTCTCTCATCTCTCTAAGAAAACCCTTCCACCTTCTTTACAGCCTCGAGGTATCTCCTCTCTTCCCTCTCAGCGTCCTTTTTGGCTGTAGTTTAATCTCTCTCCATCGGCTTCCCCTCCATTTTTTTGAGCTTCCCTTTAAAACCTCCACGACATCCACTGATCACCTTTTTGGCGTGAATGCAGTGGATGTTGTGCCTGTGTCCCGTTCTGGGGTCACCAATCAGGGGGTTTGACCACTGCAAACTCCTTGGAAGATGAGGCAATGAGGGGCAGGTGGCGCTATCAACAGCCAGGTTTTCTCCTCAGCTGTTTGCTGTGGACGGATCCACCTCTCTCTCTCTTTTGCTCACCCAAACGCTCCGCGCAGACTTGGCTTTTTGTTATTATTTATTCATTAAACTCACTGTGACGCTGAGTGAATCAGCAGGAGTACAGTGAGAAACTTATTCAAGTTTACAGTGGATTGGAGGAGATGTTTTCAAAGCAATATAAAATAGATATTGGGGAGAGAATTATGACCTGTTAGTCTTCCGAACAGAAAAACAGCATTTGAACGTAATAAAAGAAGTGTATGGGATTGATTGTCTCAGTTTCAGTTTTTTACCATGGTATCGAATCAGTATAGAGAATTTTAGAATTACCCTGGCCTGATCACGTCTCCCCCAATTACATCTTGCACAGACTTTCAATATTTTGCCACCTTCTTTTTGGCCATTTCAGTAGAGTTCCTTTTACTTAAGCAAGAACTTTTTCGCTTTCACATACAACTATCGGACTTGGCCGTTTTCCTCTCTTCAATAACTGCACTACTTCCACTGGAAACATATCTGGGTATCATAAATATCCACCCAATCACTTTGGCAGCTGTTGGAAGAGGTTGAGGATGAACTTCTGGTTGAAAGAGACTGCAAGGATGCGGGAGGTTCTGGCAGTGGCCGAGGCACCAACAGATGAGCTGTTGCTGTCCAAACAAAAGTAATGAGACATTTAGTCAAGTAACGCGGTACACAAGACGAACCTCTACTCTGAGTAAATAATGTGAGTGAAGATTTACACGTTTCATTTTTGTGTCAACGAAAATCAAATCAAGTATCTTATAATTTTTTGCTAAGCATACATGTTTAGTATGGTTTCTCCACCACAGTGGCCAAAATCATGTTTATTACGAAAGTATGCATACTGTGTTTCAGCGGAATTAACAATGGATGATGGAAATGGCAAAAAATCTACCATGTCGTTCATGTTAAGAGATTGCAACCTTGTATTCTGTTTTGTCACTGAGTCCAGATGGTATTTAGAATGATAGTCAGCTTTAAAGATTCAGCCACATATAATTTCCCCTCCCTGATGGGACCCTGGCGGATCCGTGCTGGGTCCTTGGCTTGAAGAAGACGTAATGTATGCCACCAAATGTGGAAATCCATTGCAATGGTTTATCTACTGTATGCACCAGGTGGACCTGAAGCAGTTTACTGTGCCTAAAATCAGTTGTTTATCATATTTGATATGAGCAAATGTGCTTCCGCACACAAAGAACACTTTAAATATCTTTACATCTGTAATGATGTAACAAGAATGTAATTGGTCTCGCTCTTTAAACAGTTGAAGTGACTTTGTTTTTTACTTTTACTTTTCTGGCCATATGTTACAGATTGCACCATTGAAATGTATTAACTTGTGGATGGAGTGAGAGAACCTTTTACATTACATTACAGGTCATTTAGCAGATGACTATCTACAGGGACAGTCCTCTGGAGCAACTCAGGGCTAAGTGCCTTGCTGGCAGCCTGGTGTTGAACTCACAACCTTCTGGTGATCTATTTGAAAGCCAGACTACTAGACCAGTATGCTGGAGTTATGTAAGCAAGCCTCTAGTCGTCAACTATTTTCAAATGATACGTTCAAAATGGACGGCAAGCAAATTTTTTGCACGATGGGCTAAAATACAAATTTAATGCAGACGCGTGAATAGATGCAAATTCCCCCGTGGTGACATGAATGAAGCCAACAAGGATTTTTCAACTCGATCAATACATTTGTCTAACACTGTCCTACGAATGCCAATCAGCATTGACATCCTGCTGTCGTCACTCATGTCCTCACGTCCTCACGTCCTCACGTTGTTGAATCAGAGATGATGGTGGCTGTGTGGGCACCTGGAGCTGTACGGCACATCATCTTCTGTGTACTGTGACAAAAATAAAAAGGCTGGCTTGGAGAAAAGTAAGTAAGTTGGTCCATCCATCCATTTTCAACCGCTTATCCGGGGTCGGGTCGCGGGG
>CALSCE010010661.1:1058179-1093491 GCA_943593645.1 Bovichtus variegatus
CAAAAAGTCCTTTTTAAAGAGGCTCATATATATCTATTATAACACAAAATATCTTTCCCTATATTTCACTGAATCTCCCACTCTACTCAATCTCTTCTTAACAACAGATCAATCATTCATCCCGCAGAAATACAAGCCAGCTTGTAAACCACACAGCAAATTCAACATTATCCCAATTACACAACCGGTATTCAATCCTAAAGTCTCAAAGACTTCTCATTCATACATTTCCTATTAGCATGCTCCTGCCGCTCCTTAATTTTCCTAAATTTCTGCTACCTTTAAAGTGTAAATATTCAAGTGGTTCCTCTGAACACTGTTCGTCAACAGATGTCCCTCGTAAACCACTGAATCTCCTTTTACACTCAGGCCCCCCAAATGACCTGAAATTCTCCTAATGAATTTTCCAGGCTTCTAAATTCTTCCTTCGGGCTTTGTCCAAATCTGCGGCTTTTATTCCTTATTCCTTTTTTCCTTATTCCTTATTCCTTTTTCCTTTTTCCTATATTTTTGCCAATATCCAATTGCCCTGGGCCCAGGGTTACCACTTTACCTTATTCGACTATCCTAAAGCCAACTTTCACGCAGTGACTAATTTACGAAATGTCTTACCGTTAAGAAGTTGAGGGCCCAATCTTCATTAATCTTGCAAAGTTATTTAGCACACCTTATCGTTACTAATTACGCTATTCTACACTTTTACTTTAATCCTATTATTTCCTTTTCTAAAGCCAACTTTCACACAATGACTAATTTACGAAATGTCTTACCGTTAAGAAGTTGAGGCGCCAATCTTCATTAATCTTGCAAAGTTATTTAGCACACCGTATTGTTACTAATTAGGCTTTTTTACACTTTTATTTCAATCCTATTATTTCCTTTACTTATTTTACGTCGACCTTTATTCTTCTATATCTTCTCTATAGTACTCCCCCCCTATTGCGTCGTGCACAACGCAATAAATCCCAATTTAGAACAGAGTTTCACCACATCATCAAAACAACAGGTCCCACACACATCTGCTCGCACGGTGCGCTGTCATGGCAACCACACACACACACCAACGAATGCTCACCGTAAGTAGAGGCGTAGTACGGGAGAAATCGCGCTGCAGATGGGAGCGTCGCCGCAGGTCGCAACACGTCTAGGTTCGTGACGCCATTTCTGTATCCTGTTCGTGACGCCATTTCTGTGGTTTCTTTTGTCGTGATGTTGTGATGATGATGAAGGAATCTCTGCTGACACCGGCTTCGTTGCATATAAAAAGTTTATTACAAGTAGCACAGCATCAAACACCAAAAACAGGCGATGTGAGGATTCCAAGCCAAAATGAATCCTCCTTTCTTACATCACTCTGTCCCTGTTATTTATAGGGCACAGAGACCACCTCACCCCCTAGCAGGTCATCTGAGGTCAATGTATGGATGACCAGATATGGGCAAACTCACATGTTATCAGGTAAAAACAGATATCCTATTCTCTAGTGTGTAGAGGATGTTCCTTGAGTAAACACAGATATCCTATTCTCTATTGTGTAGTGGAGAGGCCCCTTCCAGCCTCCCTCAGGCTCCCTCCTAAAGGGATGTACTTCCTCTATGATAATCGATATGAACATTGTGTTTTGCCAGGCCATACACCACATATGCATTCATGTCCCTTAAATGCATGTTACTAACTCACCATCTGGGGCATCATGCCAGGAGCCTTTATTGACATCCTCCTGGATCCATCTTTTTTATATACCATCGTATCATGTTTTCTGTTGCATAGATTGTCTATGTTGTATTTTTAACTATGTTGTTTGTTCTGTACACACGTTATCTATTACAGTCTGTCCGTCCTGGGAGAGGGATCCTCCTCAGTCTCTCCCTGAGGTTTCTTCCATATTTCCTCTTTAATTCTGGGGTATCTTTTCGGGAGTTTTTCCTTGTGCTGCGAGGGTCTAAGGACAGAGGGTGTCGTATCCTGTGCAGTCTGTAAAGCCCACTGAGACAAATGTATAATTTGTGATATTGGGCTATATAAATAAACTTGATTTGATTTGAGAGCTCCATTACCAGCTGACACAACTTCAGTACACAAGAAACCCCTTACTCTGAAGGAGGACATGATCTGGACAGTTTACATTGAAGTTATGGCTTTGCTACTTTTTGCATTATGTGTACCCATTTTTTATGTCATTGACTATGAATAAAGTGCTTTATTTTTTTTGTAATTTTTAAATGAAGAATTAATTATCTTGTAGTTTTACATAAATAAAACTGGTCCGTCAAACATCCTGACTGTATGTACTAAATGTAATCCTTAACTACAGGTAGTAAATACAGATTGCAAGCAGCACGACACATTTATGTGGTTCACGGTCAAGCTTTATTACAATGTTGACAGATTATTAAACAGATAATATGCAGCTTTGACAAACATACACATAAATTTTAGAAATAACTGTCTGACAAGTAAACCGATCTAAGATACTCTGTGAAACATTGACAGTACAGTCCTCACAGTCGCTGCAGATACTTAAGTTACTCAGCAGTTTTTTTATAAGATCAGTAATTCCACCTTCAGTCATGTTGACATGGTACAGGACAAAGTCTTTACCAACACGTTGCTAATGTTACAGTAATCACTACAGGCTACTATTACTTTCTTCAGGCACACAGCTATATTCAGGCAGACACTACGAGAAGAATAAAGGGTTTGTTGAACATTAGGTTACAGAATATAAACATATTCTAGTATAAATACAAAAATTAACTGAAAGGTTGAATAATACGTCACCTTTAACTGAGTTGTAGTGAAGACACTGTAGGTGGTAGTCTACATAAAATATGTTGCCAGTAGCAGTAGTATCTTATTGATGTGGCAGCAGCTGCTGACATGACATTAATAACAACATCGCAAATGCCAGTGAGTTTATATCGTTTTAAAATGACACAGTATGTAGATATCTATGGGTATAAACAAGAACGTCACTGCCGTATTAATGCCTAATGTAGATGACGTTATTTTGAGTGATGATGGAGCAGCTTCAACTCGATCGATCCGAACTCCATTCAAAAAACATTTTAAAAGATGTTTGCTTCGAGTCCTGCGGACAGACTTGACAAAACATAAGTTTAGAGTTTTTACATTTCGCCATCGAGATGTTGTTATTTCAGCATCCTTTTGATCCGTTTATTACAATTAAATCAGAGAAAAATCTGTTTATTTTGGGTTCATAGCACTGCAATATTTAATTCAGCCGACGTGTATTGAATATATACTGTATATTAAATACATGAATATTTATTGAATTTGACACACCAATAAAAAACTGCCACTCAGCGGAGACAGATGGACAGGCACTCCGTAGCTGAGACCGAATGCCCGTAGTTGGTTTCCATCCAAGACAGCAATCCGAGCTAACAGGTAATCATCTCAAGGGAATCATGCCCTCAATAGGCCAGCCCCCTCTTATAAGGGTCAAAGATCAATCAGTCAAAAAAAAAAAAAGAAAAGTCAGATCATCATCAAAAAGAAACCATAACCCTGTTACGTTATTATTATATTCATAATATTATTGTTAGTTTTATTAAAAATAGCTCCGGTGGCAGCAAAGGTTGAATTAATCTTAGTATTACCATTAGTATGCATGTTATTTTTATTGTTATTATACTTCATGTATGATCTCTACCCATTTACTTATTTTTTTCCTTTCCTATAGGTTCCCTTAGTTTGCCATCTCCATTTTTTATTACAACTTTTATTATTGTAATTATTATATATTTATAATAATATATATATATTATACTATATTTATAATAACTATATATTTATAGGCCTATTCAATTCTGAACAGACACATCACTTGTATTTTTAACCCTTCATATTAACATCATTTTACTACATTTTTACATATACCTTTGAGTTTGTAAAATATTATAGTTTATTTCTGTAAATAATTACCTTACAAAAAATATTTTGACTGAAATTGATTTGATATTTCACAAAAGATCACTGTTAATACAACACTGCTTTGTTGTTTTTACAGCGTTTCACTGTTCATGTCGTAAATAATATGAATCTATGTTGGACTCCAGTTCTCCCGTGGAGGAGAAAGGTCTGCGGGTTTGATTCCCAGACCAGAAAAATCTGGGTGTGAAGCAGCAATTGCCGCTCACTCATTAATATGCTTAATTTTAGTTGGACTTCAATGTGATGTCAATCATTTTGAAACATGTTGTCCAGGGCAGGACATCATGCCTTCGGTGTACTATAAAAATTATATAATGGACTCCAAGATTGCTCCTAGTTATTTGAATGGAAATGGCTCACTTCTTGGTTTGCTTTTAAAATTGTGCACAAGCACATTTGTGTTTCTGTCCCTGGTTGGCCAGCTCAGTCCCACCCATCACATGGCTTTTCATTGTGATTGTGCTTTTCTGGTCTCTGGAAATATTTTGCAAATATTAAGCCATCACGGTTCAAAAACGCATATCATATAATGGCTCTACTGATAAGATGTTATATTTTCGCATATAGTGCAAAGTGAGTTAACCATTAAATATTCAGTATTTTCCTGTAAGGTAATGTGTCCATTATGTTGGATCTCTGATGTAATTAATCATAAACTCCAACCTTTCATTTTACTGTTAAATAAAACTCCTTTGAGATGAAGCTCTAGCACTAACCCTTTTGAGTGTAAACCCCAAACTGTAACAATCACAGATGCAAGCAATACACAGCATTTGGATTGACAAAGATGATATATTCACCCAATAGACACCAAGGAGTCACCAGCAGTGCCTGGCAGCCTTGCTGTGCTCAGTCTGACTGAACCATACGATTGTTGTTTTATAAGGTTTCCAAGCAGTCCAAGAGCAATAGACCTTAACTCCAAGAGGCCAAGTCTGTGCCTGTCTGGAATGGACTGGTCCACATGATTTGAATAATCATTGTATTATATTATATACATTATATTATCAGATTATTGTCTGCAGAGAGGTATGCACAGATCAGTACGTAAATATTTGAACATTACTTATTTTCCACGGCACGCAGCTTGTTGTCCCAGTCTGCTCCGTTACTTCTTGCCTCATCCTGGTACTTTTCCACACCCCGTCTCCTCCTCACCTCACCAGCCAGTCACTCCCACCTCATCCCCTCACCTTGGGCTCAGGCTGCAGCCAATTTACAATCAAACCCTTATTTAAGCCTCTCCCAGTCACTCACTCAGGGCCAGATTGTTCTACGTAATGCCAGACTCTCCAGCTACTACACCCGGACTGGTTTCCTGTTACCGACCCTGCCTGTCTCCGACCTACCCGCCTCGTCGAGTCCCCCGGAATAGTCACCAGCCTTCTGTCCCCAACCTCGAGCTTGGCTTCCTCCGACTTCGGTTTACCTGTGTCTGAGTCTGCCTGTTTCCTGTGAGTTCCTGTACCTGCTGATTCTGGTGAATAAACCTCCGTGTTCACTATTCCTGGTTTCCTGTGTGCTGCATTTGGGTCCATACACCTCCCGTGACACTTGTTGTGATTTGTAGTCAGCGACAAGTCATCCTTACAAACAAACTTAAATAATCCTTGAGTTTCACATTTTTTTTCGTGAAGGTTTGTGTCTTTGTCATGGAACTAGCACCAACTGTTAAAACGGTACTTAAGTCTTGTGAGAGCAAATGTGAGATGCAGTTGTACATTATATCACATTCAGGCATAATTCCTAATAAAATAAAATCCCCATGGTTACATTCAGTCTCTGCACTGACACCCGCAAAGAGGAAAAGCGCCCCCCCCCACCCGCCCTCCAGTTGTCAGAACCAATATTGGCATGTATGACAAAGATGGAGAGTCTCTAAAGAAAACTGCTCGATTGAATATGGCGCTGAAAATGACAAGTGACAAGCGAGCCGCTGTCTGAGGCTGACAGATGAGCTAACGACCAGAGACCTCCATGACAGATGCTCTCCAACATGTCAAGGAAAGAGCAGACGCTGGGGAGCAAGATGACAGCACCCACAACCACATTAATTCTCCTAAAAAAACAAAGGACTGGCCTGTGAGAAAAGGAAACTCTCCATTCGGCCCCTCTCTGGCTCTACATTTGGAGAACAAAGAGCCCTTACTACTTTTCATCTAGATTGAAACGCTTTTTCATATAGTCTCGCTGTCCACAGCACATTCTGTAGGCTCATGAATCTAAAGTAATACATAGTCCTTGTGACCATATTTATAGGAAATTGTTATCCTTAGCACATTATGTCAAATGCCTATTCTTTTTCTGCTACAGCACACATATTTGCTGTCCTGCTTTTCTTTTGAAAGACTTAAAGCAATGGAAAAAGAATACAGGGCTGCACACTTGGAAGGAAACCATTAATTGAAAATCAACCTGTAAAGTTTGTGGAAATCTGGATGTTTCATTAATTTTTTTTTTTTTTTTTTTTTTCTTTTTTAAAAAAAGATATGTGTAGTGGGAAATTCTTGATTTTGATGTTCCGAGAGTGTTTTAGGAACAAGGCTGACAAAGTCCGTTGTATGAATTGGAGCATTCTGGTCAATTAGATATGTTGTCAGAAAAGGTTACTGCGCGTCACACACAAAACGGACAGAGATCCTTTGGGGAGCATAACAGTGTTTAGTAGGCCATGGCAATCTGCCCTCTAGATTTTAAGGTACTATGTAAAGTAGCCTGAAATACCTGCGAGAGGAAAGGTCGGAGGTCACCAAAAAAATTCAGACTCATCTTTTGGAAATCCAGCTATTACATTTCTCGCCACTTTATGGACCTTTGGCCATAGGGTTCATTTGAACTGAGTTAAAGGTCAGCAATAATTTTCTAGCCATGGTTATTCAAACCTAATTTAATGGCATGGGATATCTTGCTGCCGATTGTTGGGGCCCACCCAGCACTAAATCAAAAAGGTAGAGATAAATGTCGACATTCTGAACATATCACATACAGTAGTCTTAAATGTAATACGTGAAAGAGTAAAGAGAAGCCTAAGCTCCCTTGCAGCAAGCTCTCACTATGAAGCCAACTCGTGTTAAAGGAAACCTCCATGTCGTAATAAACGCACATTAAAGATGTAATTAAGACAAAAGCTTCCGATATTGTGAAGTCTCATTGAAAGTCATTACATTTTATATTTGGACATTACTGGTATCTTAAGGGCCGTCAACATCTGCAATTAAGGTTCAAAGGGAGTCATTTCTCAGTTTAGTAGTTCATTAAGTTAAGTGTTCAGATATGTCAAGTAAAAAACGGATTCATCTAAAGCAGGCCGTACAATAAAATAATATGCATGAATTAATCTACTAGGAGGCATCGGAGCAACAATAGCGTGATTATTGATGGTGCTACCGGTGCAGCTACACAGGGGGCAAGAAGCTCTAAGTGGCCCATGCAGATTCAGCAAATTTCTGTCAAAGTAATTATTGTAATGCATGGAGTCATCTCAATAACCATTCAACGATAACTTTGAGTTCCTAAATAAAGTAATAGCTACACCACCTTCCAGCCTATATATCACTTACATGTATGGGTCATAGCCTATATTTATGTGCTTTTATTTGTCCTTGACATTTTGTCCTTGATTTTCTTGTATTGGAAACATTCCAAAACTGCATTTATCTATTTTTTAATCAGCAGAGGAAGGAATTTGGACTCAAGTAATGGTGTTAATAACTTTGCAGAATGCAAGGCCTGTAATATGAACTTCTATTGGGTGAGTAAGGTTTCTCTTTGTTTTGGAGCAGAATCAGGGAAATAAAATTTACAGCAATGTAGCCTATTGTTACTTCTCATATTTGAAAATGCGCAAGTACCTCTGTCTGTGTCTGTGATAACATGTGGTTGCTGTGCCATTGATGATGAATTCTATAAATGCAAGTGGTTGTGTGATCAGGTGTCTTTATCCATCCATGCATTCATACTGTTAGGTTTATAATGAGTTGCTGTCCTTTTCTTCATGGCTATTTGTTCTACGCTTATCGAAATACTGTGTAGCTGTGTGTACCGTTGTGTTGATTTGGTAGTGTAAGCTGGCTCAAGCTATTTCAGATGTTTTGCAGATGGATAAAACAGGCTGTGGTTTGAGTCCAGGACAGCTTGTTAGATTAGCGTAAATAAATGTGGCACTTTGGCTGCTATATTACGCTGCTGGTGGTGGAGTCCGCCATTCATGCACTGCACAAGGGACTCAAAAGAAACAATATAGCATTTATATCAGCCTCACTATTTACTGTTCGCTGCTCATGCAAACAAAATGTCCTTGCTTCACCTTTTAACCCTTTGATACACTACATGAGTTTTAATTGTAAATATCTTTGCAATAAATTACTTTAATCATTCAGAATTCCAGGTATTCCTCAATTAACTTGTTTTTGCTTTCTTCCTTTTTGAATAAAAATCATTTTTGTATCACCAAAATGACATACATTCTTTTCCTATGTTATTTCATGCATGGCTGAGTGTTTCTTTGTTATATTTTGGAAATCAATTTATTTAATCATTTAAGTATTCATTAAATATCTTGTTTTTGATTACCATAAATATTTAAATTCTCCTTTTCTTAATTTATGAACTAAAATTAAGATATTTAACGAATATTAAATAAATAGATTTCCAAAAATATAACAAACACTCCTCCATGCATGAAATAACATTGTAGGTCAATACGGGTCATTTTTGAGGGGGGTTTCCATAGCTTCTGTATCAAAGGGTTAAAGTGTCCAACTGGCAAAACATGGGGTAGATTTCATTGTGAAGCATTCCCAGGAAACAAATTATTCATCATCAGTCAGGGATTTGTTAAAGAATAATGAAACAGTCCTGAGCACAGCTGCAGGTGAAAGCCTTTACACCTCTAACTTCTGAGCAAGATAACTACATTGTGTCACACTGTGCGCAACACGTGGTTGCAATTACTAAACATTGCACTGTGCACAGATAGTTCAGTTGCTCTTCTGCTGGGTTTATGACAAAGTTGCTGCTGCTCAATTAATGTTTTTTAATTGTATTATACCCTACTTGCTCAAACAAACCAGCTAGAACTGAAATGTTAAAGATTGGACATTTTCAAGTAGATTTGTCCCCTCTAAAAGACAGAACCAATCGTAAAGAGCAACACCAGCTGAGAAACGTTTTTTTGCTCACCTCTAGTGATCCCTGCACCGTGACCTCAGTGTTGGGTGTCGCTCAATCACAGCAAAGAGAAGGTAGTAAAACACGGCTTTTCAATCTGATGTCCGGTTAGTCTTTAAGGCTCTTATCCGACTCTTCTTTAATGGTGCATGTCCCTAAAAAGGACCAAAATTACTACACATCAATTGATACACAAATATTGACTAACATCTGTTTCTAAATAAAGGAGGATAGATAAAGGTAATGCAGTTGCAGAATAATACTTCATTTTATATCTACAACTAATGTTCATAGTAATGAACAAGAGTTGTCAGTTTTCGGTCCTGGCTTGAATATTATAGTCGATTATTAAAGTTGAACAGACAAGTTCTAGTCTGGCAGTGTAATGCTAAGTTTTATCAGGTCATATAAAAGAAAAAAAAGCAAGTTGTTTATGTATCAAAGATCCTGCTTTTAGAGATGGCCTGCAATACCAATACACACATGAACGCTGCTGCGTTGTAGTTAGAGTGACACTGTATTTTTTGTGCAAGGCTGGACAGACTTTTCTGCTGGTATGAAACTTTTCTGCAAGAATTATCTCCCTCTTTGATTATCAGACCTTCCATGTAAAAGATGATTATTATCTCCAAAGACTGTTTGTGGTGACTTTTATTATTTTTTTTAATTTGAGTTGAGTTTGAGCTGGTAAACTTCTGAAATGAAATGTCTGAACACAGTGTGGAGTGGCAATCATTTTCAACTTGCTATGCAGTCTTCAACCTCAGAAAAGCAGGATTTTTATTCAATTTCCAATTGGTGGCAGAACAATTTCAACTCAAGGAGGACTATTTTATCTGAAGTAGGCATATTGAAGGAAAAACAACCAGTGCTCTGCTGACCACTCTGGAGATGTTTGAGAGAATATTCAATACTTAATGAAGAATAAAATGTTCTGTTTGTGTTTAAGAAGTACTGAATGCATTTGAAACAAATCAGAGAACAGCACCCATAGACTTATCTGACCAAATAAAAACACAAAGTCAAAGAATTTTGTTGGAGGGTTCTGTGTGGCTGAAAGAGCTGAAGTGATCTGTATTCCCTTTAAGACTCTGGATGTGAACAAGTAATGTCAAAACTGATGCAGTTACTTGTACACATGGAAAAAAGAAAAGCACTCAAACCCCTAAGAATCAGCAGCATTGTTCTCCAAATAATTAAAGATGATTGCTTTTCACAGCAACAGGGATTGTGAGTGTACTATGGTACAGCCAAAAGTGCCAATCAGGGTTTGGATTTATTGTTAGGAATGTCTATGAAAACTTAACCACAATTTTGCCTTTAATACTACGCCATTTCCTCTTTACAAGACAAATTCCCTCTAAAAACAAGAGACACTCAACAGTGAGAGACAAGCATGTACAGTAGGAAAGAAAAGTCTAATTGTCTTAACTTTCTTTTCTTTAGACAATTGAAGAAAATTGATACTTTATTTCTGTGTTTCTAATGTCGGAGGAAAAAGGTCCGCGTCCGGGCCAAAGAAAATTCAGGACTTCTCTTCCAAACACCATCACTTCAGTACAGTTCTGAAACTATTAGAGTCTTAGCCAGTTAAAACAAAGAATACACTGGAGACGAGATCAAGAGTTTACTCTTTACAGGAAAGAGTTAAACCCGGGAAAGGCGCCGGCACCAGACCGATGAGTAGACAGCAAAACACTTGATTTATGCTTTCCATACTCTGCTCCTCATTGGTGGAGATTGGGGGAAGGACTGTATTCCCCCTCCCACTTCCCTTACGTACCACTCTTATGCACATTTCTATTATGATAATTTGTGCATCACATGTAAGATGACCTCACCCCCTGGCTAGCTGTTGCTGCCTTCAGCATCCCCCCAATGTCAGGTCAGACATGCTCGCATCCCCGGTGTGTCCATATTAGGCATTTTTAATTAGCCAGGTGTTCATTTCTGCTGACACGGATATTTCTGTGTGACTGGGGGCTTTTAATATTGAGTTTACGGTACTAATCCACTCAGACCTAATATTTTTTCAGATTACAAATTAGAACAGACACAATCTCTACTTTAACACTAGATATGGATGCAATCAATATGCTGAATACTTGTGATTAACCCTATTACATTATATTAATTTATGACACAGAGCATTTACTTGAGGAAAGTTTACTACAACACTAACCCATGGATGTATTAAGAGCACTGGATATGGTATGGCAAGTCAGCCTGGCTGCCAATTTTCCCCAGAGGCCAACAGTGGTACTGCAATGAACACAACTCTATTTACACATTCCATGACCAAAAAGAAGCAGCAAGAGTTATCTGTAACATTTTGGTCTTTTAAAATGTCTCATTCAGTGTTGGTTGTACTTTCTCGTGTCACTTTTGGTTCCAAAAAAACAAGTTGGCGACGGCCAAAATGGCAAAATTGATTTAAAACGGTAGTCCACAAACCAATGGGAAACGTCACGGTGGCTACTTCCACTTTTTTTATACAGTCTATGACTTTTCCCATAAACCACCATAAGTGAGAGAGAAGTCTATAAAACTGTTGACAGTGCATCCCAAATGGCATTATCATTAACCTTTTGAATTATGAATCTTTAGGTGTAATGTTTGTAAAACTGCATTTTTAAATTTGAGTCTATAGGATGGATCAGCGGTGGTGGAGCCAGGGATTAAGACACTTGCATGCATGTTCAGTGGGCCGGACAACAGAGAAGGAAAAATAACAACTACTGGATGGATTTCCATCATATTTTTGTATACTTTTTTTGTACAGACATTCATGTTGTTCAAGTATTTGGTTCAGATCATTGAAAGATTGTGGTTATGGTTTTAAGAAACTATTATAGTTTAAATAGTGGGTTGACAGGAATCTATTACTACATGAAAGCCTCCTCAATTCATCTGTGGAATATATTGAGTGTGCTGCATTAAAATGAGGTGGTGAGAATACATCAAAGCAGTGTTTTTTTTACAAATTCATACATTTCTGGCCAACTGAGTAAGGTTAGGTCGCACTTCAGGAATAGGGGGGACATCTTTCCCTCTCAATGCAAAGATGGAGGTCAGAGAAATGGCACATATAAAATTCACTTAGTATGCTGATTTGTCTGCATCCTTTCAGGCAAGGCCTTTAACAGCTTTCGTCTACCTATAAAGGAATTCAATTCCTGGGCAGAGAGGTGCTGGGGGCCAGCAATAATCACGCTGCTTCTGAAGCCCTTAAGCTCATGTGATGATGAAGGCAAACTGTCAAGTGCTAAATAGAAAAACATTATGGTCTCTCTTTTTCGGAAATGCACCTGTCATTCCATATTGGTTGCATGCATATCCTGCAACAGGCTGGAAACATTATCTGTCACTTTTACTCTCCCTACACATATCTCTTAAAAGGTGGAGAAATAAAGCAGTGCATAGAATGGTGGACGGGTCACAGCTCCTCGCCAGCATGGAGAGTGTTCTCTCTGCTTCCCAGCCTCTGTCCCCCTCCAGCCTCCAGGAAAAGGGCTTTGAGTACAATCCATGATTACAAGGATGAGATTGGCTGCTTAAACCTGAAGGGCAACTCTTAAGTAGTTTCAAATTACACTAGATGGCCTTTCCAATGGCAAACTGAACAGACCAAGAGGCAAAGGGAAGAAGACCAGGTGATAAATAGAGGCAGGGAAAACATTTTTTGACATCACATAGGAAGGATTTTCACTGTGAGGCAGCCAAGTCAACTGTGAATATTATTTGGAACTGCAGGATATACAGCGTTTGGAGTACAGCCGAGAGCCCTGGAACACAACCCCTGCGCAGCTAGTCACTGATGACAACACACTGCAATAGTCAATGGTGCAGCCCATAATTAGGGGGAAGCAC
This sequence comes from Bovichtus variegatus, assembly GCA_943593645.1. NCBI lineage: Eukaryota > Metazoa > Chordata > Actinopteri > Perciformes > Bovichtidae > Bovichtus > Bovichtus variegatus. The sequence continues at coordinate 1,071,176 of CALSCE010010661.1, forward strand.
ACTCTTCTAACAAATCAAATTTAACCAGCATGTGTTTGAGAGAATCATCCCTGCTCTATCGAAAATCTTCACCAAAAAGTCATCTGAAATGCCTTCCACAGAGTGCGTCCCAAATGGTGAAGAATACTTTTTACTGCTTTTCACTCATGAGATTTGGGTCTCTGCTGCTCACTGCTTACACATATGGAATCTTTGAATTAATCTTTAGAATTAAGCTTTAGGCAAGCCATAAATATTCCACCATGTATAACAGAGCTGAAGTATCTTTGACAGATATATGCCTGTCCCCTAAGTTTGACTTAAATATACACATCAGCAAAAATAGCAATAATTAGGGACAGAGCTGTCATCAGGATCTTTCCAGATCTTTCTTGGAGTTGCAATGACTCTGCCCACACAGTGATTTATCAGTGTGGCAAACAGTGTTTTTAGACTCATTATGAAGCTCACCTGTCTCATCACAAAGCCAGAAAAAATTACATGTTGGAGGAAGCCAGGCACAGGAAGCCAGCATGGCACAGCAAGAGGTAGAGTTCACGACATACTCGTTATTCAAATCCAAAGAGGCCCGTGAGAGGCTCAGTGTAAATTGTTATCACTTTAATTGTATATTAAAAAACATTCCCTGATTTGACAGTATATAAATAATATATATATATATATATATAATTTATATATATATATATATATATGTATGTATGTATATATATATATAAATAATATATAAATTATATATATATATATATAAATAATATATAATATATAAATAATATATAATATAGTTATATATATATATATATTTATATTTATATTTATATTAAAAAAATGGAGCTCTTAGCTTTCATTTCTGGTCATATTGTATGTTGACTAGTAAACCACAGCTTGAGTTGTGTGTGATTGGCCAGTGGAGCAGCTCATCCAGGGCTGAAAATACCACGTTCATATGTCAAATTTGAGCTGTGAACGTAATCCTCAGCTCTACATGCACTGGTGCACGTAACCTGGTACCGAAAATAACTCTCACCATTGATCGTGACTTTCACGAAATTGACACTTTTCACATGCTCTTCCACCACAAGCCCATTTTCTCACACGATGAACATTTTTTCATGACATTGTGACATGGTAATGTCAAAACACAAAAAGAGGACACCGACAGCACATGGATAGACAAGATAAAGCAGCACAGCACAACAGCAGTACGGTGTAAAACCTTTACATTTTGATATGCATCTATTTGGGTTTTTGTTTTTTTTGTGTTTGGAAATTTCTTTATATATTATATTATATATATTATAATGTAATAATAATACAAATAAAGTGCATAATATAAAATGGAATAATGACATTGACATTATATAAGTAATAATTAAATATATGATAAAAAAAACTAAAAATATATTAGTTTTGCTGAGAAGCCCAATGAATTTCTGCTCAAATATTCCTTTCACCATATAAAAGTAGTTTCTCTGTACATTAGTCTACGTATATGTTTCCTCACTGTTTACATTGTGAGCCAAAGAGCCTTTACGCATGGCTTGCACATTTCCTGAACATCCACTGCCAGGTGAATCTTACAAAGACTTATTGTTAACTACATTGTTCAATTATGTTTTTTTTACGCAAGCAATTAAAAAGTTACGCATACATTAGACATTAGACATTGTAATTGCAATATCAAGAAAAAAGCAAGATGTGTTTTCATTCTGGTCAGCGAAGGGTCAGCACCCTTCCAAAAAAAGGGAAACAGTGGAAACAAAGATATATCATAGAATAGGCATACTTTTAAAAGTGAATCATCAACCAAATTGGCATTTAAAATGCCATCATAGCTGTGAATGTACACTCTAAAAAGTAATTCAGGGTCCTATTACCACCATTTAATCAAATGTGTGGTTGCAAGATAAAAATTCCAATGTATTGATTTAGATAAATCTTTTGAGCTGCAAACATTATTTTGATAAATTGTGTTGACATAATATTGCTGATAATAGTGGTGGTGCAGGAATGATTCTCAAAATCCGTAAATGGGTAATTTTAACACTTCCGTTCCCCTTGTCTGTCAGTTTTGGGTAAAAGCATTGAACAAATGTCTGTGGTTAACACAAGCTAAAGAGATTTGAAAGTTTTGTTCTACTACCATGTAAACGTCATCTAGTCGATCACGAGTCCGCCTTCAGCTTGGTGGTGGTGCATGCACAAAAAAAAGAGAAAAAAAGATACAAAATTCAGTAAATTTAGCTGTGTCCACTCACTCTATATTATTGACTCATTTCATTTGTGAAATAGTTGATTGACAGGCGTTGTATTCCATCATCTTTATTGATAAGGGACGGCCAGCTTACATTGATGTCGTCATCATCAGCATCAATTTGTGAATTTGGTTGTCCGACTGCACTCTTTGTGGGTTGCGATAGCCTTTTCATCTAACATTTTACCTTTGGTTATTTGATGCAGATATAAAGCTTTATATGATCATGAGCGAGCTGGGGAGTGTGGTTTCACCATGGCCTGATGTAGGAAGGGGCTGATCCATTCACAGCATGGTAGACCAGCACCAGAGTCTTGAAGCAGATTAGGGCATCCACTGGTAACCAGTGAAGGGAGCGGAGGAGAGGTGTGGGAGAACTTGGGGAAGTTGAAGACCAGTCGGGCTGCTGCATTCTGGATGAGCTGTAGAGGTCGGATGGCACATGTAGGTAGTACAGCAGGAGGGAGCTGCAGTAGTCAAGACGTGAGATAACAAGGGCCTGGACCAGAACCTGTGTTGCCTTCTGAGTCAGAAGGGGACGTATCCTCCTGATGTTGTAGAGAGTGTATCTGCAGGAGCGGGCTGTTGCAGTGATGCAGGTAGAGAAGGACAGTTGGGCGTCCAGTGTCACATGCAGATTTTTTGCAGTCCGAGTCGGGGAAACAAGCGATGCGCCGATGTTGATGGTAAGGTCTTGGATGGGAGAGTCCTTCCCCAGAAGGAAGAGCAGTTCAGTCTTGTCAAGGTTGAGTTTCAAGTGGTGTGCGGTCATCCACTGAGAGATGTCAGCCAGACAAGCCGAGATCCGTGCCTCCACCTGGGTTTCAGATCTAGGAAAAGACAGAATCAGTTGAGTGTCGTCTGCGTAGCAGTAGTAGGAGAAGCCGTGAGAGTGAATGACAGAGTCAAGTGAATTGGTGTATAGAGAAAAGAGGAGGGGACCCAGGACTGAGCCCTGAGGAACCCCAGTGGTGAGTTGGCAAGGGTCCAACAGAGACCCTCTCCAAGTTACCCTGTAAGTGGGGTCTTTAAGGTAGGATTCGAGCAGGGAGAGAGCAGAGCCTGAGACAGTTCACTGTGTCAAACGCAGCTGAGAGGTCCAGAAGGACGACAACAGAGGAGAGGGAGGCTGATCTAGCTGCGTGAAGTTCCTCAGTGACAGCAAGGAGGGCAGTCTCAGTTGAGTGGCCTGCCTCGAAACCAGATTGGTGAGGATCAAGAAGGTTGTTCTGGTGAAGGTAAGACCAGAGTTGATTAAAGACTGCTCATTCAAGTGTTTTAGAAAGAAATGGAAGAAGAGAGACAGGTCTGTAGTTGTTCTCTTCAGAAGGGTCGAGTGTGGGTTTCTTTAGGAGAGGGTTCACTCTTGCCTCTTTAAGATTGTTTGGAAGGCAGCCAGTTATTAAGGAAGTGTTGATGAGATGGATGAGGAAAAAGAAGATGGTCAGGAGCGATAGACTGGTGAAGGTGAGAGAGGATAGGATCAAGAGGGCAGGTGGTAGGGCAGCAGAGGTAACAAGGGTTAGAACTTCATTTGAAGAGAGGGGGGGGGAAAGAAGTTAGAGTGGAGGGAGGTGATGTGGATGGTGAGCAGTTGGGGACAGGAAAATGAAAAGCGTATGGCATCTGTTTTCTTTATAAAGTAATTGACAAAGGGTAGGAGGGAAGAAGGAGGTGGGGGACTGAGAGGATCGAGGAGGGTGGAGAGGATAGAGTAGAGTTTCTTGGGGTTAGAGAAGGAGGATTGGATTTTTAGTTGGAAGAAAGCACTTTTTGCTTCAGAAATAGAGGAAGAGAAAGAGGAGAGAAGAGTTTATATGTAATGTTTATATAGTTAAATATTGCTGTTTAACTAAAATGATTAGCGTTTAGACTGTGGATCAACGGAATTCATGAAGAAAAAAAATAAGTCAGCAATAATCATCCAAGTCCTTATCTCTAACGCGTTAACTTATCTTTTCATTTGCTTTACAAGGACACAGAAGCATTTGAGACAGTTGAGAAAATTGCAGTTGCTTGGAGCTTTGTTGCTGTTGTTTCACAAAATGATTTTTAACCGGAGTTAACAACATTTTACATATTTTCCACGTCTGGTTTTGAAAACGTAAAGGCCTATAACTTTGCTTTGATGGCATAATTGAGTATGTTTACTACTTACTTCACAACATATTGTGTGGAAGTGTGGGCAAATACATATAAATAAAACACAAATCAAATATTCATGTTTCAAAAAAGAACCAAAAGAATTAGCACTTATGGAGAACCAACAAACCCACTCTTTATCAAATTAAAAACACTGCAACAGCCTCAGCAATCGCAATGTAATTTCTTGAAGCAGTTGAATTGTAAAAACTTAATAATTAATTAATAATTATTAAGACTTGACAACATAACTATTTAAAATTCTGTTTATGTGGGTTTAATCATTTTACAATTGCTTTATTTCATGAGAGATAAAAAAAAGAGGAATTTTAAAATACATTTCTGAAATTCATCAATAGACTAAAACAAACAAACTATATATATATTTGTTAATATATTATTAATGTATGTGAACTATTTAATAATTGCAGAAGAATATTTCGTAAAAGTTAAACACTTTGGATAATAATCGGTTGTTGGGAATAAACTGGGACTTTGCTGCTGTAGCACTGTAAATTTCCCCGCTGTGGGACGAATAAAGGTTTTCTGATTCTGATTCGGAATAAAAAAGATGTAAAGAAAGGAACGGAGTGCTCGCTCTCTTACACACACACACACACACACACATAGTATCATACTAATTTCTGGGAGACATTGATGGTGTTTAAGCCTGTACAACATTTGATGCAGTGTATTCCTTTCATTCAGTTGTTACCATGGTGCTGAAGGAGCTGTCCATGGCGCTGACAGGGCAGGATTAAATGGCCAGGAGAATTTATATCTCATAGTTAAAACCAACATTTTACACCAATTATAGAAGGTTTTACACTACAAATTTAAAGACCAATATATAAATGAGAGCTGCTGCAGAAACTTCACGAACACTGAAGTCGTGCACGAAAACTGCGATGATAGTCAAAGTCAAATAATTGTGCCTTGCCCACCCTTTCAACAAGAAAGATACAGTACACGCACACAAACACTATATCATCGGCACACACGCTGTGGACTTTCTCTGTGCACTGTCTGCACACCGCACGTAGGCACTTCATGCATATTTAAAAACAAATTAATAATAATAATTTGTGCACTTGTAACCATGGGAAGTTTCCGACTTCTGTTTTTTTTGGGTTATTTTTCTGTCGAACTGTAGGTAGCGCGTGATTTACCTGTACTGTACCTGCTCCTTTGCCGTTGTTCTTCTGAAGGAGGGAAGACCCCATTGTTTTGACTAGACGTTCCCCACGTCTGTGTTCCTCCCCTGGCAGAGGAGTGCACTGAACGCCATCAGCTCAGCCAGGCTCAACTCCCAGCCATCCACTCTACAGCAGCTCTACAGAGGTGCTGCGGAATCACACGGCCCATCAAACACAGAGGGTCATCAATGCTGCTCCGTCTGTCAAGATAGTTTGCGACTGCGCTCTCCTAGTGCAATTCTCGTGAAAGTCAGGAAATGAGAAATGTATGGGCTTTATTTTTCAATTTCACATGCATTTCAAAAAGTGATGGGGGTAAAAAAAAATGTTTTAGTTTTAGTGTTGACAGGCTGTGGATATCTTGATTTCATAATTATATGTTCACCCAATAAACAACAGTAAAACGTATTTCCACATTTCATGTCTTTTCATAATCAATACGTTGCTTATTCGTATGCAGCCAAATGGCCCCAACTGGTGCTAACTGAAGTGCACTTTGCATGTTTTTTGAACATTGTAGGTTATATTATTAATTGTAGGTTATATTATTAATAACAATACATAAAACAAACAGAAAACACACTGGAATATTACGTGATTCAGCTTTTTAATGAACCCTTTTCTGTCGCAGACAAGGAGAGATGAGGTGAAGGTGGCAGTGCTCAAACACAACGTGCCGTTTTGCAGATTATTTTTGGCCCATTGCTGAAATAATGCTTTCTCTGTGCAGAACTACGAGTGTGCCTGCACAAAAACGTTGTGCATATTCAATGAAACAGTGGCGCCACATTTTAGAGAGGAAGTGGTCATGAAGATGTGGTCCTTTCACATTGATGACAGACGGGTCTAACAATGCAGGTATTACTTTGACAGCCAAACAATAATTAGTTAAATAATTTCTTAGATGCCGTTACCACTCAAGACAAAGCGGAGGAATTTAAATAGTTGGGTCTCTGGCTTGATTCTTCACTTTCTTTAAAACCCCACATTGAGATAAATTGCAGCCTGTGTATTATATCGTTCTATCAACTGTTTCACCCTACAGGTCAGGAAAATAACTATTTCAAAGATGATATTACCAATACTAGATTATGCATATCAGAAAGCCTCAGAAACAAATCTTCTTCCTCTCAACCCATTGACATCACTGTTTTATGACTTGCTAAATTGGTTAACTCCTAAATCCAGAAGACACTTTTCACCAGTTGCAAATTTATTTTCAAATGCATTCTCTTTAACCATCTCTCTTACTTACATTTTTTTTATTCCATATAGTAGCTTATCATATAGGCTAAGGCATACTGGGAATCTTATCCTAGTTGTTCTTTGAATCTCTAAAGAAATTGTGCAACGTGCCTTGAAGTTTAAAACTCCATCAGACTGGAACAACCTGCCCAGTTCACTGTTACCTCCTTTAATTCCTTTGAGGCATCTCTTTTGCCTTATTTTCAAACGACCTGCTCTTGCTTCCAACTATGCTTGAGATATATAAACTAATTTTCTTTAATGTAGTGTAGGTGAAAAGCAAATATATTTAAATATATGTGTATGGGTGTGTGCACATTTAGATTTATTGTATGTGTGTTTGCATGCTGTAGGGGAGTCAGCAGGTGTGGGAGTAGCTCGGCCTGGGAGAGCTTTTGTTCGTCTGTGGGTGAGTGTACTTGTGTTTTTTCGGATTAAGCACTGTATTTTCTATATATACGTGTCAATGGACCGCATTGATAATAAGATTGTTCATCCTAATCAAAGTCTTTTTATACATTATTTTGTTTTCCACACTTCCCAGCACCCCTGTGACATCATACACAACACTGCCAAAAAAGGCTGGCAGTTTTTTTGGAGGTGAGTATAACCATGTACGCTTTCAATGACCTAACCTGTGCAGTGATACATCTAAGACCACATGTAATAGATTACAAATCCTCATTTATCGCAGGTGTCTGGATTCAGTTTGGATTGAAATTAAGATGTAACATTCTTGTCATTGTATTTTGTGAGTATATGGAAATACTCCAGCACATTTACATTCTGTAGTTGAGCGTGGAGAGGTGTTTCTGCGGCTCCATGAGCCACCGGCCAGCAATTACAATTCACAAAGTAGGCCTCATGTAGCCTGAAATGTAAACTAAAATGTAAATGCACTAAACTCAACGTGTGCTTTTTTATTCACAGATGAAAAACAAATGAGGTTCAGGTTGCCGGTCGTCTTCTCCACCTTCAATCTCCTCCTCCAGATGGAGAATTTCTCCATCTTCCTTCTGCATGATGAACTAAAATGGCAGGGTTGGGACATGCTTCCGCCCATGATGTGCTATGTTTGCTACTATTTTTTATTTTTATTAAGCGTTTTATGCCATTGTCAAATGTCATTTTGAAAATGATTTCTGAAAATACAATTTTGTAGGTGACAAATTTGCATCTGCAAGTTGTGCTCAAAGTTTCTGAAGCCTGTTGCAATGCAGAGCCGGGAATCACATAAGCAGATACACAGATACACAGATGCACAGATGCATAGATGCAGAGATGCACAGATACACAGATACACAGATACACAGATGCACAGATACACAGACTAGTTATGAGCTGTGTCATCACTGATGTGATGGGAGATACTTAAAGAGGGGTGTTCAAGTTAGCTATAGTGGTTGTTGATGATTGTTAATGAGCTGTAAAGCTCATTAACAATCATCAACAACCACTATAGAAACCTTTAAAAGAAAAAAACATTTTATTGTAAACTTACCTGTACTTACCTTCTCCTCAGGTGAAAGCTATTGATTTATTGTATCTCTCCGGCAGGAGAAAAAGATGAATATCGGCTTTATTATTCAAGATATCCTTGACGCGACAAGAGACACAACACAAGCAAGAAGAGAGCTTCCAACAGGCAACACTGACACACTGTATCTTAAGGGGTGTGGAGTATGTCATGGAGGAACTGGCCCTGAGAGAGCTCCTGCTCAAACATGCCATGTTTGTGGATGTCCAGCAGAGTGTGGAGTGTAAGAAGCTGTGTTCTTCGTTGATTCACCCTAAGGGGTCGATGAATGTGTGTATCACATCTCTGTCTGTCTGTCTGTCTGTCTGTCTGTCTCTCTCTCTCTCTCTCTCTCTCTCTCTCTCTCTCTCTCTCTTACACACACACTCAATTAATGGGGCCCAATTTTCTTTTAGACTCTGTATTGAGGATGAAGTTATGTATCTATTTGTATTCATTGACATTTTATGAATAAAACAATAACACTATGGAGAAAAAAAACAGGAAACTGGTTTGTAACCACAGGACAGCCAGCATTCCAACATGATCTACCAGACTGTCATGTGTAATTTAGCTCCAAAAGCTATTTTCTCAAGGCCTTCTAACAGCTTTTTCCCCACATAACCTGACATAGGTTTTTGCATGATGACGTTGAACTGAAAATGGTATATCGATCTCTTCAAAGCCATCAGACTCCGTTGACGGAACACAGGAGTTGCTGGTCTACCGCTGTGGTTCACAACAGTAACCGGAAGCTTCTGTGCTGGTACTCCTGTCTTCTTCTCCAAACTGGAAGCGTTGCCGACCGCCATTTATTGTAGCTAATACTATGGATAGGTACCTCATACAACCCCACTTCAAAACATCCAAACTATCCCTTTCAGTTCTTTCCAAACTTAGCACAGCTAGCGTTGTCTAAACTAGTGCTTGCGTTCACATTATTCATAACCTTATTGATTAGTGTACTGTCACTGCTTTTTGCTAACGGCTGATTGGGTGGTCCATTTGTAAAAAGCCGGAAGAGAGTCTGCATTTAAGTTTAAAAAATAATTGGGTGGGGAAGAGGTGTACAGACATTTGTACACGCAAAAGACTTCCATTGCATTCCATGACTTTTTCTTTGAAGTGCAATCTTGAGATTGACACTTTCAATTTGAGTGAAATAACTCAGCAACTCAAAGAGCTGTTAGCATGGCTGTAGACCCTTAGTCTATGTTCATTTCTCTTATTTATTTTTTTTATGCTGGGATTGCAGGTTCTCCTTGCTTCCAGTCAGTGCTAAAATAAGTGCATCCTGAACACTGGTTATATTTTGTATCTATCTTTGTATGTTTACATTTGAAGTATTGCCTGAAATATTATTTCTCTTTGCATTGAGATCCATATGTGTCCAACAACACATCAGTAAGTTACACCCCGGTGCACTGCATGACATGTTCCTTTAATACCATGAACACACACACTGTGGTTTATTTTGAACCAATCTCACATACACTGTCCTGCTGCCCCAGTAAAGCAATTGTGATATGTGAGTAATGCTTTAATTCTTTAAAGTAATTGTGATCTCACTGTTGGAAGCAGCGCTGAAACAGTTTGGTATTTTCCTGACCATGACATTTTCTTTTCCCGTCCAAAGACCAAAGCTCTGACATAGTAATGTTCAAATCCAACTGTACACATTTCCAGAGTGGAATCTCAATTTACATACAGAAAAAATAGCATTTCTGCTGAAGGCACAGTAGAGTTTTGCTTTTTGCCGTTAATGTTGTAGAACAGGGAAATGCGCATGTGCAAAATGTTTTTGTCATGTTTTTTCAGCTTGCATTCACAATTCTCTTGATTATTTTCGGATTTGATGCAAATAACTTCTATATTTGTCATCATAACATCTAAGCTTTTTTTCAAGGTAGCCAGGGTAGGCACTGACTACCTTGGCTACCCAAACCGCACGTCACTGCTCGTCAGTCAATGCATCTCAGGAGGTTGGATGTGTGCAAGTGCTCCTATACGTATATCTTATTTCTATATATATATATATATATATATACATATATACACACAAGACATACAGCCATGCATGTCTGCGCACTTTTCACCCAGACATGGCAGGTTCTCTACTTGAAGTGGTAAATGGAGATGTTTTACTGTGTGTGCAGGCATGCGATGATGAATGGTATCTGAGTAATGTCTTATTTGTTGATCAGATCAATCAGTGCTGTGGAGCAGGGGATTTAATAACATTTCCATCTGACAGAGACAAACATGACAGGGAGAAATGTACCATGAAACCTAACGCTCAGCCAGTGGTAAAAAGACTGATCTCACACTTCATGCTCTGCTTTGCCATTTGTTAGCTTTTGGCTTTATGCCTGTTCTTTGATGCAGCATTAATGAGGTTATCATAAATAAGACTGACCACTGTCTGAAGCCAATGTTTTTTTTCAGTTTACTGGGAAAACATTCTGCCATTTTCAGAAAATAACCAATTTAATCTGAACAGTATGATAGCTAGTTCCTGCCACTAAATAGCGTGACAACTATTTATATGTATTTACACAATTCATTAAAAATGTTTATCGTTTAGCTCACAGTTAAGGTTTTGTTGTTCTCGAATACAATACATTAATTGACATACATGAGGGGGGCAGAGTATTAAAACACCTGTCAATGTAATGCAGTCCAATTAATAAAGAACACTATGCTCTACACTACTTTCCTGTTGGGGGCAATTATCATGCTGGTGGAAAAGTACAGTGACATACAAACGTTTGTCCAGTGGAACCTTAAGTCAAGCAAACCTGAATTTAGATTTCCACCTGATTTTAGTTACGAGTTGTTTATTTGGTGTCACTTGATTATACTTTTGATAAATAAACGTTAACAAGCTAAGTTACATGTGATGGTCGTTAGTGTTCTTGCCATGGCTGATTTATTGATACTGGCTAGCAAAGCCATAGTTATTATTGCCACATTTCTTTTCCAATATATATATATATATATATGTCATACCATACTGTATGTACAGTATAATGGTGTAGTTTGATACCAAACAAGATGCTCTAAAATATATGCTTTGAGTCTCAGTGTGGATGCATCGGTGCATAACGGCTACATTAAAGATTATAATCCGCTACACGCAGCATAACAGTATTGTCACCATAAAAAACTGAGCTCCCCTTTATGGTTAACTTTATTACTTTATTGTCTAAAGCATTTATTAGACTCATGTATTTTCCTCCCATATTCACAGTGTGGATCATATAAGACAGCTATGTCCGGCGTGGTGCCCAGAGAGCTGCAGAGACCTCGGGAGGCAACGTGCCGGACGTCCGTGTCTGTTGGTTTGGGCTTAGCTGTTACCACAAGTGTTTACTTTTACACTTTATAGGTTTACCTATTGTCCACATTTTTGTATTTCATGTCCTTTAATTAAAAACATTCTTTGAGAGTTCAGCCTCTGGTACACATTTCAATAAGTTCTCCTTGTATCTGGACTCCTTTTGACTTTGTATCTGGACTCCTTTTGACTTTAATAAAATGTTAGATCTCGCATTCAAATCTTACTGTCGATCGGTATCATTTATTTGTGACGTTGCAAATTCTGGAGGTCTTCCTCAGGCTAGTGCTGAGCCTTATGTCGACTTTTTAAGGTGTATTGATATCATTTTCAGACAAGATATAGGATGAGACAAAAGCGTTTATAAACGTATATGAATAAAAGCTGCAGCTCATCAGACCGTCATTGAAGCCTGGGGCATGTTCTTCATTTTCATGGAATGCAACGCAGGTCTGGTCTGTTTAACAAAGTAATATTAATTACACAATATCACTTCAAATGAGTAATCAGAACAAAAAACTGTTTTGCATGATTATACTGTAGAATTTATCCTAATTTTTTTTGTCTCATACGAAGCTTCACCATGTCTTATGATATGATATCTGTTTTAATAAAAGTGCTCATGAAATGGGACATGTGGCTTTGACTCACAACTGGACATTTATCCCACTTCATAGAAGATTTTGAGATATACAGTATATCGTTTATCTCCATTCAGCCTTAAAAATAAAGAGATATGATTTTTTTTTTGGTCCATATTGTGCAGCCCTACCTCAGGCAACAAGAATCGAGTGCACCTGTGGCAAATAGGTGCACTCCATCAGCCGACTGTGTGTGTTTTAAATATTTTTAAGCCTGACAATACCTGTGCAATAAACTCAACGCCTTCCTAGAGGTCGCAACATTGCAAATAAATGATAATTCCTCTGGGGCTTCAAAACTCTTCAGTGTGCAAATCTTTGTTTTTCACAATAGAAGTACGGTTTCTCAGTGAATGTTCTGCATTAGTCTTAAAGAAAAGTCAAAACAAAACCATCACATATTTTTGCCCTCGGAGAAAGAGAAAATGATAGGCCTAACAAAAATGACAGGACATTATTGCAGTGCAAGTGGTGGTTATTCATCGAAGAGGCTTGTGTGTTTTAGCCCTGTACATATTCAACTTTGTATTTAAATGTGGTTTTAAATGTAACACTTCTACAAAGACAAAAAATGGGAATGTAAAGTATGCAGTTTATCCACATTAAAATATGTTACAATTAAAATAATATTTAAGTGTACTCAAAGCTCACGGCCACTGTGGAGTCATGCTATGTTCAGCTGTCTCACTTGGAGAATCATTTTTCACAGACAATATGTGGGGACAAAAAGTAGCAATTCTCACTCTGTAATAAAGGGTCTTTGCATTAAATGCACTGAAATGTGAAAGCGTGTTGTCATGTTGCTCGGCTGAAGTGAAGACTCTCAGAGTTCACTGCACAGAAGAAGAGTCTTGCTAGAGTCCAGTTCTAATGTTGATCCACTGGTCCAGCCTGTCTGGATCACCTGGAGGAAAGCTTTACATGAGCAAAGAGATACGTAAAGTAATAGGTTACGGACTTCTTTATTTGCAAACCATACGACTTAAATGACTTCAATGTCACAGTCAAATGCAGTTTTTTTCCAAATATATTCACTGATGTAACACACACGATGGACATACATTTACTACGATCTGTAAGTGTAAAGTAACTAACTAATTAACTAGTGCCAGCCTCAAGTGGCCATTCGAGGAACTGCAGTTGTTGACACTTCCGCATTGGCTTCACCGCTCTGCCCCAAAGTTTGTTGCATGATTCCAACAAACAGAGAAATTATGTAAAAGCCTTCCGTAAAGGCTGCTTTTGTGTATCCTCGCTCATTGCACCTCAAGACAGAAATAAGAGCTTCCTCTAGGAAGGCGACTGGCCCTGACGGCTTTTCCCCCAGAACTATACAAAGTATTTAAAGACATTTTCACTCTACTATTTAGTAAAATGTATGAGCATTCCTTCCTGAATCAAATACTGCCTATACTGGCACCTATGTGCATTTAACGTGGTTCTGTCAAGAAAATCAGACATTTTGGGATGAAATTAGTAACCGTGTATCATCCATAATACCATGTCCTATTGAATGTAATCCTCTACAATGTATTTTAGGCCTACACGCTGCCTCATCTGAATTCATTTGCAACTCTGGGATTCAAGTGATCCCAAAAGTCTATATGATTATTAACATTTCATTGTCTTTGAATAATATTGATCTATGATTGTGTTGTTTTTCCCCGTGTGTTATTCTGAATGTTTCTATGGTTAGCTGTTGCCTGGATCTGGTATTTGTGTTATGTACCAACTTTTTTGAGGGTAACATGAAGTGTGTAATCTGTATAAACAGAAAATAAAAGGATTGAAAGGAAGAGCACTGAGACTTCTATTTGGGGGCCATATAACCAAAACCATGAGCTAAAAGAGGCTAAAAAGCTTCAAGGAACTGCACAGTTAGTGATCATTTTCAGTGGCCTAGTTACAATGTAATGAGTTAACTGTAATGAATATTAGCAGCGAAGATGGAGACAGATAAACCACTATACAATACATAAAACAGACTTGTGGATGATAATAATGGCAAACGAAAGGTTATTTTTGTATGGAGATATCTTGTTTGGTGTAAATGACTCTATCAAAAGTATCACAGATACAGCTCACTGCCAGACTCCCAGATAAATCAGTGTTGTTTTTAATTAGTGCATACCCCCCCCCAACTCCCAACCTTTTCTGGTGAATGAGATCACAGCAAATTAAAATCACAGGATCTGGTGTAAAGTTCCCTGATCTATTTTACTCCTCTCTTGTTTTAATTAAACATTTACACAGTCCAGACCTCAGAGGTCAGATCCTGCAGGGAATTAAACAGTTTCTCACACACACACACACACACACACACACACACACACACACACTCACACACTTTCTCCCCACAAAGGCTGCGATTTCACATTTTTCATTTGATTTGATTTCACAGGTGTTCAACAGCAGCGAATATATTGAATATATAAGAGACCAATATGATACACATACCAGAGACTGACCAGGTCGAGCATCAGCTGGTCCCACGTGATTTCTTAAAGGCATCCACTCAGCACATAATGTGGTGTCCATGCTTTGGGTAAATGTATCATCCATTCATTCAGGTATTCCAGTTCTTATGATATAGCACTTCTTAAATACATGTATTTCACTTTTATGGGTATTAAAATAAAATAAAAATAGTTTGTTTATTTGGATTTTCTGATCACTGATCTGGCAATGTAAACATAAAAAAAAACTAACAAAGACCAAACAATAATCGGTGTATTTTTAAAACTATGAGGACAAGAGATGTCATGAACAATCTGTATTGCTCCATACAAATATGTAATAAAAAACAAAAGGCTAAGATTGGTTATATATTTGAGATGGAAAATGGTCCTACGAACCGTAGAGTTCATGCGTTCCTGTGTTTGGATTGGCCATTGGACTTGTGATGGAACCCTGGAGAGAGGCTGACAGTGGCTCCCAGGAGGCTGAAAAACTCTAAACAACAACTGTGAGACTTGTAGTGTTATCGTCAGATGGAGGAAGACTGGTAACAAAAGCCAGGGAGATGTGAGCCTGGAGGCAATAGGGAACAGGAGAGGGTGCAGGACACTGGCTGGAGCCTGACAGGGGTTATTGTTAAGGGAGCAAGTCTGGCAGGCAGCAATGAACACCTGGGTATCCTGATCCTGATTTCAAATTTCCTGGTCCATCGTGGATCTCTGGGAGAAGGCTGCCCGGCTCCTCAGTCCAAGGCCTCCACCTCTACCACAAATTGTCCTAAGGGGTCAGGGAGGGTGAGTATGGGTGCAGAAGTGTAAGGTAATTCTGGCAGGTGAGGGCCGAGAGGGGGTGACTATGGAGTGGTAGATGATGAGTCCTAGAACAGACATGGTAGAGAAATTGGACTTACATTTAGAGTTGGTGTTCCCAAAGGTGGAGAACCAATATATATCTATATATATATATATAGATATATATATATATATATATGTTTAATCAGGAAATATTTAATTAAGAATGAAAAAATTATTTAGTCACATTGATTGTCTATGTTGTAATTTTATTATGTTGTTTATTCTGTAGACACAACATCTATTGTCCATCCTCGGAGAGGAATCCCTTATCAGTTGTTCTCCATGAGGTTTTCACGTTGACTGTGGGGTTTATTTTGGGGGGGAGTTTTTCCTTGTCTGTTGCAAGGGGCCTAAGGACAGAGAGTGTCGTATGCTCATATATTTCTCATATATTTCTATATGGGGGAGAAGTGACAGCTCTGAAACAAAGTGTCTGGAGATGACACCTAAATCTATCATGCTCCTTGGTGTGCCATTGCTCTAGTGAACAGGCTGCTGTGAAGAAAAGATCTAAGAGCTCGACACAGAAACTGCTGCACAGTCCACAACCGCAAACACAAAGCAGCATATCAGAGAAATCTACATCTGAGCTTCAGTTTTTGTCCCGGCTAAGTCAGTCTTATGTCATCCTTTTTTTCATCCAATTAATTATGTTGAGAAAACAGGGGAAATGATTATAATGTGAATGAAAACTAAGTTTCAAAAATGACATCTATATTGAACAATTATGCATCTCACATTTTACATTCAGTATGAACGTTCAGTACCGATGCAAGAAGTAGTGTGTTGGTCTCACTTCAAGGCAGGAGACTACACTTTGTGTCCTGCAAAGAGCTGCAATTATTAACCCTAACCACAATTGTCCTCTAACCTTAACCATTGCCATAGTTGACGATAATAAAAAAATTAATAATTGCTGTCAATGGATGTTAAAATATTTTTATAATTTAACATTATATGTGCATATACTCATTGTGATTGTGGTTATGCAGTGTGTTAACGTGTACATTTTGACAGAAGAAATAAGGCCAGTTTGAAACTGACATACATAAATCTACTGTCAGTTTATCTGACCTTTGATTTCAGTATTTTACAAATTGATTTTTACTATGTCTTCAGTCTGAATCAGAATTTCCCACATATAAACTGATATTTATAAAAACAGAATATGGGCACCTCACACATACCTAAGACTAACATACGCGTGGTTTTCTCCAGCAATCTCAATATGATATGATAATGTGAAGATGAAAAACGATGAGAGATGTAATCTAACATTGTTCATTTCAGTGAAGCACACATGGGGATGTGTAAGCACTTTGTAAAGTCTGTAAATCCCTGATGTCAATGTCCATGATGGTGACTATCCAAAGCTATTTTTAATGGCTGTGTGCAATGATGGCTGCCGATGCAACACAATCGGTGAAATTGCATCAGGCTTGTGCATGTGCGTCCAGTTTCACGAAGAAGGTTTCTAAAACAGAAGCATGCGTGCACATAGATTTATGAATCTGACAAAAGTAAATAAGTCCAAATATCTCTGGTTAAAGTTGGTGAAAGATCACAGTTGTGGTTAAAATAATTCACGGTTGACTGCAAGTAAGAGACACTTGAATACCAAACTATCCACCATGACCTAAGGTGTCTTGCGGCACTATATCAATGTCAAACTACTTCCACCTTTTATTCACTTCTGATAAAGGACAGTCATTATTGTGTGGCATTTTTGCCTTTATTCGACAGAGACAGGACATGGGTGTAGAGCAGGGGTCTCAAACTCAATTTCTGAGTGAGGCTGGGCCGCATCAGGTATTCCACAAAAAAAGCTTTGTAAAAAAACCTAATCTTCTCAAACGTCATCATTAACAGTTTTTTAACTTCATTGGGTTCTCCTGAACATGAATGTAACATTGAAGAACATGAACAGTTCTTCTGAACATGGCTTGTCTTGCCTACTCCTTGCTGCCAGAGACCTGGCAGCGCTTCCTCTCACATAGCTGTGCCACATTTGGCTTGAGGGAGGAAGCAGTTGAGACCCTCAGTATGGCTTGAAAATGTTCATCAGTAAGTCTGGACCTGTACTTGGACTTATTAAAGTTCAAGGTGGAGAAGAGCTTTTCGCACAAGTATGTGCTCCCAAAAAGGCACATGGTCCGCTTGAACATCCCAGAAAGCTCAGGGAAGGTGGGGGGCAATTCTCTCAAAAATTGCCCAAGCTTGTCTGCTCTTCCACTCACCTCCCTGAACTTAACTTTGAGGTCAGAGTTGCACTGCAGGTCAATGAGCTCCATTTGAATGTTTGAAAAAAACAACAAATGCTTTCATTTTTCTAGTGAGAATAGTCTCTTTTGTCCCACTGTTAAAGACAACAGTAAAGATGATTATTGCAGATGCTCTGTCCCTGAAATTGTTTTTGCAGAAACTGGAAAAGACTGCAAAATGAACAATGAAAAATCACTTTCTGATGGCCTTCCACCTCTGCGGATATCAGAACTTAATTAATCAAGCTACAAAATGTAATTTGTTCTCATTAAAGATTAATAGAAATAATCGCCTTATTTTTGTACTACTAGTGCTCCCTAAAGGTCATTGTTGAAGACTGTTGAGTGTGAAGGAGCTCTCAGTGTTGGAGCACACCTTAATGAACACGTTTAATGTACAAAAGTTCTTACAGCGGACGTTAATGTAACAGCTCTCTCCACTCTGAGGGATACACATTGATTTCCATTGCACTCACTACATACAGGTGTTACACACAATTTAGAAAAGTCCCTATGTATAGAATAATATAGTGTGTAGTGGAGGATAACAGAAGGCTACACGGGAAATTAAGGTGGCGATTCATATTGATTACAGTGAGGCTCAAGATAAAGGAGTGTTTGTCAGGTGGGGAATGAGACCTGGCACGCTTCTTGCTGTAGCGACAACACCAATGTTCCCATATCATCTTCTAACATTCCTGTAATGGTCTGGAAATGTGGGGAGACATTTCAATTAAACCAGACACAACCTGACCTCCATTTGCTGGAAATGCAGGAATCTTAAAACCACAATGTAGAGAAAGGACTACAGCTATGTGTCCTTTTTTTGGTGCAAATTGAAAATGCAGGGGAAAAAAAGCATTGCCATGTCCTAACTGAAATGAATGGGGAGCGGATTTCAATCCGAATACTATGGCAGTTGGCAGTGTTTAAGTAGGTTGTAAAGCAGACACACAATTCATTACAGAGAGTCTGTGATATGTGCAATATGCAAAGTGTAGGATCCAGTGTTTTTGAAGCTTGACCCATACTATTATCATACTATATTGACAGACGTCTGTGAGTGCTTTGTGTGTGTGTGTATCTGAGTTTCGATTATTTTGCCAACCCATAGAGCAATCTACTTCACGCTTGCCGTGTGTGTTGCTGAGGACGCGTGGGAGTGAAGTGCTGTGCAAGAAGTTATTTGGATCAGTGATTCTGTAGACAACTTGTATGTATGTGTGTATGTGTGTGTTAAACAGGTACAGCTGCCCGGAGTGGCCAAAAAGGTGTGCTGCCATTCTAATGACAACGTCTCTAAGTATGTAGTTCAGTATGAAAAACGTTTATCAAACCTGGGGCATACACATTTAATGGGGCTTTGACTTTATTGAGGCCATAACATTTTCATGGCAGCTTTTGCACTCATGATGTGTACACTGTAGCGTTACTACCGTCAATGAGTGCAAAGCCTTGCTTCGAAACCCAAGAAGCAGCAGCACAAGCACATCCCGAACGGGCACTGCACTAGTCAACTAAAAGTCAGGATGTCTGCAATCTTTTCCTTCCATTTTGAATATCTCAGCTTTATGGATGTGCAACACTAAATTGCTGTAAAGACCCTTAAACAGGAACCCATCCTAAACCTAATTGGAGGAATACACTTTTCTCTGGGCTGTCATAGGTCTTGGCTTCTGATTTTTGATTGCGTGCTACCTTTACAGGTGGTGGTGCTCACATGGTTCCACTCGCCTTTGGTGAACTTGCCACATGCACCCTCCTATTTTACTATGATTACTCCACTTCCTTGCGGAATTTGAAGCAAACAAATATATTAGTTAAGCAATGTGCCTTTATGGCCTTTAATAGTATTCTATCAGGCTTTCTCACCGCTTTGCACCCTCAGCATATAGCCAGTCAAGAAACCATCACCAGGAATTTAGTGCAAATGTTTAAAAAACTTGTATCGAAAAAACACAATTTGAAAACATTTGAAAGTAATGTTACCCATATAAAATTGGCCAGTAGAGTTAATTCTAGTGATCCCACAGCTATGACATAATGTTGTGTTAATAATTCCGACTGTAGTGCAGAGAGGAAGATGCTGAACAACAGAGATTTTTAAACGTCAATATCGTGTTACCTTTTAAGACCACTGTAAATTAGTTTTTCCGTTCTTTACTTTATAATTACCATAATAATCAATCGGAGATATCTATATGAATGTGAGTGTAGAAATGTTTTTCTGAGCTTTTATTTTTTTGTTTCTTTGAGTAACGTTAGTGACACCAGAAATTCTGTTTCCTCCCTGGGGTAGTAACGAGGCAGATTGTACAAAAGCTGTCAACATTAAAATCCCTTTTGAGGATGCGCCCTCTGCTGTGTAAGACATTATTTCCACTACAGTATTCCAACTATAGGGCACAGAACAATAAAGGCATGGAAAATAGATGTGAATGACATTACACAGCCCCCAATAAATGTAATACCGGCTGAATGATACATAAATGAGCGAGTGCGCCGAGTTACAGACTATTACAGCGCTGTGTGAAGACGGGAACGCTCGGGAGTGCAGAGTGGGGCTTCACAGCTGGAAGGGACATTCAGCGTAGGATGGAGGCACTCCATCACAAATTCATCTCATTTGAAATGAGAGGAAAGGAAAAAACATCCCTTTTTTGAAGTGAATTACTCCGTCTTTTATATGGTCTTTCTTTGCCTGGGGGAAACTCAGATGTATATCTTAACTGAAGTTAGAAGGGAAAGACTACTCTCAATTAAATCCTTGCAGGGCCGGCAGGGGAGTGAGCCTCAGTCAGGTATAGTTAATGTGGAGGTGGACGGGCATGTGTGATTGGCAGGGAGAGCACTGTAGGGAGCTGGGAGAGCAGCCCCCCCTCACACGCACACACACACACACACACACACACACACACACACACACACACACACAGTGACAGATTAATCTCGGGTGTTGGACACTTTTTTCTTCTCTCTGACATTTTTCTTACACTAAATGAGTTTCCAGCCGGGATAAAAAGCAAAACAATAATTGTATACAGTATCTGTGAGGCTGTTCTTTGGCACAGCGGTGCTGTTACCTGCAAGCCAACATCAATGTGCTAACCTGCTCATTGCACTGTATAATGTTTACCCTGTTCACTATCTGAGTGTGTGAGTACTAAACACAAAGTAAAACTGAGGCTGATGGGAATGCCATTAATATTGTGTGTATTTAGTCATAAACCAAAGAATTTGATCACTAATCTATTACAATAGCTACTGAGGAATTGCAATCCACACGGTAGGTGTTGAGACATTTTATAAAAAAAACTTATGGTGTCACAAGAGTAGTAGTCAAGTCATAGTCAGGGGATTATCCAAATAGTAGGCTTCATCCCCTGGAAACCATAAATGTCTATGTGCTAATTCATCAAGTAAATGTTGAGATGTTGCACAGGATAAGGGAAAACTTTGACCTGCTGGTGTCACCACAGGAATGGTCGTAGAATCACCGAAGCCGTTAGGAATAATTCCCCTGGGCACCATGGGAATGGGTCTCTATGAAATGTCATGGCAAACCATTAATATAGTTGTTGGGATATTTCAGTCAAAAGATCAACCGTCCGACATTACCATCTCTATAGCCACGCTGTTGTACTAAATTTGTATCTGTATTGAGATGTGGTAGCCCCCAGCTGTCAGTGGATCACAAACTTCCTGTCAGAGAGGAGGCAGCAGGTGAGGCTGGGGAAAATTACATCCAGCATCCAGACTATCAGCACTGGCGCCCCCCAGGGATGTGTGCTCTCCCCACTACTCTTCTCCTCTACACCAACGACTGCAACTCAGTAGACCCATCTGTTAAACTCCTTAAGTTTTGTCAGAGATAAAGAAGTCCAATTCCGGGCCAAAAAAAGAGTCTAGACCTCTTCACCAACATTTTAATTTTAATAACATTTTTAATACAAAAAAAATTATTAACTGGAGACGATGCAATAGAGTTTATTCTTCAAAAAACAGAGATAAACCCGAATCTGCCCCGGGAACCCCGTCCTTATTGGTGGAAAATGGGGAAGGACACCCCTTTACGTACAAAACTTGCTTTTCAGCACTTTTATGGAGGTCACACGTGTGATATAATCTTACTCTCGTGGCCAGGTTGTTGCTGACATCAGGATTTATGAGGTCTCTTTATGGTACGCCAGACCTGCTTGTAACCCTAGTGTTCTGATCATGTCGACAACTCTCTGGTGATAGGCTCACATGATGCTTTAATGGACACACCCATGACTCTCTTGGGCCTGGCTCTGCAGACTTTTCAAACTGCTTACTATACCCCTCCAGTGATATGCTCACAGTCTCTACCTTGACACTGGACATGGATACATAACATAACATAACATAACATAACATAACATAACATAACATAAC
>CALSCE010010661.1:1103568-1113235 GCA_943593645.1 Bovichtus variegatus
CCAATTTATGATTGAGAAAAAAGAGATTTTAAAACATTCAGCACGATAATGCATTTTCAGGGATAATGGCAGCAATGAGGGCGAAGCCTAAATTAGAATATGAAGGACAGCGGATCTTCATTCAGCAGGACCTGTCTTTGTCACGCTTTCAACGGTGTGTTCTAATATACAAGAATATACATTTTAATATGCACTTCAAATATTAAGTTGCACTTTCTCTGGCCGTGTCGAGGAAATAAAAATTGTAAAAAAATACTCCCAGCTGGAAACGGGAGACACGCTGGGTGTGTTTAGGGATCTTGAAAGACTGCATATGTCTACATTGAGGAGAGTTGTAAAGCCCGGCGTATTATGCATGAACTATGACAGTCATCTCAGGGCACTTAATCTTAAATCGTCAAGCCTTTTACCTCACACACCAGAATGCAGACCTGGGTACCACATTCCAACAGTTGCTGGAAGCAAGTAGACTAGCACCTGAATTAAAGGAAAGAATCAGTATCAAATGCTCTTACCTGTATCAATAGAAATGCTGCATAAACTGAAGCTATTTTGCCCAACCTCTGTGATGTCCACCAAAAATAGGCCAGGAGTTTAAGACATACCCACCAAGTTTTTCTCTATCTGGTCGACACCACAGAGTACCAGTGAGAAACATAACATCATCAGGCTTCTCAAGTGCTAACGCCATTGACACGTTTTGGCTGGGAGTCGAAGCATTCAGAGATGCAGGAGGAAACCTCATCAGTTGCAGCCCAAGTACTGTTCCAATTCAAAAGTCTGCATCTAGCCAAGTACAGCCCAAATGCGCAGATGTGACTTGCTCCAATGCTTTTTGAGGATGCATCAGGAGGTGACTTTTGTGTACTTGGGACAGCCACGTACCCAGAATGCATTTCTCACCAGCACTAAGGACAGTGGCAGAGGAGAAAACTCATGGCACTCATGACACCCCACAGAGAACAGCCTTATCTTGGCAAGACCTTTTGAACGCTAGCACTGATGTCTCTGCAGTAGTTAAACATGAGATATAACTAGTTTTGGGTGTATCTAACTGGCAATCTTTGGTCATCTATAATTATCCCCCAGCAAATCGGTTTGATTGAGGGCAAAGCTTAACTTCATACCAGAGCACTGTCTCTGTACTTTTTACCTAAATGTCTGCTTGTCTTCATTCCCTGTTGTACAACACGGTTGTACTGGATGTTATTGTGCATTATAACTAACATTTAATAGCAATATTCTAATCAAGGGACAACTGAAGAAAAAAAAACAGGCCCTCATTGACTGTCGGGCAGCCAACGAGAGCCTTTTCACTGACAGGCAAAATTTCCTGCAAAACTGGACGGGAGATAGTATTGATTGTGTCCTTGTATTAATAGTTGTAGGTCTGGGGAAGGGTTGGAGACAGATTTGGGCCATCTCCAATCCGTAATGATTACTATCTTATTGAAGTGGCAGTGTGTCACTGTTTGTTTATGATTTTGGTTTGCCCAGTTACTTTCTCAGTAAAAAGCACAGAGCAGAGATGAATTGTATTATATACAGATTCCTTTTAAAAACTACTTTAGTTTGCCAGGCCATATATGAAACCTAACACAGAAAACAATACAGATGCAGTGGCCCTTGAAAAAATATATATCTTGGGACTGTGAATAAATTCAAACCATCAGTGTAGTAATTAATATCCTATTTTCAGAAGCTTACGGACCCACCCACAGGCAAAGAGATAGGGGTCTGTAGTGTGACTGCTGCCCCCTGGCAGTGGTACAGTGCAATGGATACTGCACTCCAGGGACAGCACTTAATTAGTCCGCCCCAAACACGACTACCACTACAGGTGGCGTTGTCTGCACACTGGTCTCTGCCCCTTCTGCCAAAGAAGCCAGGCCAGCCAGCCACTCAGGAAGAGGACCAGGGACAATAAGGCTCTTCTGGACTTACTGAGAGAGCAGGCAGAGAGGGACGAGGAGAGGGACGAGGAGAGGGATATTTGTCTCGGCTTGAGTATCTTGTTGTTTTTTAATTCTAAATAAATATTCAGTTGGAAAATCAACCCAGGCAATTCATTTTTGAAAGCACGTAAAAAAAAAAAAGACAGTCAGGCAAGAACAAGAACATTGTAAAAAATCATATATACACACATATCTATCTCTTTGTGTCTAACTATCTGATACCATATAAATGTTTTAAAATATTGTCTTCTAGTGAACATGACTACACCTGGAGAGGTTTTTTTGGTCTAGATGTAGTCATGTTCCACCCAGACATTCAGGCAGTCCTTTAGGAGCAGAAAGCTGGGCAGCAAGTCTACCTTGGACATTTCCCTGACAGGTCCATCTCATTGGCTTCTGCGTTATCTTCACTGTCATCTGGGCTTGGGCCTTCCTCATCCTCCTCCACCAGGATGTTACTTGCTGCCACACAAATGTTGTGGAGGATACAGCAGGCACGAATCACCTTCGGGGCTAACAGAAGCTGGATCTCCAGGGCCCTCAAAAAGATGGAGCGCCAGCGCATTTTTAGGATTCCAAAGGTTTGTTAGAATAATAATATTGTTTCTTGCTCTCACATGGTGCCTGGCTTCAACTTAGACTGTAAGACCAGCGGCCCCCAACCCTTTTGCACCGCGGACCGGTTTCATGCAAGACAATTTTTCTACAGAGCAGGGTGGGTCAGGCTTAACAAAACACACAATAAAGTGCAAAACATATCATTTAATTATTACATATATAATGTAAATGTAATTATTTCATTTTATATTGTGCACTTTATTTCTATTATTATTACATTGTAATATATAAAAAAATAATACATAAAAATGTTTACAATAAATATTACCAACACAAAAAAAAACATTTTATTCTTTCTATGCGGCCCAGTACCAAATGAACCACGGCCCGGTACTGGTCCATGGCCCGGTGGTTGGGGACCCCTGTGTTAGACTGTCAAAATTCACATAGACGATGTAAAGTGTATTTCAAAATCACAAGACGAACAATTTGCTGTGTGTGTTTTAATGAGACTGAGTAAGTGTTCTTACTTGCTACAGGCTGGCGGTATGGTGTCATGATAGCAACAGGATGTTGCAGACATGGGTGTCCTTCATCTCCTTACAGAAAGTGGTGGACACAGGACTTGTTGGTACATGGGCGATTTACAGCACAGAGGGGAAAACATACATTTCCCCCCTTATCAATTGGGGAACACTTAATACACCAGAATGACAAAGTGAAACCAGGATTTTAGTTTTTCGCAAATTGATGAAAACAAAAAAAAAACAACTGACACATGAAATCAATGTGTAGCAATGTAGAAAGTAAATTTCCCCCAAACAATATACATAAACTACAGTGACAGTGTAAGTTATTTTTTATTTCTGCATCAAAAAATTATATAAATTGGACGTGACGTGACATGGGAGAGCGACTTCCTGGGTACTGGGTACTAGTACTGGGTAGAGTTTAAAAACAAAAAATATGGATCTCAATAGTTTTGACACTGAAGATGTTGAACATGCATACAAATATGACCACGGCATTATAATTATGAGCCAGCTAGGCGTCCAAGAGACCAGGAACAGACAAGGATTAGAAGAAATAATGGCCATCGCTGAGAAATTGAGTTGTGGTGTGAGGAGAACAAGTGGAGAACTCGCCAGGTGTCTGGTAATTTGCATTATAATATTGTAAACGCACCACAAATAACCACCCTGACCTCTGCACCACTGTACACTGCTGAATATGAACCTCACACTACTGGACTGCATTGACACTGAGCATTGCCTCTCTCCTTGTCCTCCTGCTGCACATTGCTTCTCACATATGCATGGACATATGCTCTCTTTCTCACAGAAACACACACACAATGCTGTCAGACAGGATTTTCAAAGTCTTTCTAAAAGGCTAATCAGGAGCTCCATCCTGTGAAGCTGATGTATTCACTGAGCCATACAGAGTTGCATCAGCAGCGCCTGTTTTTCGGTCATAAGTATTAAAAAAAAAAAAGAAACAGACTCAAAGTCAAGCCACATAAGTCAAGCCTTTGAACAGTGAGGTTTGGCTTCAAGAATGTTGTCCATGGTCCATAATACTTGCAACTTACACTCTGTACCGCAGGCTCATTTAAATATCACTGTACACTACACTAGCTTAGTTTCCTATGACGACAAGGCTGCTTCCCAGATTTCCATAAGTCTTCGGATAATTGCCTTTGCCTTTACCAAAAGAAAAAACTACCATGAAGTTGAATTGCAAAATGCTAAAGGGCTATTATTGAATTTCTGCCTTAATATAGCCCAAAGAAACTGCCTCCCCAAGCTTAAACAATCATGCCGTGTTGTGAGTTGTTGAGTTTGGAGAAACTTTATAAACTTTGTGTAACGCTGTCTACGACAAATTCGTCATCATTTGTAAATTTGGCAAACGTAGGATACAATACATTCTTTTTTGTTTGTGTAAAAAACATTGTATGTTTATCTGGCCTGTAACAGTACTTACGCAGAGAGAGCTGTTTCTCCTTCAGCTGTTTCGCTGTTTTATACATAAATACAACTATTTGTATCGGAGTTTTACAAAAAGCTTCAGCATACATTTTTCATGACCTCATGGTCATGATTAAAATGATCATGATATGATTAAAATGATCATGACATGATCATAATAATCATGATATGATAAAAATGAGCATGATATGATTTCTATGATAAAAATGAGCATGATATGATTTCAATGATATGATCATCATATGATCATCATATGATGAAAATCATTACAAATTTGCTCTGTGTGTTAAGCACACTCCCTCATACACATCAAATATGATATGAACAGTTACAGCTACCATTATTACTGCTCCACCTTGTGGATGGATAAATCATTGAAACTAGTTTCGACATATAGGGTTGGACGAGTAAGCCCTGCTTTCACTTTCAGCCAAGGACCCGGCAATGTCCCAGCACGGATCGGCCAAGGCTCCATCAGGGAGGGGAAATTCTAGGTGGCTGCATATTCATATGCCAAACATATCAGACACAAAATGCAGAAGGTGATCACTGACTTTTCAAATCCCTTCCCTCCAGAAAGAGATTCCAGAGTTTTATGTGTAAGACATCTCACCTCAGTAATAGCACATCACCTCAGGCTGTTGGATACTTGAACTCTGACGCAGTCGCACTTGTAATAGTAGTGCAATCATTAGCCACAAGCACTTTAAAACAAATGTAGTAGCACAAAGCACTTTGGACTTTTAATAGATTTTGAATGTTCTAATGAATAAGTGGATCTTGGACTGATATATATTGATTTCGAGGGTATGAATCGCTAATTAGTCATTTAAGGGCACAAATGATTCCTTTGATGTCATGATACCTGATGATGGGGTTACAGTACCTTCATTGTCAGCCCTTCTTTTGACATTTTAAAAGCTGCATCTGAATTGCTGCTGTTTATATAGTCTCAGGTAAGTTCATTTGTGCTTTATGAATCATATCTAAACACAAAGCTGGTAAGAAACATAGTTGGTTAGTGTTACACTGTGTGATGAGATTTTAAATGTGTTTGTTTTGATGTGATTGATACTAACTCCTGCATTTCCAGTCATCAAGAATATGAATGTTTTCTGGCAGAGCAGGCCTTTTTCCTCTGCACCTCACACACAAGCTGCATCAATACTAATGTTGTCCTAATGATGTTGGAAGATTGTGGATACGTTTTTTTCAAATATTCTCCCATCTCTACATCACACTGCTGTTGGGGACTAGGACTCGTACTGCCTGACCAAATAGCCACTGCAGTGAAAAGGATGACTACCGGAGCAAAATCTCTAAGATTTCCCATCACTGTACGAAGTTATGGAAGCTGGAAACTGTAGCTTGAACCCACCCACAGACTCCTGCAACAATGATTCAACCCAATGCCACTTCTTGCTCATTAGGGGAGTAAGAGACGCTATCTTAAGACATTCTCTCCACCAGTCCACATGGTATGGTGGATCTTGATGGCTTGTGATGGTGTGCTTTGTTCAGACACAACAGACTTAACAAGGATCTGCCACCATGACAAGACTAAGGCAGAATAGGCAGCATCACATCTGCAGAGAAGATAGCCATTTGTGTAGTTATTCAAGTCTCGGTTTTTTGAGGTGTGAAAGAAAGTCGAATATCCGTACATACACATGTCAGAGGGAGTTGAGCATAAAGCATCTTTTAGAGGATTAAAGTTCTGTGAAATAGAGCTGGGGTTACAAGCTTGTATTATAAAGATGATAGTTGGAATATGATTTTGAAAATGTGTCAGTGCATCTTGAATGTCTTCGTTATGTTGATATTCCAATTTCTCATTTACAATAAGCTTTGGATTTCCATTTTGTCCAAAGCTCTCTCTCTCTCTCTCTGCCTACTTATTCTTCATCCAGCATGACATGTTGTCTTTATCTGTTAGTTCATGTATGTGTTAACATGTTGGTAAAAAAACCTCTCTCACATTCAGATTTACTTGTGAGTGGATTTGACAATTATTTTCAACGATCACTGTTGTCACTTTTACACAATGTAAGGCAGAATACAGAGCTGGAATTGTGGCCACACATTGGAAATGGCAGGAAGTAGCAATAACAACACTAACATGGACTACACTAATAAGTGAGTTCATAGGACCGGCAGGAAATGATACTAGTGTCCCCAAATCAGGAATAAGCATGTGACACAGCGGCGGTAATTTCCTTAATTATTTATATTGTTGGGGTGCAGGACTGAATCTTATGTTTAATTTTTTATTGAAAAACAAAAGCAATACCCTTATGCCTGGACCTTATGAATAATTTATTTGGACCCCCCCCCCGAAAAAAAGCACCAGAACACCCTCTATTGTTGCGGTAAAATCAATAACTTGCACAGTAGCTGTCTCCATCTGTGTCACTTGTATGTTATTACAAGTGACTGGGAATTTAACATAAAGACACCGGGAAATGATGTGAGTATAATACTATGTATTTATTGTAAAGTTTATCCACCTCCTTTAAGGGAAGGAGATCAATAGTAGTCATGACCATGACGACCTCATTTAAACAGGTTCCAGGTTATTGCTGACCTCATTACAATATCAGTGCACAGTTGGAGTAATGGCATTACTTTCCTCCCTGATGAGCCGTTTGAGATTCCTGACCGCTGAAGCTCACATGTCTGTGACCAGCATTGAAAACACAAACGCATCAGTCTGATGCAGTAATCAGCTGTCGGCATCCTGAATGAGAGCCCTCCTCTGCAAGATTCATGTGAAAGGACCATGTCATCTGCCACACAAAGTCATCTCACAACCTGTGATGTGACCGACAGTGAAGATGCTCGCTCCGTAAATGTGCCTTGCACAGATTTTCTCTATATATTAATAATAATACATTTTATTTGGAGGCGCCTTTCAAGACACCCAACGACACCTTACAAAATACAAGAGATAAAAACAGCAGGACATTGGAAGGGAGAGAAGACAAACAAAACCAGAGATATGGTGGAGACATATGAAGAAAACAATAAAGAGAAGAGGGGGGGAGGACACAGAACAATGGAAACTACAGAGAGTAGGCCAGTTTGAACAAGTGAGTTTTGAGGTGGGACTTGAATGTTGTAATAGTTTCAGACTGTCGGATGTATGGAGGGACGGAGTTCCAGAGCCTGGGAGTAGTGCAGCTGAAGGCCCTCCCATCCATGGTGCTGAGGCGAGAAGTGGGGATTGTTAGTAGACCAGCTAAGGATAAGCGGAGGGAGTGGGAGGGGGTATATTCCTGAAGGAGGTCAGATAGGTAGGTGGGGGCGAGTTTGTGGAGGGCTTTGTAGGTGAGCAGAAGGTTTTTGTAGTTGATCCGGGATTGAACAGGGAGCCAGTGAAGTTTCAGGAGAATGGGGGTGATGTGTTCAGAGGATTTGGTGCGGATCGTGATCCGGGCAGCGACGTTTTGGATGATTTGAATTCGGTTGAGCAATTTGGTGGGAAGGCCAGAGAGAACAGCATTGCAGTAGTCGATCCGTGATGTGACAAATGCATGGACCAAGACTTCTGTTCTGGATTGGGACAGAGACGGGCGGAGTCTTGAGATGTTGCGCAGGTGGAGAAAAGCAGTGCGGGTGATGTTCTTTATGTGGGGTGGAAAGGAGAGGGTGCTGTCCAGAGTGACACCAAGACTCTTGACTTGGTTGGAGAACGGTACGGAGAAGCCATCAATGATGAAGTTTGGGGCAATGGAGTTTTGTGCTTTGGATAAAGTGCTTTTGGAGCCGATGAGAAGGGCCTCAGTTTTGTCGCCATTAAGCTTCAAGGAGTTCCTGGTCATCCAGCTCCGAACGTCTTGTAGGCAGGTTGGTGAGGGAAGTGGGCGGCATGGTAGTGGTGGGTTTTGTAGAAATATAGATCTGAGTGTTATCGGCATAACAGTGAAAGTGGACATTGTGGTAGCGGAGGATTGTGCCAAGGGGAAGGAGGCAGATGATGAACAATAGTGGACCTAGTACTGACCCCTGGGGGACACCCTGTGAGACAGGAGAACACCTTGGCCTGTGGTTGCTCAGCACATATTGTTGTCTGTCGTAGAGATAAGATGAAAACCATGAAAGTGCTACACCAGAGATCCCAATGTCAGCCAGGCGCTGGATGAGTGTTAGGTGGGAGATGGTGTCAAAGGCAGCGCTGAGGTCAAGGAGGATAAGGATGGTGAGCAGTCCAGAGTCCGCTGCACGGAGGAAGTCGTTGGTGAGTTTAACCAAGGCTGCTTCAGTACTGTGGTTGGGGCGGAAACCAGATTGAAAAGGTTCATGGAAGTTGTTTGTGTTGAGGTGGAACTGAAGTTGAGCAGCAACGACTCTCTCAAGGGTTTTGGAGATGAAGGAGAGGTTTGAGATGTGCCGGTAATGGTTTAGGTCAACTGGGTCAGCACCAGGCTTTTTGAGAACGGGCGTAATGGCAGCTGTTTTGAGGGAGGGGGGTACAGATCCAGTGGTGAGGGAGGAGTTAATGATTCTTGTGATCATGGGCAGATGGAGGGCAGACAGGCTTTGATGAGGATAGTGGGGAGGAGGTCGAGCTGACAGGTAGTGGGTTTAAGGATAAGCTTGGAGATGGTAGATTCTGTTGCTATTGAGAAGTTGGAGAGGGTGCTGGTGAATGGTTGGCTGGTGGTAACCATCCAGGGTAGATCACTTGGGGAAGGGCAGGATGAGGCCAGCTGATGGTGGTTGGTGTTGATTTTTTCAAAGAATTGCAGGAAGTCATTGCAGTGGTCCGTGGAGACATCTGGATGGAGAGTTGTAGCAGGCTGAAGTAGGTGGCTGACTGTTGAGAAGAGGGTTCTAGTGTTATTTTTACCAGTGTTGATGAGGTTGGAGTAGTAGGAGGATTTTGCAGTGGAGAGAGCATTCTTGTAGAGGTGTAGGTGTTTGGTGTAAAGTTGGATGTGCACTGATAGTCCATTCTTTTTGCACAGCTGCTCGAGTCGACGACCAGTGGTTTTTAGTTGTCGAAGGTCTGCAGTGAGCCAGAGAGCGGTGTGAGCAAAGGAGACGAGTTTGAGGGCGGCCAGAGCATCCAGGGAAGAGGAGAGACAGTCATTGTAGTGACTCACCAGTTCAGCAGGGGAGAAGGATGGGGGAGGAGTGGGCGAGGAGTTAATGAGGGTGATG
>CALSCE010010661.1:1123235-1144489 GCA_943593645.1 Bovichtus variegatus
ACTCACCACCAGATGGTGATCAGTTGACAGCTCCGCCCCTCTCTTTTTATACATGTTGCGTGCTATGTCTGTAATTTCACAGAGAACATATTGATCTAAAATGTAGTTTACACACCTTGAAAGGTGTGTAAGGAGGGACTTATGAGAATAATCAATATGTAAACTGTTACAATGTGCCTTATTATTTCCTTATTTAGATGTAATATGTGATATGTAAGATGTTATTGAATTAAGTAACTTAGTGGCCAATCTACTGTGAAATAAGAAACAATATTTGTAAACTGTGAAGCGGAAGAGTACACCACCTAAAAGGGCGACAGAAGATCTGATTGGAGCAGACAAGCGCTGAGAGGCGTGGACACACCTAAGTGCCAACAAGGGGCCAATAGGACCTGGCCCCAGCCAACCAATGGGAGAAGACTATACCTGAAAGGCGGCGGGTATAAAATATGTTGTAAACTAGAGATCGTGGCCGTTCTGTGGATCTGTGAGACAGAGTAACTACTTAAATGTGGTCTGTGGAACAGTGAAATGGGTCCTCAGCTGAGTACTTTTGCAATGCATACCATATCATCATGGAATAAATACAGTTAAGATGAAGAGAAGTTTTCTGAAATTGATTTCTATGTGTCTCTATTTCAAATTAAAAGAACACAACACTTGTTAGCTTAGCTGGCGAATCTGTTGAGATGAAGAGAAGCCAGGCTGCCTTTGTATTGCTGTTGACAGCTATTTAGTTGTTGCAAGGTGGGGGAAGCCGGTCGCTCCGTTGGTCTTGCAGAGTACAGATAGCTCGTTGCTAACTGCTCATTGCTCCTACTGTTGTGAAGTCTAACCGCATGATGCGCTTAACTTGTGTACTGTGGATTAGCAGGGCTGTCTATCTGGGAGTCTTCTAGGCAAGCTCTTACATATCTACTGTGAAAAGAAGTTAATTCTGCTTCCAAGCAGACTGCATGATGATCACCTGCGTGGAGGTCAGAGCAAAGAAATAGGAAGAAAAGAGATAACGCACAGCTGCGTGGCGCTTTTGTTGACCCGGTGACGTCATGAATCACAGGCTACAGTAACCAATAGCTACTGTACAATTTAGGGAATTTACAGCTGCCGGCACAGGCAGATGTAGGGTTTTGACACCCGAGGAGGTTCCTGAGAAATTAGGTCCCATAGCTCCGCCATTGGCTGGATTCCCTACGTTAATATTAACAATCAATTTAAACATTGTTGTTGTGGGAAAGTGCCAGGCATGCGACAAAGTTGTCTAAGTCTTTGTAATAATTAAACAAATCAGGCTACATGATTCTAAGTGCATAAACTGACACAGTAACCAGGTGTGTTTTGAGCAGCAGCTGGCAGCTCAGAGGGAACTTTTTCCTCCAGAGAGCTGAGCCCGAGAGCACCAGAAAATCTAAAAACACAACCATAATCGCCCCCACCTACCTATCTGGTTAACCACCGTCAGTAAATGATGAAGTCACTGTTCACCACCACGTGTATGGAACACGCTCTCCTGCTGCGCCATCATGAAATGATCTTCAAATGATCTCTCAAGTAAAATGTTTCAGGGCCCTTTTTTTTTTTTTGTATGCCCTCAATCAGTACATTACTTTCTATTTTGGAGAATAATGTAATTTGTCAAATTAATTTAACATTTTTGTTTTGTTTTGTAATTAATAATGGAGATCAGAGGCTGTGGTCCGATAGCTGACCCATTCAAAAGAAGTAATGTGGATTTTCTCCTTGTAGAGGAAGAGGCTTTAATTCCCCCCCCCTAAAAAATGAAGTAGTCCTATGCTAATACATGTTTTAACAATAAACAAATGTCTTGCACGTGGATGACCATGTGATGTGTTAGAACAGTTTTCAGCTTTGTGATGATACAATGTGATAATCAGTGAACCAAACAGGTGCATTTTTAAACTTTGGACACAGCCAGGCTGACTGTTTCCCCCTGCTTCGAGTCTTTAAACTGGGCCAACTATGTCCTGACTCCAGATCTACATCAAACAGATTTATATTAATCTTCCCATCTGAAACCCATTTACATTTCCCAAAATATTTAACAATTTGTATAAAGACTGAATGATGGATATTTGAGGAATTGGTGCATTTTAAAATTGCAATATTCAAAAGAAATTAGCACTCCATGATTTTATATTTATATGCAGTATTTAATCAATTTTAATTAAGCAAAAATGTCTGTAATTAGGCACACTCCAGCCTCCAATTGAATGTAAGTAGAAGAGTCACAAGCAATCGCAGGAAGAAGTATAGATATTTGATTGACGGTAGGGATCTGCTCTCTTTCTTTCGCTGCACAACAACTAAGTAAGGATATCGACATTAGGCTGCACACACAATTGGCTCGTAGTTCAGGAGCAGCAATGCGGCAAAGGACATGAAACAAAGCTCCTGTTAAACATCTCAGAGAGAGAAAAGACAGGAAATCTTTAAACAGGAACGTTTAAGAATCAATGAGTAAAACAAACCACTGAGACATATAGTGTGTATTCATTATTCCAATTGTGATTTACACTCAATGGCCTGAGTAAATGCTCACTTCCTGTTTAAGCAGAAGCACAAACTCAGACAACTAGAAAGTAAAGAGATGGCTCTGGACACAACATGGAATAAGACAGCAATGTACGTGCATATTGTGTATCTTGGTTTTAACACAGGGCCACAGGACATATTAGGTAAATATGCAGCAGACACCTACAACCCATATATTTTAATTTTATATTGTGCTTCAGTATACTGCAAAAAAAAATTGAAAAATACCAAACAGATTCAGTAAATCCACACAGACACAAAGAGAATATACAAATTCCAAACTGTCCTTTCTAGGGTAAATGCATTTTTACTGTGAGGCGAAAGTTCCAAACTCAGCAATTCAAATAATTTCCAACATTTTTTAAATCTATATCAAGTGACCACCCCATATGGTGTCTCAAACCCTAAGCTACAAACCCTAGACTATAGTTTATCATCAAAAGTAAAGAGTTTCAGGTAATTCAGTACAGTGAAAAGTAAAGGTCGTCGACAGTCGCTGCCTAGATGATGGTTAAAGTTATATTACATGGTGCCATCTTAGGGCTTTTTTAGCCGAGGTGCCAAAAGCATCACTGTATCGAGAACTACAGAAAGAGTCATTAACATTTACAGATCATTAACCCATCATGGAACTGCTGTATGAATAACAGAAAAATTGCAAGCTATTATCATACACCAGCCACCGCACACAGCATGGAATATCTCTGCTGCAGAGGGGGAGCCCAGCAAAATATCCATTAATACCTTCAGAAGCTTGAAATCAGTGGACAAGAAAATAAAAAATGGTGTCTTTTGTAGGCTTCATGCTAGTTCTATTATACTGGCCTGAAAAATGACTGTGGTCCTGAGGGAGTTCCTCGATAGAATCCGTGCCGCATGTAAGAGATTCTGCTGGGAGAACTAAATCACCCAGTAGCAAGGTAAACATAGAACATCATTAGCATTCATGATTCAGACAATAACTGCATATGATCACATAACACAGACAAGACTGAGGATGGAGGTGGAGAAGACCAGGAGGTGGTTGGGGTAGCGCAGGGATTTGCAGCAATGATTAATTCTTCAGGAGAGCTGCTAGCCAGCGCAGGGCAGGCAGGTGGTAGGCTAACGATGTAGATGCTAATCAACCAGAGTGCAGGCTGGTTGCTAGCAAGTCTGATAGCTGACTGGGATGAAGGTCGGAGGTGAATAATCCCCAGGGAAATAGGAGAGGTTGGTGAGCAGGTGGTAAAGGATGCAGGGGTGGCTGGAATGATTGGCTCAGGGGGAACAGGGTCTGGAGCAGGGCGAGCATGACAATACCGTCTGAAGAACGCCAATTCACTGGCATAGTCCCAGTGGTGATGAGAATCCTCAAGAAGCCTGGCTCTTACTTCTGGAAAAGTCATTCCAAATTCACAAAAAAAAAAATGCGGTGTAGTGTAGGCAATTGTCTGTTGGGCCACTGACTGGTCTGATTGTACTTTAACAGCTAGTTTGAACCCGGTTTGAGCCCAAAAGCAGGACTCGAAGACCAAGCACATAAGACCAGGAATGCCTACACACTACACTCACCTCTGACGTCACAAGCAAACATGGAGACTATGGCCATGTGCAGGCAATCTCGGCTCAGACTGTGAATGTCGTATAGCTCCTTTAGGGCAGTATGTCATACAAGCAGGTGACAGGCAGCCAAGTAACAGGCAGGCAGGTAACATGCAGGCAGGTCACAGGATTGGAAAGCTTAGTTGGGATACAAAAAAACATCTGACAGGGAACAAGCTGATATGTGTTGGTATATACTGTATATCTGCAGGGCTTATGATTAAAGTGGGAACAGGTTTGTAGGTGGGACGGGATGTCAGGTGACCGGGACTGGCAAGAAAGTCTGATGACATCTAGAAGATGGTTTGAGGATGGCATGTCTGGGGAGTACATGGTCTGGGCAAAGTGAGAAGGGGCTGGAAACAATTAAGCGGAGAATGAATCACACTCTGGGGATGAAACCTTCTATGACTGACCGATTAGTTGTGGGCTCCTGCTCTCCTTGCACACGAGAAATTACTCGCCATACCTTATCATCATGGTAACAGTGACCAAGAGTAAATTTCAGAAAGTCCCCCTATCCCAGGTGGGCTGCTTCTCCAAAATGAACACCTCCCTGCAGCCGGCAAGCAACCGACAGTCTCTCCCTCATTTACCCCGCCTCAATCAGGCAGAGAAGAGACAGTTCCATCCAAGCTGGGGTGTCTGTAATCAACACATGTATTACAACTGAAAGACAGCTTCAGGGTAGTACAGTAAACCATCCTTCTTTAAGTCAACTGTGAAGGTAGATTAACTTGACCACTGTCAAGCAAGCTAGTGAGGGAAGGAATGTTATTTGCTAGTGCTGAACCAGATAGCAACTGAGGATGTAGCGAGAGCTTGTTAGACAGTATGACTCAAAAAGTGGTTTCTACAGCCCTGGTACCATGACTAGTTAGCCACCACTTTGTTCTTTCCCAGCACCAAGTACAGTGGAGGGAGCATCTGGACATAGGAGGGTGACAGAGCCCGTTGGAGTGTGTACCATTGTTGTTAAGGCTGTTACCAGGATGCAGGGTTTTCTATGTGGAACCAAACATGCCTTCTTCCTCAACATGATTGAGACTAGTGTACTTTACATCCCTCAAAACTAAAAGAATTCAATAAGATTGAAATACGTTCTACACGTAATACACCATCACCCCGAGTGTTCAGTCCTTTTATTTTCTATACTTTACTCTATATCTATCACTATGTCGGTTTGACAAAG
The DNA here is from genome assembly GCA_943593645.1 of Bovichtus variegatus. Classification (NCBI taxonomy): domain Eukaryota; kingdom Metazoa; phylum Chordata; class Actinopteri; order Perciformes; family Bovichtidae; genus Bovichtus; species Bovichtus variegatus. The sequence goes on from CALSCE010010661.1 coordinate 1,128,565, forward strand.
TCTTACCAATGTAGTATTTAACGCAGTGTCCTTAATTATTTGCTGTAATTATATGTGATCAAAAAACATGAACTACTCCAGCTGACCCCCTGCCAGGGCATTTCCCTTGTACACATGGAGCACACTGCGCTGCACTCTTTTACCCTCTGAGGAAAAGCACCCAGGGACTAAAAAAAGAATTCTCTTAGGAATAAGTCACCATTAGTATCTGTCAGCAGAGACGCACTGTGTGACTTTGGAATACATTAACATCATGAGAGGGGAGTCTTACTTACCGCCTGTTACCAACCACACTTGCTCAGCCGTGGGAATCTGGTATTAGCACTGTGCTAACAGGCCGGGGGCAGCTCCATAATGAATGCACAGCTCCCAGACAGAAGTATTTCTTCTCTTTGTTTCAAAAGAAAAATGTATCGGCAAAGATGACTCTCAGAATTGTTATTGTCAAAGGGGTTTAACATGTAATTTTGAGTTGGCATATCAGCAATAAATAAATAAATAAATAAATATACATACATATATACTCATACATATAAGTCAATACTAATTCAGTAAAGATAGCCCTGAAACAGTAGGAACCAGACAAGAACCTCACTTTGAAGTCTTAGCCCACTTGAACTAACTCTAGCAGAGTTTTGGAACATGTTGCAGAAATTAGCCTTAAAGTATGGTTTTGGATCAGTTAGATATAGGCTAAAGGCTCTGCTGCCCAAGTCTGGACCATTTTGTACGTGGGTGGTGATAGTCTAGTGGTCTAGTAGTCAGGCTTGAGTTCTAGACTAGTTGTAACTGGCTGAAAGCACTGCTGTGTAGATGTAGCCCCATTGGACTCATTAGACTATGAATCCATATATAGAGTGCTAGACCAGTTGAACCCAGACTATAAGCTGTGTTGCAGAGGTTTGGACCTGGCTAACAGCCTTGCTGTGAATGTCTAGCCTAGATGGACCCAGGTTTAAGTCTTTGCAGCAGAGTTTTGCCCAGTTGAACCTGGGCTATGGTCTACACTGCAGTGATACGACGGGATGGACTGAAGCTAACAGTTTTTTTCTGAAGACTGGACTGGCTGGGCCTGTTCTGAGAATCAAAGATGCATTAAAGGCCTAGATTTATACATTGGCAGAAATTTCAGCTATCAGTCATTCTATCTCTGCCATCCATTGTGCATTACTTCTGTCTCTTGTTGCTTGCTAGTGACACCGTCCAAAGGGGAGATGTGATGTGAAGAAGTGACGCCTCCTGTCAGCAATATATCGACCACAAACAGAAATTCTATTTTAATACCTCTTACTGAGGGATCTAAAGTGCCACATTCACCCAATATTTAACACCCAAAGTACAAGTGTATCACTTGGCTGTGGTGTCAACATTACCCCACATCTAAACGTAACTGAGAGAGTGAGAAAAGTCACATGGGTTTACTCAATTCAAAACTGATGAGGTGTCTCGTTTGTCAGGATACCCTAGCAAATACTTTCTGCTGCTCTCAACTCTACTGTAATTGTACTGTAATTGTACTGTAATTGAGTAGCATAAAAGTGACTGAAACAGGTAAAAACTATTTTGTTGTCTTTTGAATCCTGTAATGTTTATAGTTGACAACGTTTCGTTATTTCAGTTCTGACAGAATTAGCAACTGAGACGGGGACATCATTCTCTACTTTACATCTTGGTGTTAAGTGATTTAAGGGATGAGTCCTTTGGATTCATTCGGGGAAAATGTTTTCTAATGCACTTTAATTTGGCTTGCGAACGACCCTAAGAGGCAGCAACGTTTATTAAATCCAACAATACGAAAATTTTGAGTGGAACAGATAAGATACTGACAAATGTCATCTACTTAAAACTTGTAGTAGGGCTGAAAATTGAAGTTATCAAAATCCAAAAGGTTCATTCTCTGGGGAGCAAAAATGTGCTCACTAAATGTTTTAAAAAAAATTGTCCATTAGTTTGGGATATTTAATTCCTTATGTTTGCTCTCGAGGAGAGATCAACGGGTCATTAAAATGATCAGGATTCATTCTCTGGGGATCATGAATATGTGCAACAAAGTTAATAGAAATTAAGCCACACAAGCAGTGTGTGCTTACATACACATACTACATTTTTTACACCAAAGTTGGGTCCTGAGTCTAAAAGTTCAAATTGTAAGACCCATGTAATATGGCTCTGATTGGGTCTTTGACTTTAGCCTTGTCTTTCCTACTTTGATGTTCCGCTCAGGTGGCTCATATCATTCTACGTACACTGCCAGCATTGAGGTATACACATGTCACAGCAGCTTTTTATTCTAAAATCCGATTCCTGTGCTTAAAGTGGCATATTCATTATATTTGTTTGTATACATAATGACCCCAGATCTTGTGAAGAATCTCCTCTAGACCAGGCCTCTTTTCTTTCTGGGGAAAAGCTAATGACACTTGCCATTTCTTATCACTCTGAAATACTTGATTTGTGTAAGTTCAAATGAATCGAAAGGCACCTCAGGTATAAGGGTTGCAAAGCTATTTAATTTAATTACAAAATAGAAAATCATCCTTAAACAAGATTAAGTGCTCTGTGGTTAACAAGTGTCTGTATCCGTGCAGAGAGAGTAACATCCTCATTATCATGAATAATAACGTGGTCAGTGTCTCGACAGAACAAAATAATACAACACCTTGGAATAGGGTGATAAAAATGAAGAACAGCTGGCAGGAACGACTGGCCATTAGTGAGAAGCCGTGGTCACTCAGAGTGGGAGATACAAGGATGATTTACAGCAGCTCTGCAGGTTAGTTAAAGCTAAAGCTCATATTACGTATAATTCCTGCTGCGGCTAAATGTATAACTGCTGGGTTGTTACACATCATTCGCAGAGTGGGTTATGTAGATCAAGACTGGAAACACATCTTAGATTAAACACAGTCAGAGTTAAAATAGAAAGTAAAAGTTACAGGAAGTCGCTAATAGACAGTGAGAAAATAAACTTAGAATAACATCTGGGTGTGGACAGGGCATCAACATTCATGCGTGGGCAGAAAGAGAACGTGAAAGTGTAAATTGAAACACCAGCTCTTGTATTAGAGCAGAAAAGCAATTTCATTGTCTGGCCATCTGTAAATTAAAATAAGGAATTTGCTTTGCACACTGTGACCCTTTAGTCGCTTTGGGAAAAGGTTGCACCAAACACAATCAGAAGAGACATGAAACTGGTAGGACTGCTGCCTGAGACTGACAGATGAAGGTTGGCTTTCTCTGATTACTTTTATTCCCTTTAGAGGTGTTTGCAGATTGAACGTCGAATGATTAAAATAGTATAATGTAATATTTTGTTATGCTTTTGGTTGTTGTATCATTGAGTGTTGCTAACATAGAAGTACATTAACATTTCTGTGCTCTGTGCTTTCTGTGTCTAACCCTTGTTGGTTTTTTTTGTCAATCCATTCCCAAAACTAACATCTACGAGCGTCACTCAGATTCGCTTTGGGTCCAGGTGGTAACAGCGGTTCCTAAATCTGTCTGAATCGCCCTGCAGCATTTATGATCAAGTAATAGGAGGTGCTTATTTCTGTGACCTGAGACAAAGCAAGCTAGTTTAGAAAGACACTCAAGAATTTAATGCATACAGTGTGCTGCACTTCCAAATGTGTGTGTGTGTGTGTGTGTGTGTGTGTGTGTGTGTGTGTGTCGAGTGCATTCCTAAATCCAACACATGGATGCATCTCACAGTGGCTGAGAAAGCTCAGAAACTTAAAGGCTAAGTATGTTCCACTTACAAACTGTAGGGATAAAAATAAAAATAATTAAAGAATTATTGTGTTATTTCAAGCATTTCAGGTCCCATCCGGCCTGAGAACATCGTGAAATCCCTCAGGAGGATCTGGCCACTTTTATGGCTCTGGATAATTGGCTGAAAATGCAAAGACGTATGGAGTTCACTAAGATGCCATTTTGTAATGGGCTGCAGTGGGCTTTTCTGTGTGAAAAGGACAATTAACACTTAACAGGGAATGGTGTAGTGTTTCAGACAAATTATTGGTTAAACAGTGTTTGGTCTTAGACAAAGACTAGCGCATGAGTCATATATAGACTCTAGGGTTACTGACATGTCCACCACTCGTTCATACATATGAGTTCATATTCATTATGGCAAACTCCATATCCTGCTGCATGCTTTATACAAACATAGCATAGGACACTGCTCTGCATAATCACACTTGAATAAGCATCAGTGTGTGAAATAAACATTTACGGATTCTTTTAATTACTTATAATACTTTATACAAAGTTATCACAGCGACTTCACGTCTCCCCAATCAAAATGCTTAAACAATGTCTACAATTACCTTTTGAAAATACGATCGTCCTTATTTATAACACAAATTTGTTGAATGGGCTCAAAGTTGAACCACATCAGTGATCCCTTCTTCTGTAGGTTCCTGTACTGCGGGGCTCTAAATTGCAGATATTCATAATTCTCATTGATGTTCATTTAAAATGTTTACGTTTTCTTACACTTGTTTCTGGCATAGCGGAAATGTAATAAGACTTCGATGTGAAACTAGCTACCTAAGCAGTCAGTGTTAACGTGCTAGAACGTGCTAGACCCCTGGTAGGCTATGACTTTAACAGCAGGCCCTTAGTTTAGGGCTAGGCACTGAGCGTAGTACACAGCTCATGAGAAACTGAAAGTGAACATCTCATGCCATCCCTGAGTAGAAGTTAACCTACTAATCTCTGCCACCCACCACCTCGGCACACATTTCTTCTCACTCTTCCTGGCTCAGCTCCTGTGCAAAGAAACATGATCTAAGTCCTGTTTTTTTTTTTTTCATTGAGATCTTTGACATCATCCATCATTATAAAGTTCATTATCAAGATGTTTTCCTAGACTGTCATTAGTCTTGGCTAACATGAGGTGATTGATGTGGCCCGCCGCTGATGAAACTACTGCTTGATCCCAGTCATTAATCTAGATTTTACGTGATGTCATCCTTCGGCCTCTTTCTTCTACAACAGTCGCTGCTATGACGAGCTCCACTGCTCGAGCTCCACAAAGCCAGGTTTGAGAAGTGGCAGACACATGAAATGAAGACAAATAACATTTTAATAAGCAAAACAGCTTTGCCACAGGTCCTCTCTATGTAAGCCAACATGAATCATCCTCTATGTGCACTGTAACTGTGTCCCAAAAGGAAACTGGAAGCATTGAGTTGGTACCCTTTTAGGAGTAGTAGTAGAGTAGAGTTTAGTACTTTGTCTCAACTGAGATGGATGTTTTTTTGCATTTGATTTGACTGGTAATGAACTGTGAAGGTGTCTGCGAGACAAAAATCCATTGTTAAAGGAGGGCTCTTGATCTACAATGCAAATTCCAAAGTTGACCAATTTCAAGCATGGCTCTGAGGAGATATTAATCACAGTCGGCTCCCAGGAGCATTAATTCCTGTCTCATTTTCCACCCATAAAGCACGTCAGAAAAAGAAGAAACAGTCTATGGTTGGAGATTAAATCTGCCACCCACTGGTTTTATGCATCTCTGAGAAAATAAACATCCCTGCTCAAGATAACTAGCCTCTCTTGCAGTTTGTCATTTCCTACCTACACAATGAAATACTAATTCTACTGCAGCAGACCATCCATCTCACCAGGATTTTCTTCTCATGCTGAAAAATCCAATTTCCTGCGCACAGTGCTCTACGTGTCCTCGATACAATTACATATTTGTAATAAGGGCAAATCACTGAGCATTCAGTTAGAACACAGTCCTTTATTTTTAAATTAACAAATTGATTCTTAAGCACTAAGATCTCTTTCCTCTGCAAATAAATCTCAGTAGGTGTTGCTGGGTATTGTTTAACAATTCCCAATGCTAGTGCCAATACATCACCTCAAGCAAAAGTTTATAAGACCATTCACATCTGGAACATGTAACATTCTGTTGAAGGACGCATTAAAGGAGGAGATTTAAAGTAGAATATTTCTTAGTATCTCACACAAGCCTAAATTACTTAAATGTTTCATAAATACTGTTTTACTGTGTTTTCTGTTCTCTAACAGGCTGATTTATGGTTTTTGAAACTTACTTTGTGGCCATTTGGCCTAACTGAAAACCATCAACATTTATTAAATCTAACATGAATTAAATATATTTATTAAATATAACATACAGTTGTAGCTATTCTGCCTGTTTTACACAGTCCATTATCACCGCAGTACGAGGCTCATATTTAGCATACAGTAAGAACACTTGGACGGATGAGGTTTTTAACACAGTTTACTCTCATTTCTCTGGTAGCTGTCCATTTCTGAGGAGTTCCCATATATAAAAAAAAGGTGAAGTTGATATGTAATGAATAATCTAGAACAATTTTGTAACGGGATAATGTCACATCGTTGGTCTTGTTGTTACTCATCTTATTTGTATCCAGTGAAAGTCCATCCTAATGTTCTGGAGAATTCCACAATGAGTCTAAAATCCAAGGCTGTTTTTTGTTCGTGTTTATGTGTAGTGTAGCCAGTTCAATGTTGAGCACAAATCCCTGATTCATGCATTCATCATTAGAGGATAGTTTCTACTTAAAATGGTCACATGGGTGATGAAGATGAAGAGAATTCTTGGTATTTGGAAACAGAAACACAGCTAACGGCTAACTGGTTCCGAGCAGTTGAAGCTCCTCTGTTCTCCGTCAGTCTGGACCTACATCAAGACTTGGTTCACATACCTGTTCCTGTGAAGGATTGCATTTTGATAATGGTTTCCTATGTCCTTTTGTTAAGATGAAAGAAAGAGAATCCTGGAAAGGTGGACAAAAGTGTTAATAACTTGCCAGAATTTATAGCTAAAGTTAAGAGGGGGGATTAAAAAGACGGTTAGCTACTATCTACATAGAGGTGACCAAACGTTAGCTTACTAAGCACAACTTGAAGGATTATAGTCTTTTCTTACAGCATTTTGGAAAGGAGAGCGATGTTCAAATGACGGTGACCTAGTTAAGAATAATATATGTAAGAGAATATTCAAACACACAGTGAGCTATTCATGAGACTCCAGGCCAATCTGGCTATATACCATATCTAATGGACTAATCAAAAGAACACAGAGAAATTTCTATCAAACGTAATTTTTCTCACACGGTTTTGGGTTGTCTGCACATTCACTATTAACAGCATACACGGTTGGCATTCTGCTCTTTTTAAGCTTTCCCGCTAAATGAGGGGGCAGTCTTTGAAACTGGAGGCCAAATTACGAAGAACGAACTGAATATGTGAAAAGGTTTGCCAATGGAAATAAAAAGAAAAGACAGAGATAAGTAAGTGATCTTGCTTGACTCAATGCTGAGCGGACTCATAAGATTACCATAACACTGAGACCCCCTTCCCTGACACTCACTGGAGCAAGGTCAAACCGCATTTGGCTGTTTGAATAAAGATCACGCTATATATCAATTCCTCCAGTCCGAGAGGAAGAGCAATACTATTTTGTCTTTGAGTGCACACAGGTTTTCGTTCTAGATGAGAGCGTGCTTCTACTGAGCAGCCACTATTTGGCGACATTTCAGAGAGTAATCACTAAAAACAGAAGAAAAATCAAAATTAGATTAGAAGATTAAAAAAAGAGGTATATAAATACATTGGATTTGATTTGAAAAAGCACATACTTTTCATGAGAGAAAGAAACTCATAGGATTTTAAAGGTGTTTACATTCTCTGTTTCCACGTTCAGAAGATATGACCTCTTATGTACATACTGTACGTAGAAAAAGGTTACACACGATCAAATTAACATCAGTGAGATCAAGGCAGGCATATCAGCATTTTGATGCAAGAACTATTATGCTACATACGAAAAACATGACAGAACAGAACAATAACAGGAGTGGTAGAAGTAAATTCCTGAAGAGCATTTATTACATTTGCAACACCTTGAAGGTAAACAAATGTGGTGGTCTAGTAGTCAGACTTCCAAATAGAACAGAAGGTTGTGAGTTCAACACCAGGCTGTCACCATTGAGCCCCTGAGCAAGGCACTTAACCCCAAGTTGCTCAGGGACTGTCCCTGTAGTTAGTCACTGTAAGCCACTCTGGATAAGAGCCAATAAATAATAAACCAACAAAAAAAAACAATGATGAATTTTCTGTGCAAAAAAAAAAGTAACAGCAGGGTGACATGAAGCATCATTGACGTAAACACAGTCCACCTCCTCTTGTCCCACCGGATTCCTGCGCTCTGTCCTGCGACCCATCCGTCAACTGCAGCTTGGTCTGGGATGTTATGATGGTGCCAAATGTCCTGTTGCTGGGTTAGCGTGAATTTTATTTTCCTGCAACCGGCCACCGGCCAGGACCGGTGAGGGTAGTGGACTAACCTAATTGGTACTAGCTGGGCTAGCTTAGCTCCCCTTTCCCCATGGGCGTTTACTCAGGGGGTGGTCGGAAGATGCCGTAGGCGGCGATCGTCTCAAGGTCCGCAGCACTTTATAAAATACTCAGATTGTTTACATAAATTGAAAAAAGGATCCCCATACATAAATCTCTCACACCACCATTTAACCCATTGAGCATACTCTTATCGGATATTATTATTTTCACCACTGCGTCCACACATTCTTTCAAATCTAGATTTTTTGATATTTCATTCATATTTTTCAGATGTCTTCAAAACAAATCTCTGGAAGCTATATTAATGATTGATATATTTAGTATTTGAGACCAAACGACATCGGACTCATGGATAAATAAAAATAATTGCTGAATATAAGACTAACTCAAACTGGTCATAAAGTACACCCCAATATGAAAAGCCATAAAGTGTCTGCTCGATCTGTTCAGCATTTCCAAACATCATTTATTATTTGACATTTTCATTCTGTATCTTACAGCTGTTGAACTTCATTGGAAGACTTTTGGCCGGTGGCTGAATGAGCTGCCTATCTGCCACAGCTCGTCATAGAGCGGGTCGGGGGCAGGAGCATGCAAGGGCACCACTCACTTTGTTCGCTAACCCTATTTGTTGATGTAACGTATCATCACATATCATATATTGTGTTTTATAATAAAAATGGATATGGATTTTCAGTTATTTTTATCTCTGTGTTTGTAAATGTGTTTAGTTTTATACCTATACAAACAAGTTATTATTATTATAATAATGCGCCAATTATTAATGTGATGGGTTGCTAAAAACACAAGACGTATGGAAACAAATATCACCATTTATTTGTTACATTGTACAGTTCCTGTCACACCAGACAGTATTTTCTTTAACTCGTCGATGGAGTCACTGCTTGAGGGTTGAGACTCACGATATGCAGCGGAGATGCTAGATACAGCTACTGAATACATTTGGTTTACAAAAAAAAGGGAATAGAGAAATACTTTATCTGACTCATCTGGTGCATCTCTCACATCTGTTTCCCCCAAATGCCTCCTGGACAAATCTTAAAAAAAAAACAAAAACAATAAATCATGTACATAATTGATCATAAATTGAGATGTTGTAAAAGATGCTTAGGATCTTCAAAAAGAGACCTCTAGCAAACTCAATTGCTTCATCTTTTAATTCACAGAGCGAGCAGTATGGATGAAAATGGAGCCGATGAGTGGAAGGAGCAATATCATCCGAGTGCCAAAATGATGACGTGGCCCATTAACGGTGAACTCAGATGAACGATATGCGTGTTGCAATTGATGCTAAAAACTTTTAGGAAGAACTTCACCAATATATGAACGAGTCTTTCATGGGCACACACCCACTGAGCCGAAGAAGGATAGCCGATTCGGACTGAAATCGCAAAAGGTACGCTTGTGACGGTTATTTTGTTTTAGTTTGTACTCGCCACTCGGAGGTTGTAGATGAACCAAAAGAAGCAAGAGTTTTTCACGAGTTGGGGTTAGCTAAAAGAACCCGATATGGCAATCTTTCCATCCTAGTGATGAGAACATCTGTAGATGATGCCCTAAAACAGAAGTTGAATGTCTTTGATTTCAACCATTTTTAGACTCACTGAACCACAAATCCAGGTACTTCAGAGCCAAGTGTTGGACATTAGAAAATGCAATGAAAGAGTCAACAGTACTCTGAATGCTTCGAGAGCTACCCGAAGTAGTGAAACATTCAACAGGCTATAGGTGAAGATGGTGCAGACTGGCACACGCAAACGCAGGCGTGGAGAGCTATATGGCACTGAGCGCAAAATGAAAGCGAGGAGAGTGGCCTTCCTCTACACGTTTTAATAAAGATTCATTGTTCTTTGTTTTGATCACGAGGGTTGTTGTCTATTAAACCCGTTTTCTTGTTATATGATCCATCAAATGATTAAGTCATGGTTGTTGTGCAAAGGTTATATACATACTTTGATATTTCACAGAAAATGGCATTCACTCTTATATGCTGTCCGTCTTTGCATATTAGTATTACAGCAACACACCGCAGTGGTACTGTAGTAATATCCAATCAATTGTGATAGTTATATGCAATTGGGTGTGTTTGAAAACCTTCAGCTATGCGTTTAGTCTTAAGATGATGAGAAGAAATTCAGAGGCAGCGTCATGTTTTAGCCTGTATAGATCTAATGGGTCATTTTAGTACATCTGTTAAAGCGAACGGCATCGTAGTTGTTGATGGCAGTTATATTATTAGAGATGTCTGCACATAATTCCTCCGTCACTAATACACAGAGCTTATGGCGGTGAGAAGTTCTCACGTGTTTTTGTACGGTATTTGGAGAGAGAAAACAAAGTGCACCTCGTGTTGTTTTGTAGTCCGGAAAAGCCTTGTGAATGCTATTGTTTCCGACAAATGGGATATAAGCACAAATGAGAAGCGTTACCTTAGTAACCGCACTAATTTATTCTGGTTTGTAAAAGCATGTGATCATATGGAGATTTTAAATGATCTCCATACCAAGCTGACTGACTTTCTCTGTAATATTTGCCATGCACATATTTGTGAAATGATGCAAATAGAACTCAGTGTGAAATTCTGTGATGGACACCACATCAGATATCATTCTCTGTTTTCAGTCATCCAAATCCAACGATATTACATTTAATCTGAGTGTGCAGATCCTATAGGTTCTACACTAGATATATACAGTACTTTGAGTTAACTGTGAGCCGAGACCCAACTGACATTTTGTAAGCACCATTTTTGATTACACACACAAGCACGCACGCACGCCCACACACACACACGCACAACAAGAAAGAAGTTGACTCGTAAAGAAGAAGTTGTGTTTGCAGAAGCCACATCTGTACGATGTCTCCTCCAGCTGTTACCAACACAAAACAAAAAAGGATGCAGTGTGTAAATAAATACCAGAAGAATTCCAGCTTACTTGTGAATACTTGAAAAACATGTATCACCTGTAGATATAGTGCACTACGTTATTGTATCTTAGGACGCAAAGTTTCATTTACATTGTTTGGTCAGTGAAGCACAACCTGGTTTTAGTGTTATTATTCCAAATACCCTACAACATTAACACATCTAGAATTCTCATATATGTACTGGCCAGCCTTTCAGTACTCTGGATGCATGTGTGTGTATTCATTAAATTTACGAAATAATGTTGGTTTTACTGTGCACTCTGGTGTAATGGCAGCACATCCCTCCCTGTCTGTGTGTTTGTATGCTTTCTGCTCCACTTCTAAAACCATCCTCAATTTTTGTTGAGGATAATGGGTACCTCGAAACCACTTTAATATCTGTTGATCCATTAATTTGATGGTAGTGATTCTGATACTGAGCTTTGCATGCAAACAATGCACTCGCAACCGCCTTTTGCTCCATGATCCCGGCTAAAAATAATGAAACTCACCCATCACGCTGTGTACTTTGATCATGACGGAAATGTGGCTTAATCACTCTTTCATCAGACTGTTCTCTCTGACCTCTCGATGGAATGCTGACAAACACGCCCCTGTCTGCATCGGTGCAGCTGAGGTGGAGCGGGTGAAAAGCTTTGGGTTCCTGGGAATCAGTGTCACAGAGAACCTGACATGGTCATCATAAATCTCCATCCTGCTGGAAAAAAATAAAAGAAGCTCAGGCTGTATTTATTGTACAGTATGCTTCAGGAAAAGTATTCCAGTGCCAAATTCTTGTTAACTTTTTATAAGAGGAGCAATAGAAAAGCAGTCTGACTGGAAACATTACAAACTGGCATGGGATGGGTCCCGTATCCACACTCTGATGTGCGTAGAGGCCTCCGCCAGACACCGGCTGCAGAACCACACAAGTCAGAAAGGTGTCACTTTAGCTGTTACAGAATTAGCGTTATTGAGCTTCAACTGGTATAATCTGCTGCTGGTAATGGATGTCCTTTCAGCTGGCAAAAGTGACAGTCAGTGCCGACTAAAATGAGAAGTCTTCTGCCTGACTGTTTGGTACATTTTGTACAAGTTTTCCTAATAAATCAATCCTATTGGGTAGTTGGACTTATCTTCAGAACGCTGCGGGGTTGCCCAAAGCAGCTTTTTCTTGAAAGATAATGTAGCTTTGTTGTTAGAAGCAGCTTCTTTATTTAGAGGTTATGGGTCCAACAGCAGTCCCCTGCCTATCTGATGCTTAGACATTTAGTCTTGTTTCCCCTTTTTTTCATGATTAGTTAAAACATGCCATTCTTTATTGATGGGTATTTTGTTTTGTATTGTTTCTATGTCCATACAAACATATTGGCACCGTCAAAGGCCATGGCAGTACAACCTCTGTATGTGATATTAAATATGATTAAATATATGATGGGTCAGACATTGTTACAGAGCATTACTGGATGATCTTAACACATGGCAAGAACCAGGCTGTGGTCGTCAAGTAGACAAGCTCTTGGCCCTTCGTCACAGGTATAGCCGTGGTCGTAATGCCCTGGCTCAGAGACATGGCAAATAAACAAAAGGGCAGAACAGGAATCTGTGTAAAAGCAGAACAACACACCTCACCCTGGCCAGTTCACTGGGTCTGTGCCCTTTTCCCCTTTAATTTGCCATGTACTCTCTCAGCCCATCAGCCTGTCAGCAGCCACTGTGGTGGCTTTTGCCTTGATGGAGAGACGTAATGCTGCTCTGTAGTGCCCTGACACCCTCCATGTTCCTGTTAAAAAGACACACAGTAGGCAAGTGATAGCAAGACAAGGCGAGAGTATAGGAAGAGGGATGCAGATGAAAGGATGGAGAACATTCGACATTCTGGTCTCAATAAGCTCGTCAGCCACTGACTAAGGTGTTCATAAGTCTTCGACAGTCAGATGTCTTTGCTTCATTGTAATTTTTATATTTATTTTTTTTCCTATTAATTTTCCACCTTGGTGAACAAGCTATGATAAATTGCAAAAAAATCAATTAATTGATTTTACGCCCCTATGGACTTTAAAATTAGGCAACACCCCCAAACTACATTTTTTAAAACACACAGCTATAAAGGCTCTTAGAATTGCTAAATATGATTTTGTTTGTGCCACTTGTGGTCATCAGATGACTTAGTTGAAGTAGGATGTTAGTGGTAACAGTAATCTGGCACGCTAGCGTTGCTGAAGTCAACAGCTTTGATGAGGTGTCCCTACACAGAGTCTGCCTGCAGACTGCTCTCAGGTGTTGGGAGCAGTTTTTAAGACATTACCAATGTAATGTCAGTGTGAGAGACTTTTAAAAAGAAGTTCAAGCGCCTGGAGGTTATCACAGAAATGTTCTTCCTTTTATTTGCCTCTCATCTATGCCTAACAACAGCCCTCCACACCATTTATAGCCCTCTAAATACATAAGTCACATGTCTCTCGGCAGCAAAAAACGAAACAAAACAAACATGCACGCACAGAAACCTACAAACTCCATAGCCCCGAAAGTAGATGCATTTGTGTATTATTTTTTATGTTATCTTGTGAGCAAAAGATAATAACATGCCATTGGACTGTTTTGCAGATCTACAAACATGTTAGCACTCGTGTAAAGTAATGAAGCAGAAATACTTTGTCAGAATTATAAAGCCTACTGCAAATGAATACAAATCATCTATGAGATTTTGTTGGAGCTTTGATTGGTTTCTAAGTATTGTTAAAAACTGTCTCTTCCTGATATGTATATCAGAGCAGCATCACGTTTTAAACCTTTTTCTCCCAAACCTTAAATCTCGTCTCTGCAGCGTTTAAATCAACAACGACAAATTAGTGTAGTATCCATGTGTATATATTTTTCCACTCCTACCATGTGCAGGCCCACATAGGATCAACCTGAAATGCTTAATACAGTGACTCAAACACTATTTTTAGGTTCTGCTTTTATTTTGTTAATACAAAATGTGAGAGTAGTCCAATGATAAATATTATTGGACATCCGTGGAAGAACATGCCCAACCGGCACAGGGCCGGTTTGGGGGAGTGCACCCATTATTAATACATGGAGTTTAGTGACGTCATGTAATCCCAGAATTGCTCGACCAAACTTCAAACTGAGCAGAGGTCTGATCAGCATTAATTACATTTTACACTGTTTTACACCACTAATGTTCTTCAGTCTGTCTAGGAAAATGTGGATCTTACAATTCCAAACATATATTCAAGCAATCACTTCATTACTTGTGACGGTTTGCGATTGACACAACCGAAAACTGTCATCTTATAGTTCTGAAAATAATATAAATACATGGTAAGAAGGCACATTTTGATCTGAGAAATTCGAGAAACCACAGTAGTCTACAGATTCACTCATTTTTGTTATAACCACAAAAGTCCAATGAAGCTAAGAAAGCCAGCTTTGCATCAACAGCCCAGTGTTAAATCGGTTTCTTTTTTCAGTGTCAGCCCTGCAGAGATGGTGCCTGCAGCCTTTGGGGTGGCTCATCTGATTTCAAATGATTTCTCAAGAAATATTCCCACTAAACGCTCCCACTCCGTCCTCCCTTACAGAAATGTACCCTCTCATATCCCCTATATCTCCATCCCAACACACTACTATCACCTCGCGTGCTGCTGACAAGCCTGAGTGTGTGTGCATGTGTGTGTGTGTAAGTTGACAGTGATGGATGGGACCTGGCCACCGCCTCCACCCTCCTTGCCACTCAGTTGCTGAGTGAGCCCTATGCTTTATTCATGAGATTTGGGGGCAGGAAAAAAAAAAACGATTCCAAAAGGTTTAAGAATATATTAAGGGAACTCTCTTGGATGTCAACTGACTTGTCATGTGATGTTAAGCAAAAAGAGTCTTGAGGTTTCTACTTGGCGACAGATGGGAAATAGCGCAAAACCCCCACCCAAACACCTCCAGTCCTGCTTCCAAACCCCCCTCACACACATGAACCAGATTCAGAATGTCGACAACATTGGGTGCTGCTGCAGTTCATGAAGAATTTTATGGAGTGTATTTTTATTTACTAGTACATGGATGTGTAAAGTATTTTGTGTCTGATGAAAATGGACTGCATTTATATAGCGCTTTTGAAATCTTAGCAATCACTCAAAGCACCCATTAGAATTCACCCATTCACACACTAGAGATACAGAGTCAGAAGCTGCCATACAAGGTGCCACGTGCTCATCAGTAGGGATAAACATTAACACACACTCACACACTGTTGCCATGCCATCGGGACCAATTTGTTCCAAGGACACTTCGACATGTTGTCCGCAGAGGCCGGGGATCGAACCACTGACGATGAGTTAGAACATTGTGCCGAGTGGCCACAGCAGAGAAAAACTAAAGTATCTGTCATTTCAACAAATTACAGCCACACAATCTGCCATAGGAGGCCGTTGTTTGTTTCCAACCAACAGTCAACATTATTATTATTATTTTTTTTTTTTCATCCTTCCATTCCCCGACCGTTAAGTGGATTTTACTGTAATCATGATGATGAAGGCCCACTAACCATAGATGTTTTTTCTAAATGTAACTAAGTGCTTATCCAATCCATCCATCCATCTTCAACCGCTTATCCGGGGTCGGGTCGCGG
>CALSCE010010661.1:1152693-1165172 GCA_943593645.1 Bovichtus variegatus
CACACACACACACACACACACACACACACACACACACACACACACGTGAGGAGAGCTCACTCTGTTAGTGACAGTTATTTTTCAGAGACAGACATCACAAAGTAATATTTCTGGGTTTCATCATTGCCAAATATGTTTCTGTTGTAGCAGCTAGAAACTGTTCAGACTGGAGAGGAAGGATAATATGGGCTCTTTCTTCTCTTCTTTCCCCCGTTTCCCCCCTTTTCTGCTTAGTTGTGTGGTCTGCCTAAACTTCTACAAATGCATTTTCTCCATTTTAATCCTGATTTCCTCACAGTACCCTTTCCCTGTCCATGTTAAGTGGGACGTGAAACACCTGCACTGGCTGGGAAAGCTGACTTAACTTTAGCTCCAGTTTGGAGGTTAGCTGCTGCTGTGTAGCAAACATGGATCTTAAAGCAGGGCGATTTGGACTTTGCCCACTTTGGATTTCACAAAAACAGTTAAATACACAGGCAGTGTGGCGGACTAAATGAACTGTGTCGTGAGTTCAAAGAACCCACGAGGCGGAGACTTTAACTTCCTGCAACACTGTCACTGTCACACAGATAAAGTCATTCTGCTCAGGTGGGCATTAAGAAAAACTCATGCCAGTGACAGTCAGTTTTTAACAATTGTACTTTTCCTTAATGACATCCAGTTGGTTGTTTCAATGTCTTTTTACAGTAGTAAAAGCAGTAGAACATAATTAAATGGCAAAAGAAAATTATAGATATTAAAGCCACGGATGAAAACAAATTATTCGTCCAAAGACCAACACACACACAAAAAAAAAAAAGTCAGCGGGGTTCAAACAATGATGAAGGTCATGAGCCTGAACAGAAATTAAGGACGATAACACCCAATTAAAATGAATGCAAAAGAAATGAAGGTTCAACGACCAACTGAAAATATCATGAGGTAATGTGCATGTTTATTCAAATCAAGTTTATTTATTTATATACTGTTCACTGTATGATAGTGTGAATAATTGCCAAGTCAGCAATGACCAGGGAGTTAGGGTTTCAGAGATCTTTAATTAGCGAGAACTGCGCTGATGTCAGAGCGAATGGCGGAGGTGTAAGCAGAGGAAGACCAACATCCCAGTTGTTGCATGGATGATGATGAAATGGATTGATTAGAGAGTTACAGAACCATAAGTAGCAGCACCAATCCAAAAGAAATGCCCTGAATAATGTTGAGGGGACTTTCCTTCAATAATAATTGAACCAAGGTTTTGATTAAGAGATATTCTCTGGAATGAGAAATATTGGAGAGAGGGCTAGTGATGGGTCTAATATGCAAGTATTTTATCATGGATTTGAAAAGGGCAAAAAAAATAAAATAAAAAAAGGAAATCAGTGCGTTACCGAGTAAGCGCCACCGGAACGCTTCCACTTGGAATGCTTAGGATGTAGACTGTAGTAACTAGAATGAAAGGCCAAATCTGAAAAAGAAATATCCCTATTAGGGCCAAAAGCCTGAGAGAAAGTAGTGAAAAGTGCCAAATCTGAGGAAATCATAAAAAGCTAATAGGAAATAGAGCATTGATATAGGTAGTTAAAATACCTTAACTACCACTACCACAACTGCCATCAAATTCAGCGTGCTATCTAAATAAACTAAAATTAAAGTTATTAATAATTCTAGTTATTTTTTTTCTGTTTCTATGGGGTGTGTGTTTTTAAAATGTACAACTGTGCTGGAGTTATTGCAGAATACCAGCAAGAACTCCTTATCTCAAATTCTCAGCAGCGTTCTACGTGCTTGTTACCATGCAAGCTAATTCTTCAAAGAACGATGAGCAAGAACCTTCTCATCAAGAACACAAGTCCATTTTCTTTGCATTCTTGGTTTTCAGAAACGCCCTATATAGACCAGGGAGGGAGGGTAATGAGGGACGTGTGTAACTAATCAGGAAACACATGAGGAAGTAGAGACAAAACGAGAGACGAGGTGAGTTCAGTTTTTCTGTTTCTGTTATTTCGGCAAACAAGAAACACATCAACTCTACCCGGGATGCAACACGGACTAAGATGTCCACATTTTAGATCAGTCATGCAAGTGCAATATACAAAAGCACCCGGTTTAAAAGGCTCTAAAATCCCTCGCTCTAAGCCCCAAACAAAAAAACCACAAAAGTAAGCAATGCAGTGACGGTTCATTTAAAGCTTAGTATCTGAGATTGTCAAATTTAATCATTTAACAATAAAATAAATGCAGAAATATTGTTTTGTGCTTTTCCTAATAATATACTGAAACTGGTAGGCTTATTAAATATAAAAATGGTGATGTTGAATTAAAATGTGCCGGAAAAAATGTGTGTGTATATATATATATATATATATATATCCATCCATCCATCTTCAACCGCTTATCCGGGGTCGGGTCGCGGGGGCAACAGCTCCAGCAGGGGGCCCCAAACTTCCTTTTCCCGGGCCACGTTGACCAACTCTGACTGGGGGACCCCGAGGCGTTCCCAGGCCAGTGTGGAGATATAATCTCTCCACCTCGTCCTGGGTCTTCCCCGTGGTTTCCTCCCAGCTGGCTGTGCCTGGAACACCTCCCCAGGGAGGCGCCCAGGGGGCATCCTTATATATCTTTTTTTTTTTTTTATATATATTTTTTTTTCTTCAGGAAATCAGGTTATATCCACTAGGTCTACAGTTTGATAAACATATATATATATATATATATATATATATATATATATATATTTAACTTAAATATTTGATGTGATTTTTAAAAATAATTTTATCAAGGTTTTTAGGCAAACCTTGTTGGTAGACAACGAGTGTCCACAATTAGGTGGATGAAACATCAACACCTTTTGATTTCTGACGCTCTTAAAATGACTTATTGATTTTTTTCGAGAAGAATGCGAATATCCTGTCCACCAGTCCCATGGCGCTGCCGCTTGTTACTGAAGATTCTACTACGACAAACTCTGTGTTTAAAAAGCCATCAAAAGCACTGAGTACTATTGACAGACTTTGGATGGTGTGGAGCCTGACATTTTAGTTTTGTCTGTCAGTATCAGTGGCTTTTGCTACAGAAGCAAAGAAGAATGTCGGGACTAGAGTCCCATTTTCCCTTTCTACTTTTTTATATCTGTCTATAAGGAGCAAAGGTTAATGTTTTTCAAGCCTGTCTTAATACAATACACAAATGCCCATATGTAAATGAGAGAGCCATTGTTCACTGTAATCACTCCTCCTTTTCATGCTGACCCCATTTCAGCAGCCTGACTAACTCAAATGAGTAATATTTTCTTTCATTAGAAAATTGCCTTTCATTCGGGAGAGCTTCCTTCTTAAGCCATGGCAAAGTGATAGTACCGCAAAGAGGGGATTTTGTACTAAAGACGAGATACTTATTTGACTGGTTTAATTTATAAGAATTGAACCATTTCCACCCCATCTCTCACAAATGATGTTTGTATGCATCTCTTCACCATCTGCCATTTTACAGTGTAATTTCTCATATAGTGCGGTAAAAAGAAAATCAGACCACAAACACAAAATGTTCCTTCTAACATTTGACTGGCTGAATCTGGGAGCATAAAACTGAAAACTGCTCTGTAAATCTCTTCACTGCTATCCGATTGGCTGTTGAGGTGGAACAAGTGGCTAGCCCCTGTGTCTCTTGCGGTAACTGTGGCGGTATCATACTGTCAAGCAGCCAACAGTTCACAATATGCCCTTGTTATTTAACTAAGTGTTTTACATTGACGCAAATGGTTGTATTATTTGCACATTCCACATAGTCTTTATACTATGAACGTCTGCACATCCTGCAGTCAATATTTTCCACATTTAATTCTCTTCATTGTAAGCATTGTTCACTGCTATTCTCACTTCAAAATATATCTCCATCCATTTACTGGTGCTTATCTTGGGCTGGGCCATGGTGGCAGGAGGCTAAGCAAGGTGGTCCCTTTCCTCAGCGAACATATTCCAGCTCCTCCTGGGGGGGGGTTCCGAGGCGTTCTCAAACCAGATGATTACATAATGTCTTCAGCAAGTTCTGCGTTAGACATCACCAGAAAACCTCCAAAGTAAGGCGCCCAGGAGGCATCCTGATCAGATGCCCCAACGTCCTCAACTGGCTCCCGTTCACACCAAGAGCTGTTCCTCTAATCCGATGCCTGACCTCCTTACTTTATCTCTAAGGGTGAGCCCAGCAACCCCACGAAGGAAACTCATTTCGGGGAACTTTCATCCGCAATCTAATTCTTTTCGGTCATTACCCAAAATTAAACCAAGCGGCAACCTCCGGTGCTGAACAGAGAAGGAAGCCTATGCAGAAGTGCCAAAAACTGCAACTGCAAACTCCTTGAATGGCCACTTAAGGCTGGCTCCAAAAGCGAGTCAATCCCCATAGACCCCATATTAAAATGCCCAACTTTATAGCAGAAATAAACATGTTTACACCCTGGTACACAAAACGGCTTATGTCCCTAATAGCTAATCACCCCGTTTTATGACAATTGTGCAGGGGGTACAGTTTTATATAACTTAAACATTAAATTTATCCCTGGGCCTGCCTCAGCTCCACCCATGCTCTACCTCTTTGCCCATTTTTGGATTAGCTGGAAGTTAAGCAGTGTCATCACTGTCAAGACCCACTTTGAGCTTTACAACGGCTCTTCACAAACCTATGGGTGGCGTCACGGGGAGTACGTCCATATTTTACACAGTGTATAGTTAGAATGTAGATCGGCTGGTAAATTAAGAGCTTTACCTTCAGGCTCAGTTTCCTTGTCCTCACAACGATCCGGTGCGGTGCCTGCATTACTGCTGACACTGCAATACACCCCACAGGACTCCCAGTAGACACGGTCATAAGCCTTATAGACTGCATTAGCCAACCCCCCCCCCCAATAACCCTGCAACGGTAAATCGTTGGTCCACTGGTCCACGACCTGGATGGAATCCAGATTGCTCCTCCTCAATCATCTCTATTGTAGAGAAGTTTATACTCATGAAGGACCAAGAACATATACAATTGGATTGTGTGAAAGAGTAGCTGTGTCACCAGACTCATTGAATGTCTGTTCCTCCAAAGATCATCATTGCCAGTATGGTTTGAAATTGTGAAAAACAATGGAGATTTGCACGTCAAATTTCTCTAGAAAAACTCTGCGTGGATTTACTTCAGCTTCTTTCACTCAATTTGTGCTGCTATAAATGCTGGCATGAGCAAGCCTTACAGCTCTAGAGATAGAAGCAATGTCTCAGCTGAAAGACTGTAGATGTAATTCTGAAAGTAACAGAGATATGTAAACGTGGTCACTCGGCTAACATGGCCTTTCTCTGACGTGGGTTTAAACAGATGTTGGGTGTGGAAATGTTTGTTGTTCACAAAACCACCAGTAGATGGAGCAAACTACTACACTGCAAGCCACTGGTGTGTGTGTGTGTGTGTGTGTCTGTGTCTGTGTGTGTGTGTGCGTGTGCGTGTGTGTGTGCGCACGCTCCCCAGGACTAATGGGTTGGAGAGACATTGTCCAGTATGGGCTGTAAAAACATAAATGACATAAATTTTTATAATAAATATGAGGCGCTGCTTTTAAGCATAAGCTCACTGTGTTTGCCGTTTGGCACCTGCAACTTTCAAACAACTCTTACTGTAGCAGTGTAAAAATTATACGTGCACAAAATGTGATAATAAATGTCCAAATTTACTGATTTGTGGCTCTTGCTGCATTTCATCCCCCTGTCTCTCTCCATTTTCAGTCTATTTCCTGCCTAGGTGATGCCTTAAATAACATAACCAAAATGACTAGTTTAATCTTTGACTTCTGCTGACTCCTCACTGTGATTGGCCATCAGCATAAACTTTACTTTACTTTTAGAGTAACTAAAATCTGCCGCTTTTGGCCAGAATAACATATGCCTTTGTGAAACATTTTGGCAAGAACATAGATTTATGTGTGACTGTAAAATGTAAAGTTTGACTCATCCTTTCCCTGTTAATGGCGGCCACAGCGGAGTTTGAGTCGAGGGGCGTTTAGGTGAAAGCTCAGAATTTCTAAATTCAAGCGATACCAAACATGTTGACGAGACTGACGAGAGAATTATCCTGGCTCTTTTGAACGTAATTTACATTTCTGAAGGTTATATTTTTCCAATTTTATGATTAAAATACTTACTGATTTTGAAAGCTGAACACCCCATGTTTTCAAAACAGTATAACATGCATATCTTCTATAAATAGACCATTTTCCATCGCAACCTTTTGTAACTACACCACAGAGGAGGACCCGATCCCGGGTCCGTCAGGCCTTGATCTTTCTTAACCAAATGCTGTAAGTACCTAAACAAAACCATAAAAGAGTTCTATCATCTTTAGTTGCTACGAGTTGATATCGTATTGCTGGAGTGGATATTTCAGGAAAACAAATTAAATATAAGTTGTTTGGGAACATTTTGCAGATACTCCCTGGACAAACATTTTGCTACTTGCCAGACACAACATTTCTTTTTTATGATGTTATAATGGAAAGTAGCGTTGTGCACAGCTTCACATTTTTAATAGTGTTTCGGGTGCACGGTAGTGGCAAGGTTCAAAGAAACAAAACACCAGCACTCACAGGGTCTAGTTATTTATTGTGGGCAAAGGCGAACGTGTTTCAGCTAGAATCCATCATCAGTGTAATCAAACCAGCCGAAATGGCAATTTATATACACAGGTGACCCATCCGGAAAGAGAATACATAATATTATAAATTGCATAATAGCCTCCATCCGTGAATGAACCGCCCAGAAACCGCCTCTCCTCATGATGGAGGTGTGACTGCAATAGTCAGAAACAACAAAGATAAAAAGGTAATATATAAAACTGAATGCCTAAGAGCAGAAACATATGACAAGAGCTATACCATACAGATTTTAAATGAATATGCTCATAAATAAAATAAAAAACAATACAAAAAAAACATTCATTATGTACAAACATTCACATTACATATGACCTCTATTGAGGAAAAATGATATAAAATGAATCAATTGTTAACTTCCCAGTAAAAACATACATCTCTGTAACACTATTATTTTTTTTAAAAGAGAAATAAAAGAGAATAAAAGAGAAATGTCGTAAAACAATTGTTTCAGGAATAAATATATCCACAAAATACATAGAAAAAATCCCAATATAGAAATTAAGAAATATATGACCACATTAAATAGTTACAACTATTTCAAGAGTATATAGGAAAAAAATATATCAAAGAAAAATATCATAGAAAAAAAATATAGAAAAATGTCAAGACAAAATATAACTACAAAAAACATTTATGTGATCATGTCACATACCTTGAATCCTTTCAAGAGAACCCAGTAAAATATCGTAGACAGAATGTCAAGAATAAATGACAAGAACAAATATACATCTGGACAATCGAAATATGGAATTCTAATATAATAAATTAAAGCTGCAAACAGCAATAAACGGGCCCTCACACCTTCCTGTTGCCAGTAGGTGGCACTATGATTACCTAAGTCAATGTTGGCAAGCAGATGTCCACAGGCCAAGACTCTTATCAAGCAATTTGGGGCAGATTGGATAATGTGCACTGGAGTTACCACCATTTACTGTTTCATGGCGAATCAGGCAAAATGGCCGCGGCGGCAAGGGTGTTCCATGTAAACTCACGATTTAGATAATGTTCATCGTAAAAGTCTTAAGATTGCACTGACCAAATTTGAAGTCGATCAGCTTACTTCTCTAGGAGGAGTTTGTTAGTACAGTGTCAATTTACATCAACTTCCTGTTAGAGGTAGGTGGTGCTATTACTATGAGTCAATATTGGCATGTAGTTGTCCTCAGGCATGGATCCTTATCATGCTTGTGAAATTTGAGAGTTAAAGTAAAGTAAGAGTAAAGTAAAAATAATTTGAATTTGATTCTCTTCCAAATGTAAATGAGTAAGTGCTTCTAAACCCTCTTGGTGAGGAAAATTTGTGTGTAGAGGCTTACGATGTCCATAATAATTAATAAATCAGTCTCCCGACGATCCTGAATAAAATACATTTTGTTTTGTAAGTCACTGGTGTCTGTGAGGTAAGAAGGAAGTTGATATGCCCATTGTTTGATATGTAGATCTACAGTATACATTGCAATATAGGTTACATAAAAGACTGGTTTCCTGCAACTATAGGGGACTGTCTCCAAGTTCGTGCAAGATTTCAAATCTATAACCTTCCTTATTTTGAACCAACACTGCTTCTTCTCTGTTGGCACTCCTTATAACAATATAATTAAATAGAATATAAAATTAAAAAAATGTTCATTCCTGTATGATCACTTCAAATTTAAGAATGTTTGTTTTTCTTACCTTAGAACGAGCCCTTCATAACTACATAGAAGGCGGCGCCACATTGTTGCACTGCCATATTTCTAGTGATGTCAAGCCACAGCACAATCAGGTCCCACTTGTTCTCCCCCGGGATTTCCTGGTTAAATGGGTGAGCATGCCTGTGCATTCCAGACACCCTGGTACCTTCGGGATCTCTCCCAGTAACAATGCTGAAGAAACCTTCAACACCGAGAGATTTGCTTGATTGTTCTGAAATGGTCGAGGTCTTTGACTCTTCCTTCTTCGGAATCCACACTCCTTGTGAACACCTCCCTTGCTAAGCGACCTTGCCCCTCCTCCAGATCCTCTTTATGATCCTCCAGAGCCTACGGAGCAGCCTCTGGCAGTTCTTATATACCTTGTAGGGTACACCACGTCGTCCTAGGGCTAAGTTTGATCTTCTCGTTGAATGCCATCCTCCATGTTTGTCACAGCCTTTAATGCAAATGCATTTTCTCTGATCCCACATGGTCCACAAGTGTACCATAGTTGCGCCACAGGTGTGCCAAGTGAGCGTTACCACAAAATTGGCAAAAGTGCATTTGGCATGCTCACGACGCACGTGGGAGGGCGCACCTGACTTCGCGGAACTGTGCACCGAGCACACAGAGCAGCAACTAACCATAAACCTGTGGAAGTAAAGAGATAACAAACGAAAGTACTGACAGCTGCTGATGATGAGGACAGACAGGATGGACATCTGAATCTGATGCATCATTAATAACATGTTCATAAAACACCACGCATTAAATGGTAATCACCCCGAGCTTTCCTATATGTTTAGGATTATTTTTCTTTTCAGTTTTAAATGAGTGAGCAGCAGCTGAGCTATCAGACAAATATTGTTTTTTCACAGCGTAGAAAAATTGTGAATTGCGTTAGTCTCACGGTCAATGCATGAGAATTGACAGCCCTGGTATTATCCAAAGCAACACAATAAGAATAATATAGCCTGTTTGCCCATAGATGGCGCAAGTGCACCTTATCATGCATCCCATTTAAAATATTATCTGTAAACATTGCTTCATCCAAATGTTGCATTATTTATAGACATATTCAAGAATTTAAATTACACATAATCTGAATAAAACTATATTTGCACTTGAACATTTTTGTGTGACCCCATTAACTTTGGGTCACCATATAACAGCATTTTTTTTTTAAATGGGTCTCCAGAAAAAAGTTTCAAAAACCTGCTGCTATAATCTATAATTAAGCAACACACAATGCATCAATTCTGTCAGTAGATGTAAAGACTGAGGCCAAATGAGAAGGAGTGAAAATAGCAACACAAACTGCAGTGTGTGTGTGTTTGTGTGTGTATGTGTGTGTGTGTGTGCGTGCGTGTGTGTGTGTGTGTGTGTGTGTGTGTGTGTGTGTGTGTGTGTTGGTGGGTGTGCAGGACCTGTTTAATTTGCTTTAATAAGAACAATTTTCAAAGTATATTGAATCATCACTGTCACACAGGATAACATAACCATGTATTTCAGTTATTTATTTGAAGATTTGGACATTTATAGAAATGCACAAATCAATTTAATAATGGAATGCAGGAAATGACATGTGTGTGGCCCATGAAACAGTGCATCAGAGCTCTGTCATTCACTAGCTGCCTCCTCACTATGACACATCCCTCTAATCATCTCCCTCCATAAAGCAGGTAGGAATTATTTTTAAATGAATCTGCCAAATTATAAGCAAAAGCCCAGGAGAACCCTGATGGGCGATGCCTGCACAGCCTCCATGCAATTACCAAAGTTAACAAGCCAGGAAATTCTGAATCTGTGCCTGGAAACAACATTTAAGACATGCTATTAAATCCAACATCAAACACTGTCAAAGC
Source organism: Bovichtus variegatus (assembly GCA_943593645.1). NCBI lineage: Eukaryota > Metazoa > Chordata > Actinopteri > Perciformes > Bovichtidae > Bovichtus > Bovichtus variegatus. The sequence continues at coordinate 1,162,896 of CALSCE010010661.1, forward strand.
TAAAGAGTTTACTGTTGCTATTAAGATAATAAACTATGAGGAATCCTGTGATCTGTCCATCCTGTCTTCCCTGGCAGTAATATAGCCTTTAAACACTTTGATTTCCATGTATTTGAAATTGTATTGCTGTACAACAGCAAATTACAGTCATGGTGTGACAATTGCAAATGTATAAAATCTCAGCTGTTTAGAAATAACACAGCTTTCAAGCTTGAATGCATTGGATTTTTTAGATAATCCAAAAGGTACTGAATGGTTTTATGCTAAAGTATTTTGACAAGATACACACCATTATTGCATTTGCACACTTTTCCACTCATGCACCCGCCTACACTGCTGAATTTACTGATTACACATGCCACTGTTTAAGTTTTCCTCTTTTTGACAAGTGGGGGCTCGTATGTCCAAATTTGTTTGAGGCTGTTGTTTGATGCCAAATGGTATTGGTTAAGTTCGACTCACCCTGTGTTTGGGAGATGCATTTTGGATAGGAAAGTCGATTTGGTTGTTTGGTTTGCCGTTTCAGTCCAGGGAGTTTGGTCCTGCAGGCAGCGTAGTGACATAAGTGGGAAGGTGTGAGCTATCAGCAGTGATGGTCCTTCAGCTTGTTAAGTTTTGACTTTTATTTGTTGTGCAGTCAGAGCAGTCGTCTTAGGGACACATCCAGAGCTGTTAGGTAAGTAACCAGCTTGCTGGGGGCCTAACTGGCCTACTGGTTTGAGTGTTTCAATAGCTCACTGCTTATCTGCATGAAAACTAGGGTTCAGTGAGGTAGATTTGTTGGGGATAGGCAGTGTAGTTTGTTTGTGTTTGTGTGCGCGTGTTTTTCCTCATATCTTGCGAGAGTCGGGATGGGATGTTTAACAACACCCCATCTGAGTTAATGAAGCCGTACCGTGGATATAGAGCTGGTGCAAAGCTAAAGGCTAGGAGATGGAGGTATAAGCTTGCATGTGTGAAGAATCAGAGAGCATACCGTGAGTCTAGTTTCATATGTTTTACTGAGACCTGGCTAAACAACAACATTCCTTACTCCTCCTCGGTTTCTCTTAGGTACAAGAGGACAGCTCTACCACCACTTGGCAGATCAGATCACACTCTGGTCTTTCGCCAGCCTTTTTACAGACCCTATGTACTAAGGCAGCCTGCAACCACCCACTCATTCAGGAAGTTGTCACTAGAGGCCAGCAAGTCTCTTAGGGACTGTTTTGAATATACAGTTTTGAATCTACTGACACTGACAACTTCTCTACAGAAGTTGTCAGGACACAGTTAGACCAGAAAGGACTGTACGTGCTCTGCGTATGCAGGCTGAAATGTGTGTAGAACAAAGGGGACATATGAAGTATCCTTAGCTGTGTGTGTCGCTATGTTAAAAAGAGCAAGTTTACGAATTATTGTGAGATCGTAACATGGATAATAATGTTGTTAAGAAGACGCTTAGTGTGCATGCGACTCTGTGTGTACAATATTAACACATCACCTGGTGAAACTAATGTTACCCATTAGCTCAATACAACAGATAACACAATACAGTTCAGTGACTGAAAACCAAATCAACACATGTACATACATTTAAAACAGTATAAGTTATATGCTTACTTAGCCGTGTAAAGTTAATGTGTACTAAATAATTTACTATACATGTGGAAGGTCAGTTGATGAATGGAAAGGCTACTTGGCTCTCAGCTGTTAGCTTAGCTGACGAATCCTTTGAGATGAAGGGAAGCAGCATGCTGTCTTTGGTGATGGAGGCGTGCTACTGGTCGAGACGTTGTTGTTGTGGTTGTTGTTGTTGCTGTTTACAGTTAATCACCTGTGTGCAAGATGGAGTAAACCAGTCGCTCCGTTTGTTTTCTTGCAGAATGCAGTTAGCTCCTTGCTAACTGCTTGTTGCTCTTATTGTGAAAGCTAGCCGGCTTCGGAGGGCCGTTGCTACTAAACTTGTGTACTTAGGACAGGCGCTCATGTCCTCTGCCATTAAAGGAAAAATCAGTCTTCCTTCTCACGTCTTTCCTGCTCGGTGTGTTTCATGTTTAGCTATTCCTCTGCCTCCTTTAGAGATAATGGTACATGTATTAAATGTAGTTTATATTCAGGGTTGGAGGCGAGTTTTAGAGGGTTAAAAGCGCGGCTCCGCACCATGGAAGGTAAACTAGCTACTGTAGCTGTAAGCAAGCCCCCTGTAGCTGACCGACCAGAGCTAGCTCCTGTTAGCTGTCCCCCGGCAGGGCCCGAGCAGCCGGGAGACTGGGTGACTGTCCGTGGGAAGTGTAA
>CALSCE010010661.1:1190172-1204251 GCA_943593645.1 Bovichtus variegatus
AGTAATAAGCTGCTCTGGCCTTACGGAGAGCCTTCTTATATGTTTTAAGTTTATCTAGCCAGATTAAACCAGATTCTTCCAGCTTGTTACAACGCCATTTCCTTTCAAGTTTTCTCGTCTTTTGTTTTAGTTTGCGGGTTTGGAGGTTAAGCCAAGAAGCTTGCTTTCTCTGTTTTATTATCTTCTATTTTAGAGGAGCGACAGACTCGAGTGTCTTACTTTGATATTGAGACATGGTGATGAATTAAGTGCCGATGGAATCACTTCCTTAAATTTAGCTACAGCACTATCAGACATCGAGCATATGATATTTTGCTTAATGGCTTGTAGTCCAGTAACAGGAATTCAAAAGTTATGAAAAAATGTTCTGATAAAAGAGGATTATGAGGACAGACTAATAAATGTTCAATTTCAACACCATATGCCAGAACAAGGTCCAGGGTTTAAACAGTGAGTTGGTTCATGTACATTCTGACTGAACCCAATGGAATCTAAAAATTAGATAAACGTAATATTAAGGCTGTTATTATCGACGTCCACATGAATATTAAAGTCACCTACAATAATACAATAAGTGTCCACATTTTATTTTTCTATTATGAAGAGGTCCGCTGGCTCCAAAGAACAGTCACGAAAGTCAGTATGAAATGAACAAATGGACACTTCAGTAGTGCTGTGAATTTGGGGTTAAGCTGCTACATGATAGGAAATGTTCTCTGTGCTCATCGCGAGGTTGGGCGCAGGGCCTTGCGGCCTTTCTTGGCACCTGGTGACTGTTGTACACAGTACTGTAAATTATATTTTTTTCACTATTTCTGAAATACACAATGTCACATACACAGGTGTTTTAGTTAACAGTTTTCACATGCAGGGCTGCAACACATTATTATTTTAATTATTGATACATATATTAATACATTATTGATTCCTCTGTAGCCGAGAATGCTTTAACCTGAATGTCCATTGTTGTGTGATGAATAACTAAATGATTATTTCAATCATTACTTAAATACTCTACATTTGCAATAATTAATTATCTAACAATGAGACAATCTGTACATGGTCTCATTGTAGTACTACTGTTTGTTTGTAAGAATGGTGGCCAGTAATCACAAGCTGTTTATTTGCACTTTATTTTGGAAAATAAATCAAACAGTAAAGCCATGTGAAAGTAAAGTTCCACATTAATGCCAGCTGTTTAGTCCAGTCCCTGCTGACCCCGGCGGCGTGTTGAGCGGCATCCTGGACAGAAATGTAAACACAGAGTTGGGAACATGCAAACGACATAATAAAATAACAAATCTGAAATCTGTTCATACATGTGATTACACTTTATAATTGTAACTGTGAGTTTATTTTGTGAAATAAACAGGTGAACACATAAAACATGTCTCATAAGTACGCAAAAAAAATGTTTTGGATTGTATTTCACATTTAACCGAAAAACACACATATTCTAGAATTTTGAACAGATTATTTTTGTAAAATATAATAAAATATAATTCCTTTTAATGAAGCATATAACAAAGAAATATAGTAATATAGTGTAGTTCTAGACTAAAAGGTTTTCGATGAAGTTATTGATTAATAAACAACTGAACTATCAACACAGGCCTCCTATGTCAGAAGTCCACTCACTTCACTAACAGTCTGCAGACATATTATGGCGATGGCGGCGCATGTAGATGCAGCAGTTGGTAGATGAGCTCTGCTACATTTTTGTTTTAATTGTTGCTAACCCAGCTAGGACTTATAAGGCTATTCCACTACCCAGCCTGCTCCTGAGCGATTGCAGGTTTTTGTTCATAAACTAAAGTTTTGGACAACAGAGAGAAACTCATCATCTGGGAACCAATGATGTCAGTTCAAAAATTTGTGCCACTCCGATGAGTAGATGTTGAGATATTTTACAATAAAGGTGAAAACAGGGGACAACCAGGGTGATTATATATTAGATTACAAATAATGTGAATAACAAATTGTGATTCTATATGAAATCCTGAACCAACCTTAATCTGCGGCTAAGTGACTGATTTGCAAGGTTATTCAGTATATTTTTATACTTTTAAAGTTAGGTAATTATCACTTTTTTAATTTACCATTTAGGACTTCTCGAGCTGTTTCCTCAAATCTGAAGCTTCTGCTGCCATCTCCTCTTCCGATCTCCACTGAAGAGGAACGTCCTCGTCTTCTCGATCATGCTTCTGCAACTGCAGGAACCAATAGTGTAAAAGTGACATTTTAGAACAAAGCTGCTCCTGTTTGTTTTGTTAATCAGTCGATATTATGACCTTGGAAAATTGTGTGAAATGTCTCCCATCCTAAAATGGCACAAAATAAAACACACAAACATCACAAATTGATAGAGAAATAACGGTGTCATTGAAATTATTTTTTAAAATCTTATAGGCAGGAGTAGACTAATGCATTTTACCCTACCTATAGATGACTGACAAGAAAACAGAGACCACCAGATGACTCCACCTGTAATCCTAGACCTAGAGTTATTATTAATAACTACTATTCTATTATATATTTAGTTTGAGAGAATTAAAATTTTTGTGAAATATCTATTTAAATTCAGTTATAGGTTCCCATATTTTAAAGTGTATCTTCAAACAATACTAACATGCCCATATGATCATTGAAATAGTTATTGGCCACTGTAATCATTCCTCCTGTTTATACTGGCTGTGAACAGATCCATTACGATCGCAGTTCCAGTTTAAGTGTTGAAGGAAAAACTCCACAGTACTTGCATTGTGTAAAACTGCCTTGTGAAGTGCAGCTGAAGATTCAGCAGTCTGAATTAGTCAATTATGAGTGCTCACCTCCCAAAATTAGGTAACCCACACATAATGTACTCACATTTTTGTGTGTGTATATGTCTAATTTTGGTGTAAAATATACTTAGTATTCTGTTTGTCCGTTTTAAATGGATCAGTGTTGGATCCTGTCCAGGCCAGTGGGGGGCAGTAGAGAAAAATTAGCAACAGGGAATCCCTTTACCTAGCTTCTCACCATTCTGCAAACACTCAGCCATGATTTATCTTTTGTTTAACATGTTTTTCTAGCATAAAGGGAAAAGGGAAAAGGGACTGGAAGCACATCTACCGCCCACCGCTGCTTGTGCTAGGTAGACCAGTGCACAGCCGATAGCGCATCTCCGGAAAGCATAGTTTGAGTGTTTGGTGTATTTTCTCCGTTAGAAACTGTTAGAGATTGAGCCATACATGTTTGACTCAGGTGAGGAGTCTGTTGTGCACCAAAGTCAGCGACTAGCAGACAGATCAGAAAGGTAAGTGTAGTTAGCATCTTTTGTTTGTTTATGGTGTTGTTTGCTTGTTATCTTGTGATTGGCAGTGGGTGACATGGCATTAGTGGTTGTGAAACATACAATAATATCTAGTTGGATTTATGTTGATATGATAAGATAGTCCAGGGTTTGGTTTCGAACAACTTCACACTCCATGTTTGCTGTCAAAACTTTCACTATGCCAATGCTAACTCCAACTCAAGTACGTCCCTGGAGGTTTCAGGTTTCTTTGCTGATTGTTGAGTTGAAGTATATTTCCCTGTTGATATATGTCGGCATTTGTGTATTCGACAGGCATTGGCTGTTTCCAATTTGTGACGTACCTTTATCTTGTTTGCCCTGGGTATGATTAAATCTCAGATTCTATGAAAGTGGAACGTCTTTAGCAGAGAAATGTAAAAACACCTCTCTCGTGACAAACTTTGCACACACTAGTCAGTATAGTCATGTTCAGACATTTTATGGGACATAAACATAAGAAAAACTATTCGTTTAGTGGAAGTGATATATTAAGTGCTGTGTGTTGAAGGTTTACATTCTTGAAAAAAAGTATTCTTCCGTAAATTAAGGGCCCATTCCAAGTACAGTGTTTATTTTCATTCTATATACATAGTTATCTTAGTGGTAGTTTTGTGTTCTGTGACTCTTGTCACAGTAAATTATAAAAAAAGAATTCCAATTCAAATTGAATGTTTATTCATTTATGAAGAGAAGTTCTGCTTCTGAGTCTCACTTACTATTTTCTTTATATCATTACGTTTGTGGATTGGAGATTGAAACCGCTGGGTTATTCCATGTAAAATCAGAGAGGTTTTTGTTTACATTTTAGATTTTGTTCAAACCTTAAGTCCCTTCCGCATTATCTTCATGTTTGAATTGAACAATATATGAAGCTAATTATGCATAATCGACTACCATGCATGTCATATATTGACTGAAAAATAGAAACTGGGACCTCTGGTACATCTGATTATTAGTGTCAGGTGTGATTGAAAAGGGTTGTTCTCCAGTAGGAGGGTTAGAGACACCTGAGTAAGATAAGTGAGATACATCAGATGATATCTGTTGAGTCCCAACTGCCACCATCCCAGCTCCAGCTACCACTGGGAGGAGAAGACTCTTCAACCTCGATAGGAAGACCAGCAGAGACATTGAAGTGGATTATGAGCGCTTCCTTTCCTTTTCCCTGGGGAAGCGAAGATCCTTCAACGTGTGCAGCAAGATGTTGGAAATCTTCAGTCTGCTGGGGAAGCAGCATTGGAGCTGGTGACACCAGCAGATTTAGTCAACTGATTAAGAAGGCTTACTCCGTAATTGGCTGCAAACCAGACACTTTTGAAGTTGTGGCGGAGAGGAGGACACTGAACAAACTGTTATATAATATGGATAATCCTGACCACTCTCTCCGCAGCTACTGGACAGACAGTAGAGGTCTTTCTCTAACAGACTGACTCACCTCTCACCTCTGTCGAACTCCTAGCTTCATAGTTTGCTCCTGGCTAATGTCCGGTAACAGGAAAATATGATGGATGAAATAAGACTTCAGGCTAACCCAGCAACCGGGATCAAAGACTGCTGTGCCCACATCTTACGGAGACCTGGCTCTATCGTAGCATCCAGGATCAAGCTACTGCACTAGACAGGTTGCAGGGTGCAGGGTCCAGGACTCCAGTGTGACAAGATGAGGCATACTCTGTGTTTTACGACAATCATTATTGGTGCTCAAATGTTAATGGACAAAGCTATTTTAATGTTAAATACCGTATACATATTTTCGGGGCAAAAATGACAACATTCCCAGGAGGCAAAAAAAACTTTCAATTCCACTGAGCCGACATATTTTACAGAATTTATGTTTTGCTCTCAAATAGCATATACATACGATTTGAACAAAAGCTAAAATGCAAACAAAACTTCTATCTGATCTGACACGGAATGACCCAACATCCAATTTCCAACACTAACTTATCATAAACTTTTAATTCCATTTTATTTATTTTTTTTACTTTTGACCCTGATGGATCTCTGTACATTACCCCAATAAATCAAATGATAAACAGATTTCCTGACCCATTAGGAAGAGGAACAGCATGGGGCCCAGCTTTAACTGCCAGCGCAGCACATGGGGAAATGTCATATGCAGATATTGTTTAGACAGTGGTGAGCTGCTGGCTGGTCTCAGAGGCCGATATGATCACGAAATGAGATGTCTTGTGTGCCAGACTAAAAACATAAAACAAACAGCAAAACATGCTCAGTGAAGGACTTCAACTTTATGTCCTTGAGATATGTCTGCTGCGTGTTTTATTTTTACACAGCAAAACATCTCTTTTCGTCTATTATGGAGTACTAAAAGGACTTGGCCAAATTAAAAATACAGTTAGGTTGTGATAGTAATTTCTTTATTTATTTCTTTAAAGTAAAACATCTCATACAGTACAGGCTTCTGGCCTGAGCAGTTTGCGGTCTCTCACTCTTAACATGTCTGCAAGCTAAAACACCAGGGGGTCATTACATCAATATATTTTCTCTTTTCAGCCCTGTCCTCTTTTGTTGGCTGCAGCTCGGCCCTGTGGCACCACTCAGAACAGATGTGACCGTGGGTGGAGAGCTTGTCAGGACAGGCCTTTAACCAAACCATGGAACACATCAAGTAACTTGAGTAGATTTACTCCAAGTGCTCTTCATGCTCCACCCTTCATACATGACAAATTCAATAAGTTGTTAAATTGTCAGTGAATTCGGTTGTAAGGTTTTTTGGCGGATTTGAAATGACAATGATTTGACTCCTTAAGCATGACACTGTATCAGCATCCAATCAAGCCTGGAATGGATTGTGTTGGTCCCGTGACGCCCTCACCACTGACTGTGAGGCTGTCCTGACCAACCTCAGCGGGCATGGGAGGGCTGGTCCCTGTACTCACTCTGTATCCACCCTGTATCACCTTGTAATGCATTTTGCACCTTCAACACCTCCATGACACACATTTGTGCACTTCTGTCATTGCCAATAATGCTGATTTACTCACTTCATTGCTGGTTTTGTGTCCAAAAAAGATGGACTTTTAAACTTTGAAGGCCTCTTTCTTCAAATTAAGACAGCTTGCTTAACGGAACTTTTTTTACTGGCGTCAGTTTTTTTACTGCCAATCACGGGACTATGGTGTATAGAAAGTGTTGAATCGTACTTCTCGATGTACCTACATTTCCTGAAGGCAACATGGTTGAGGAAGCTCCTGAGCTTTCTTTGTTTTGCTGTCACTCACATTTCGACTCCCCTCTCAGTTGAAGCCACGCGCCCCCCCCATGCCAGATCAGGATCAAAAGTCTGAAACCAAAAAAAATATGATCTGAAACCAAAAAAAAAAAAATGTTTTATTTAACTAGTAAAATTGATGTTAATTTTTAACCCCAAGCCTTTGTAAAACATTACAATGGTTATCTAAAGAAAGGCTGCAACAAACGTTTTGAAGATAATTTGTACTTTTTACTGGAAATTATTATTGTAACTATTATCACCTGTGAGTTCTGAAACTGTTTCCTTATAAATTTATAATTTATAAAAAAAATACAAACAAAAAAATATCACAGATTGCATAATCATTTTTGGGGTGGAACATGCTGGTTTAGGGTTAATGGAAGTCTTGTTTTTAAAAAAATCCAAATTAGTATGATTATGAAACTGGAGAGATTGTAATAAAAAGGGGAAAGTGGGTTTTACGTCTAGTGGTGCCCCAGTGGCCCCTCTATGTCCAACCATTTGCTGGGGTGTGTGTATGTGTGTACTGTGTGCCTCCCTGTTGAGCTGTGTTAAACCTCTTTAGTGCAGCTCCTCTTTTCAGTTGCAGAGCTGCCAGTGTGGACACAGAAACCCTGCTTGCCTGACAGTGATGAACATGTCAGTGAATACTAATGTTCTGCATGTGTCTTCATCTACTGCTGGCTAAAGCAAACACTGGGGGAATTGGGCGCTATAATGGCAACACTGTGTAACTCAGCTCTTATTATATTGTAGGTCATTAAGGTTTTTGTAAAAATGTTCAATACAACATTTGATATCAATTGTACTATTACAATTACAAACCAATTTAGAATAGGTAAAATGCCATTGGATGGATGGATTAATAGATGGATACATAGAAAGAGAATGCTAAAAGTTCAAATTGAATTATCAGAAAATTTGGAATCCAATTGATACATTATAGCTCTATTTCGTGTTTGAATAAAAACAATCAAATCAGCCAATGGTTTTCTAACTAATGGTTTTTCCACCATCGTTCCTGTCCCCAAAAAGACAAAAAACGTCTGCCTGAATGACTCCCGCCCAGTTGCACTTACCTCCATCATTATGAAGTGCTTTGAGCAGTTAGTCAAAGCCTTCATCTACTTAGAGAGCAAACAGGTCCACAGAGGATGCCATCGCCCTCACCCTCCACACTGCCCTCTCCTCCTTGGACCAGAGGAACATATCTGAGAATGCTGTTCATAGACTACAGTTCAGCATTCAACACCATTGTGCCCTCCAAACTTGTTATTAAGCCAGGACAAGGACAACGGGCTCACCAGCACCCTCTGTGACTGGGTCCTGAACTTCCTGATGGGCAGACCCCAGGCAGTGTGGGTAGGCAGATTCACATCCTCCGCCCACACCCTCAACACCTCTACTCCCTGTTCACGCACGACTGTGTGGCCACACACAGCTCCAACACCAACATCAAGTTTACTGATGACACGAACGTCATCGCCTGGTCACCGACGGCGACGAGAGGGGCGTACAGAGAAGAGGTCAGAGCCCTGACATCTTGTTGCCAGGACAACAACCTCCATCTCAACGTCAGCAAAATTAGGGAGCTGATTGTGGATTACAGGAAGCAATAGAGAGGGGGACACGCCCCCATCACCATCAACATGACTATAGTGGAGAGAGTCAGCAGCTTCAGGTTCCTCAGGGCTCATCATTGAGGACCTGACCTGGACTCACAAACATCACACACAAACACCATCAGCAAGACAGAGATACAGCGAGACAGAGAGACAAAGAGACAGCGAGACAGCGGCTTTTTTTCCTCTGCAGACTGCGGAGGTTCAACATGGACTCCAGGGTACTCTGCAACTTCGACAGGTGCTCCATTGAGAGTATCCTGACTCAACCGTAAGACTCTGCAGAGGGTGATAAAAACTGCTCAGTGCAGCCATCTACAGTACATCTACAGTATGTGGTCATATACCTGAGGCTAGCAAAATATGACTTGAGGTTGACAAAGAACACTTGAGGCTGACAAACACAAACAAGGACATATATGCAGTAAAGCTGAGCCTAATGAAAGCTGAGCCAAGCTTCACAAACATGGAAATAAGCCTAACAAGCTGTGTCTGAGAGGTCCTAAAATGGCAATTTGTCAGATGAGAGAGCATTTGTAACAGCATCAACTTTTAGCCACGTTGCTTTGGGATCCTTTATTAATTTTATGTATTGTTGCCAATGTTTGCACACTTCTTTGTTTAGTTTTAAAGGTGACATATTATGCTAATTTTCAGGTTTATACTTTTATGTTACATGCTATATGTTAAAAAAATCTCTTTTGTTTTTCTCATACTGTCTATTGCTGCAGCGCTCTTCCTGCTCCGATGCCGGTGTTTTTGCAGCCAGGGAATCACAGTAACCAATGTGAATATCACAACAATAACAGCTCTTAAACCAATAGCTACACAACCACACACATTCATGCGGTAATCTGATCCGAAATGAATAACATCAGCAACACAGATTAAAGGATTCCCCATTTGTAAGAAGTGACCTGCAGAGACACATAATAAACAACAGCAATAATAGCCTATAAGTATTACAGTGCCAAATGTTTCCATGTGTTATCCTGACGACACGTTAGTTACGTCAGACCACTGACGCCATAATAAGGCAGCATATTAAACTCAACTCAATGTACAGTAGATACTAGTTACTATAGCTTGCGACCCATGATGTCACCGGGTCAACAAAAGCGCAACCCAGCCGCACCTTCTTTCTCTTTTCTTTTGCTCGTTGCCACGGCTCTGATCTACACGCCAGTGGATCCCTGACCATCACAAGGCAGCGGCTTGACCACGGCAGCTCCTCTCTCTGCTGCTTGTGGCAGCACTCCATAGCGTATGGCCCTCTGATCGACATGCAGTCTGCTTGTAATCAGATGCACCAGACTTCCTTACCTAAACTAAGTAAACAAATTTAGTGGAAACACATTTATACTGGGGTGGAACATAATCTGTGCTCTCTACGGCTTCTACGCAGCATGCTGCATTACCTGAACTCAGCATAGAAACTCACCCAGTCCACATCAATCTTGGTCTCATATCTCCCTGGACTTTGTCACCGGTCTGCCTCCATCTGACGGTAACACCGTCATTCTCAGTTGTAAACCATTTTCTCCAAGACTGCACATATTACTCCTCTGCCCAAGTTACCTACTGCAAAGGAAACAGACAAACTCAAGCTGCTACTTTTCTTCTGCCTGCATGGTCTACCTAGAGACAAAGAATCGGATCTTCAGACTGCAATGGAGTGAGTATGCGCTCATTCCATCACCTTTGCAGTGCTTCAATTGCTACCAACCATCGCTCTTCTCCCGAACAAGAGAGAGGTGTCAGCGGCCCCTCTGTCCAGGCTTTTTGTCACTGCAGTTGCCACATCTGGACAAAGGCCCGGGCTGCACTGATTCCCCATTGAAAACATTGACTTTTGTCCTTTGAATCCAACCCCCAGGTGTCATGTGTGTATTTTATACTGACAAATCACAGGTTCACCTAATGAGAGTGGAGCCATGCCAACCAATTCTAAACTTGATGCTTCTCCACTATTCGAAGAATTTCGTGTTTCTCTCATGTAATGAGTATTATATCTTAACAGGGCTGCTAGTGGGGCTGTAAACTTGTTGTTGTCTCGTTTTTATTATGGTGCATGGTTTGCAGCCTTGCACACAGCCGACATCAGCAGCTTCAGGCTGCAGCAACCCAAGCCAGCACCAGCATCTTTACAGGCAACCAGCGTTTTCACTCCTGTAGATATTGGCAGCGGCCGAAGTCCCATCTTGCTACTCTGCCATCTTCTACTTTCAGCAATTCAACAAGCTAAATAAAGGAAGCGAGTAAACTGTGATAAATATTACTTGTCCTAATGTGCAGGCAGTTGTTCAATAAGGAAAGTGTGTCTCTGTGTATTTTCAGCCAAAGAAGTGTATTGAGTTCAGAATACCTCATGCCTCTCCCAGAACTCCTACAAGACTAAGATGGCAGCTGGGAGGGAATCTTTAATCTTGAGTGGTAATTACCAACGACAATCAGGTCTTTTGTCAGACATATTTCCATGAATCCAATTAGCAGAAAACTTGATAAAGGATTTATTTTTTTGAAGGGGGGGTGATAACATGTGGCGTTATTGGCTCACCTCTGCTCATTCTGGTAGCATTCTACATGCTTTAAATAGATTCCCCTTTTGTTCTTTTTCACTGTACGGCTCTGAGTCAACTATTATTCCCTTCATAATTATATTACATTTGGTCATTAAGCAAATTATAACCACGGTTTTGCTTATTTTCAGCACGTCTACTACAACTTAACCCGCTGACCATTTTTCGATTGTTAAGCTTTTCTAATTGTGTACTTTTTACCTTCACCTGGGGGATAGACTGGGCAGGGTATTAGCACACCTTTTGAAATCAAATCAAACACTTTAAGACCTCAACAAAGACAATGTAATATCCTTTCCAAATGACAAATGCACGTAAGTGCTGGGCAATGTTTGACACAGATATTGTATTTTATTCCAATAATTATGTTAAATCACATGTGAAATGATCAAAATATAGTAATCAAAATGTGTAATGCAATAAAGTGTATTCCATTCATATCCAAACATGGTCAGGGTGTTCAGTGCTACTCTTGTTGGACCAGGGAACACAGTCTCTGATAATGTCTTTGGTCAGAAAGCAGCAGAGTCAGGTACTTAATGCTTCGTGCTATCATCTCTCTTACGCTGTTTTATCGAGTGAACTGTCTATGCACGGTAAATAATCGATTTGATGGGCTCAATTGAGTGAGGCTATTTCTGTATTAAAGATTATTATTTTTTCTTATTAATTTATCAGAAATTGGTCACAGGTTCTGAAAGTCTGCCATTTGGTGATTGGAGGTTTTAGGGTTAAAAAAAAAAAAGCAATGGCAATGCTAAAATGTGGTTGCTACACAGGCTTAGAGTTGGTTTTCAAAAAAGGTGTTAAATAGCACTAAACACAGCTGAGGCTGACGGGAACTTTTGGGATTTCATAGCATTCTATCCAATAGTTGTTGAGACGTTTCACAAAAAAAACAGTTAAGAAAAGATCACCAGACTCATTAGGATAGAAACCTGGGGTCCATGATTATCTGTCCTGCATTTCATTGTAATCCTTCTAGTAGTGAAATGCTGGCTGAGGTTCCCAAACTGACCACTGCAGATATGAATAATGTGGCAATACCAGCCTTGGCTGTGACGCTCGGCAGCTCAAATTGCAGACTCCAACTCATCTTCAGCATTGAAAAGCGTTGTCACTTACCTCCCGTCTTTTGGACCTTATATTCATTTCAAAATTCCCCTCATTCTGCTTAAATCAACAACTGAGGAGCTGCGTGTGACTACGTTTAGCTAATGTTAACATTACTAGTTCATGCTATGTCAGACATCACGCCACGTCGTCACTTCCACCAAAATTCTGTTTCTAAAATATTTAAAATAAATCAAAAACAAATTTTTACATCAGTGTAATGTGTGTATACCATGCAATAAATGTAAAACAGTTTTTCAATTTCAAAAATATTTTTGGTTTTAAGTTAAGGACTTGGGCCAATTGGAGTGCACTTTCTAGGTTTACACCAAGGCTGTGAGCAAACTCCACCCGCTGAAGAGGACTGTGTGATACACATCAAAGCTCAAGAAAAAGCTAGTTTAACAGTTTGAATATGGTTGGCTTTTTGCATTTCCACATTTGAATTGCACTATTATACAATAACTGTTAGTAGCATTTTGAAAAGGCCAAAATCCTTTGTTATTGTATTATTGTTAACTGTAACAATTTTTCAGGAAAATCCAGACAAACTGCACCCTCTGTTTTTTCTATTTCTATTTTCCTGTGCCTTCTTCTGCAAATAGGACCCTACTAACGCAGGCTTAAACTCTAGACGCACAGTGAACTATGAAACATAGCAGAAAGCTTTTGCAGCACTGGATTCTGGACAAAATATGGAGCAACTGAGTGTACAGCTGTTTCAGAACACACTCAGAAATGTCAGGAAGGAGAGAGAGAAAGAAAATTGCACTTGATTAACCCCTGGCAACCCCATTTTCTCCTGTGGAGACTGGGTGTTGGACGGCACACAGGCCGCAACCCTATACGTCAGACAGGACACGCTTTCATTAAACAGTGACCCCACAAGGTGACCGAGAGGTCGTCCTGACCTCGGTGCCATCCACATCCACAGAACAGATAACAAGCACACATAGGTACTGTGGCAACAGTCTATACTCATAGACACAAATGGTGAGAGCCTGTAGAAGGCCCTGCATGCAGGAATCCTGAATGAGGCAAGACTTGGTTAAGACCCCAGCCTGAACATCAAACTAGACCCGAGTAATTTCATTCTCCTGGTCTGCTATATGCTACGGTATTAGTCACTTGAATACCTGAGGTCCTCTCTCTCTCTTCTTCTCCTCTCTTCATCTTAATCTTCATATTCCTAAGTCTTATATTCTGGTTCATATGTAGTTTACTTCCCTCTTCATACTCAGTTCGATTTATACTCAGTTTGGTTTTGTAATTTTTGTAATTTCTGTAAATTTTGATTCTTTATATTATATTGCTAAATACCACACCTTACCTCACCTTGTTGAATATTGCACCTTACCCCATCTCAGCTCATCTTATGTTTACATCTTTTTTAGATATATATATATATTTTGTATTTTGCACAACAATACATGCTGATTCACACACATTGATGAAAGAGGGGCACCAACTTGTTGTGGACCATGTCATCCTTCAACTGATCTAAAAGCATGACAATCACAAACACCTTTGCTGCACCTCCTAGATACAATGAATATGCAGTATTGTCTGAAGTTAGATAGTTAATTAACCCTCTGTGATCCGCTGGACGGCAGCCTTTAATGTCTTTAAAAGGCTGTAGCGTGCTCAAGCTACTAAAGAGTGTGTGGAAAAACTGATATTATATGAAACTAGACAACCTAAGAAATCTGAAATTAGTCATGCTAGCTTGTCTTCAGCTCAAGATTTCTGAATGAAAATGGGTTCTATGGATACGCACAAATCTCCCCTGTACAGACGTGCTCACGTTATGCTGATCCCATGCAGTTTATTGCATGCAGTTATTTTTGCCTTTTCTAAAAATATTGTATTAGAATATTTCTGCATGCTTGTGGTGCTTAAACAGTCTTGGAATTGCCTCAATTGGATATGACTGGAAAGCTGAGACTTATTGTATTCATATGTGATGATGTTAGTCCCCATTGTAGCCATTTCATTGTAGTGAGACTATTTTTTTAAACTTGACATCGTTGTATAAAAATTAGCTGTTGTGAGCTCTGCGATAATCACAGCCTCATGACACTTTACCTCCACAAACAAGAGACCTGAGGCATTCAGAGGATGTATGGCTTTTCTAGGTAAATTGATGTGGCAGTGGGGTGTGGAGGCGGGGTTGGCGGCTGGGGAGGAGAC
>CALSCE010010661.1:1207034-1256825 GCA_943593645.1 Bovichtus variegatus
AGCGTCCCTTCTTCCAGACCCTTAAAGAGAAGCATGGTAGCGTCCCTTCTTCCAGACCCTTAAAGAGAAGCATGGTAGCGTCCCTTCTTCCAGACCCTTAAAGAGAAGCATGGTAGGAGCACCATCAGCAGACTCTTCTCTAGGAAGACCAGCAGAGTGATGGTCGGTTACTGCCGTAATACAACATCTCCCTGCTCATAGCAACATGTGGACAGCCGTTCACAATCGGAGAGAAATTGGTGCTCCCTGCCATCAAAGAGGTCATCTCTACGGTGATGGAGCGTGATCCCACACACGTGCTGAAATCGCTCCCACTCAGCGATGACACTGTGGCGCAAAGGATTAATGAAATGGCCGCTGATACAAAGGAGCAGCTGTGTGTCATCCTGCGGGACTCTCATTTCAGCATCCAGCTGAATGAGACAGCCACCTCAGAGAAACCATGCCCTGCTGATGGCCTATGTCCGTTATAAGGCCTCCAACAGTAAGGAGATGTCATTTTTGGATTTTTTGTTTTCAAAATATCTCGAAACAGACGGCAAGGGCCAAACCATTTTTAATGCGCTTCATGCGTATCTGGACGAGAAGTCAATTCCCATTAGCAACATCCGGGCATGCGCCACTGATGGTGCCCCCTCCATGGTTGGCAGGTACCGTGGCTTCACCACTCGGCTGAAGCAGCAGGTCCTGCACATCCTCGCAGTCCACTGTCTCTTGCACCGCCACAACCTTGTGGCCAAATCTAAAAGTCCAGCTCTTCACGATTCTCTTAAAATTGCAGTCAAGGCAATAAACAAAATAAAAGCCCTGAATGACAGACTGTAGAAATCTTATTGAGTAACTTCAATCTCAGGGAATTTGAGTTTTTATTATAACATAATATAGCAGCCTAATAATAATAAAAATAATAAAATAATTGAAATACAAAATGAATATAATCAATATGTACTGTATGTTGTTGTTTGGGAGGACAGTCTCCATAAACTCTAGGGAGACTCTCCTCCCAAAAAACAACACATCAACATACGTTTGACTGTAAGTGACGTTTTTAGAAAACTACCACCTGCAAAGGGAGGAGATCAACAATCCCATCCCACAAGAAACCACTAATTTTTATCAGTCAACTTTGGTTTCTTGTAGCCAACGGTGATCGATACTGAACTCCAACAATGTGGTTATTGTTGTAACCATTGCAACGAAGGACATTAACAAAGTAATGATTGAAACCCAAAGCAACATATTTTTCTAACCTCATTTTGAACTTCTGAAACAATCATCCTGACCTATGTCACATGGAGGTGGAAATCTGACTGGCACCTCCTTTTTCTGACAGATAAAGCAAAAGACCAAAAAAAGGGATGGTATCTTCTCGTACTTTGGGGGTCTCTCGACACAGCGGGGACAGATATTTATGTTGAAACGCTGTGCCAAAATACATCGTTGAGGTCAGAACATCCCAGGCACCATCTAAAAAGTCATCTACCCAATAATACATGTGTAAAAATGAGGCTATCGGATAACATATACTTTAAAAATCATTGATTTGATCCAGCTCCGAGACAGTCAACAAAGATGGTTTTCCGGCACCCGAGGAACGATTGAATTGTGGAGAATCTGACCAATTCCAACGATGTGTAGCATGTCCATGTTGACATATGGCTAATTGAGAACTGCGTTTATTTGTCAAAATGTGTAGCCAGTAAAAGGGACTCTGCGTCTAATTGGGGCTTTTTATTGTATTTTTACGATATTCCCATTTATGCTTACCCTCCATTGCATTTCAGAGGGAAATATTGGACGCCGCTACTCCACAATTATTGCGCAAAAGTTATTAATTACTTTACAGTTGAAGATTCAAAATTCTAAATGAGATAGACTCTTGAATTATCACTGTTGCCAAGTTAGATTTTTGCATCTCTCACACAGACATTCACACAGTCACACAGTCTTTAGCAGCACCCTATTTCCCCCCCGGCTGACTCCACACTCGACTGTTTTGCTGAGGATGCCAAATATGATGGCTCTATGAGGGTTATGTTGTTCTGAAACCTATGTTAGCCTATTGCACTTATATTTGCATAACAATATCAAATGTTTTAGAGACAGTACTTATACATACTGAAGGACTACTTAAGGTTGTGTGGGCGTGCAGGTTGTCCTCTCACTCTGAGCAGCTCGCCTGTTCCAGCCCTTATGAATATAACACCTATAGTGGATTATATAAACTCTCCAAACTTTGCCTATTGTTTCCAGAAGAACATGAGTCTCCGTAAACGCAGTGACTTACTGTAAAGTTTGACTCCCATCTTTCACAAACATGCCTGAAATTACAGGACAAAATGCCAGAAAATACTGAATTACATACTGAACTAGGAACATCATCAGGAAGGGAACCTTCCAAAGCATAAAGTAAAAGTGCCAAAAATGTTCTTCTGGAAATACTTGAAACACTGCTCTAATCATCGGTTTGGTGTTTTCCCACTCAGCATCGGAGGAGGGCTACAAAGGTGTTTTATTTAACACCTGTGACATCTCATTTTTGTTTTCAAGCATTTTAGCTTTTACTTTGAGAGTGGATAGTAGAGAGAAATGTCAACAGTGGTCCTAATGCGCACTCGAACCGAGGATATTGAGAAAATACGGTCTGTATTTTTATTTTAGTCAAACATAGATGTCTGAAAACGAATATCTGAAGTAGATTCAAGTTCTTTTCAACTTTGACTCCCAGGAGGGCATGTCTCCAGCTGATATTTTAGTTCACCAGTTACCGCAAACTAAACGTTCTGTATGTCACCAGTGTGTGCCCTGCTTTTCTACCGACATTGTTATTTAAGCTCACCTGTCCAGTGTCCTGAGGGCCAAATCACCTCCTGTTGTATATTCATCTGAAACTAACAACTAAACAGCTTTTGCCTTGGCCAATCACTGATGAGAACTACCACAAATTGACCTCTAATAGACCACAAAAGCCAAGTTTTCTGCACATTAAGACGGTGATAAAGAAAGCCCAAAGAGTTGCTATTAAGATTGACATATGAGCTTGACGTTCATTTCTACAATGACACGCTTGAATAACTGTCTTGATGGCAACATGGCATAAACACCAGATGTCTGAACAGATGAGGTTTCTCCCCCAAGAAAGACGAGTGGGTGAAATTGTGGATTGTATTTCAGAGTCAGAGTTTGCTGTTGCCTGATTGTGTACCTTCTTTATCTGTAATGATCTCCACCAGGAGAGCAAAGCCACTTCTAAATGACTGACGTCTGAGCACGAGGGATTTAATCAGAGCACACACAGCATCTGATGTGCCAAAAATGCTGCTATCAATAAGCAGCACAAAAACCCTGACTGCCTCTCCCCCTGAGGAATTGAAAGATATGCAAATGTCTCCTGACAGATACTGTGTCATAACAAAACGGCGTTGTGTAACGTTTGGCTGTGCTGCTGTAAAATAAACTCACCTAAGACCATCGTCTGCAGTTTGACCTTGGCCTGTCAGATCTGAATAGCTCCATGTAAACAAGTAACAGCTGCTGCTGTGGGTCTAAAGTCATTGAGAAGCCGAACAGAAATATCTCCAGAGACTTTTCAAACTCCACACCTCATGCCGTATACGTGGTGCGGTAGCTAGGTAAACCAGAGGAAGTGCGCGTTTAATAGGGAGAGAAACGAAAGCCTTCATCATGGCCTAAAAGCAGAATATGTATTTCATTAATTTCATGTGTAATCATTTTTTTTTTTTTTTTTTCTTGAATTACATCTTACTAATATTATATTAGTAAACCAAGAGTGGCTTTGTACGGGCAGAATAGCCAAAGTCCATTTAGATTGACTGTTTTCACCAAATTAGTGAGATCCGATAACAACATCGCTATAAAAATGGAAAGTTACCAACATTTTTGGACACAGCTCCACGAATTGCGACATTGAAAGGGTGTGTATGTGTATGTGTGCAGTCCAATAGGTTGCGTGAGGGTTGTAGTCCGTCTGACTGCATTGTGATTCTTCAACTCCACCATTGTCATTTTTGTCATACGGTATATCAGAGGAATAACTTCTTTGGTTAATTTGGTGTTAAGTGCGGTTATTGTGGTCGCAGCGTCTGCTCAGGCTGAACTTTGTGGTTAGACAGACAGCTATAGCCACTGTTGTCCTGTATTCCGTCTGCTTATAAAGGTTATCTCCTTCAGTTTAAACCAATACAGTACAACTGGAAAAACGGTACATGGAGGGAACTAAGTGTTTGTGGGAAATGCAAACACACTCAAACAAGGAGCATTTTTGTCACCAAAAATGGTAACATTTTTGCCAAACCAATTCAAGTCCATCAAAGACGATCAGCTTTTCTATCACCAGAGCCACAAATGAAGCAAAGATGAACAAAAAAAACAAAAAATAATGGGGGGGAATCATATCTTAAAGAGATGAAACATCAGACCAGTTTGACAGCAAGGACACAGAGTACATTAGTCATACAGTCGATAGTTCATTGCTCAATTTGTCCAGTAGTTGAAATGAAAAGAATTACATTCCCCTTTTAAAAAAAAAAGAAGAAGCTCCATCCAAAAGAACCGTCCTGCAATTACAGCACACACTGATATTCTAATTGATTTGAAATAGCCGCTTCTGTACATTTGTTGTTCATTGTAAAATTGATGGAATTAAGGCACAAATCCAAATCTTCCAAGCCTCTTTAAATTGCTAATTGCAAGTAATTACAGTCTGCCGATTCAACCTCTGAGTAGGTAATGGGGGTCTCTGTGTGGGTGGTAATACAATGTCCCACTTATTAAATGCTGCACCATTCTTCTCCCTTGACTTTCACCTTCCTCACTGAGGGGGTGTAATAAGCGGACCTATTTTTCAGAGATGTCTCCCTTTATTCATGTTGACCGCAAAATTGCTGCTATAATGTCATTTAAGAGGGTATTTTCATGAATAAAAATTAAATTAGGTTTATTTGTCAACTGAAATTAACTGAAATTATGTTTGACCATGTATAAAAGTGTAATCAAACTATTGAAAATTATTACCATATTTGTAATATTTATGGAAATTGTAGCATTATGACCCATACAGGCAAAACAAACATACTTTTTAAAAATGTTATTCCTTTGTTTCACTCTTTTATCTCTTGATTCATAACTCTGCAATCTTTCCGAATGTGGTCATCGTGTCATAATCTATCAGTGTTTATTTCTCCTCTGCAGTGCCTAAATTATGTCTGTCCCACACCAAGCACAGAGCAGGATATCCTGAAATGGTCCGTAGTTTCTAGGCTTATCAGATAATCGTGGTCTTTGTGAGCCTTTTCTGATGCCATTGTGCCAGAATGTCATTGGCCATTGTCATCGTTACAAATGGCCGCATGATTCATTATGTCAATGATCCATATGACAGTTTGCTGATCAGCCACCGCCAGGGTTACAATTTGTGTTGTTCACACATTGAGTTATCGTGGACCGACCTTTAACAGGCTGAGTGCCTTAAGGCCAGGGTATGCTTGAAACAAACAAGTTTGTACATTCCTCCAGGTCGAGATGCAGAAATGTTTATACCGGGACAGAAACCTTTATGGAAAAGCTTGGGAGGGGGGTGAGACACTTTGAAAAGGTTTTCCTTCCTTTCCATGAGTCCTGAAGAAACTTTGGAAAGTACAGGAAAAGATAATGGTTTTGGTTAAGGTTAAAGAAATATCCCAGCAATGGTTGTTGGGTAACAGGAACTGAACAGTGCATTTGAACAAAAGACAAATTATGTTTTTTTTCCTGTGAGGACTGTCTCTGGTGACCTTTTTTTTTTTTTACTAGTGCCACCAAGTCAAGTACATTTTTATTCATACAGCACCAAATCATAACAGAAGTTATCTCATGGCACTTATGTTGGCAAGAGAAAACTCCACTTTAACGGGAAGAAACCTCGAGCAGAAGCGATCCAAAATTCCTCTTTTTCATGAGAAAAGTTTACGGAACACGTTCATGAACACTTTGGATTTTCGACTTTTCACAAGCTTCCCTCTGGTACCACCCTCAGTACAAACTGTTAACTTTGCAGAGAAGACTTCCCCTGCATGTGTAATACACAATCTGGTCCCGGGTGACAATAATTTTTTGACATTTTGTGACCTCCTGCTGCCAGACAATAAGGCAAAAAAAAAAAAAAGTTGTAAAGAGAACATTTGTGTTGAATCTATTCAGCACATTCAAGCTCCCCAGAGTTTGACTCCTTGGGATTTCAATGACAAAAGTTAGAGCTCCACTAATGGTAAATGCTAAGAACAACTAGATTTTCAGTCTGTTGATCGTTCCGTACAACACTCTCCGACCGTTGGGTCTGAGCTTTGCAGCTTAAGTTTGACATTTAGGCCATAACTTAAGTCTAAACAATACATCACTAACTCAATTAGTCAGAGTCAAATGTAAAGGAGCTGCTCTTATTTTGGGAAAGTTGCAACCTCAATTGCTTTTTTGTCTTGTTTGTGAATAATCTCAAACAAAAAACAGGTAGCGCAGACTCCCAATTGTCACATCTACAGTAAATACCATATCTATTGCTACATTCGGTCAACTGAATTTTTAAACTCTCCCTCCGTATTTGATGATAAATGGCTTTCTTCGGAATGTGGCTTGTATTTGCATATTACAGTACTGATGTGCCACTCAGGCCGCTCCAGAGAGCTCAGTAGCGCGGACACACAAAGAGCCGTCTCGAATAAGAACTGTCACAACATCAATGGGTGCATTAAGAGGAAGTTGTTTAGTTAATAAACAACATTGATTTTGTCGTGTGAATGTGCACACCGCTACAGAGGAACTGCTCTCTCTCTCTCTCTTATCTCTCAGTCTCCTTCTCCCCATAATTTATTTAAAGGTTCACAATAGAGCATTCAAAGCGGTCTCTTTTACTTTATAGGATTCTAAGGCGTGGACATTGATCCACTGTGTATATGAGCTGACGGAGCGTCCTTTGTGTAACATGAAGCTTGTCTTAAAATTCAAAAGCACACATTTTCGCCTTAACCATTTTTAAACTCAAGCAGCAAAAAGAAACACATTCACCTGCTAACAAATACATCCATGTGTCCAGTTCCTTTGTCTTTAGCATGTTCTGGTGTTTCCCTCATTGCAGTGAAATGAAATACGTCATTTTATTTTACATCCTTTTACACAGCTTTAACAGATGGGCAACCATGAAACCTATTTGGACTGGATGCTGACCAGCACCAACTAATAATTGAGATGTAAATAAAAAAGGGAATCCCATTAGAGGCATTAAGTCAGCGGGAGGATAACTAACTATAACCAGTGGTGGACAACACTTTAGTAGTGCACAAATGCACATGCAAATGAGTAGATTTTTTTTTAAGAAAACCCACAAAACTTATCACACGCATCACAAGTGGCTAAAATTGATTTTTGAAATGGGTCTAGGATTTAAGCATGGCAAATTGTCTCATTAGCGACCCCTAACAGTTTTCAAAGTAAAAGCCCCGGTCTTTAAATTTCACATAGATGTTTGAATTTTGGTAGGTATATGTAACATGCATAGAATTTATTTTGTGTTCCCTTGCTGGGGTAATACTTGAGTATTAGTAGACACATGAAAAACTACAGAATCCTGAATTCTCTACATGTACTTATTGCTTTAGAGATTAGCCTGCCAATCCACCTTGACAATCCATAACGATTGGTTTCAAGAGAGCACCTTTCACATCCGAAAAGTCTTCCACGTACACTCTACCGCACGCATTTCATTCACTTAAACCAACTCCTCCTTCATTACCAGATGCAACCTTGACAAAGTCTGCCCTCCTTCCCCAAGCCACAGCCAAAGCCTTGCTACAAGGACACACTACGAGCCTTCGGTGGATTTCTAAGGACATCTATCACATCTTTGTTGTCATTTTCTGTTTATAATTAGTCTCTTTTATTGGCCTAACATTTCTGTCATCTTGTGATAACAACGCCAAGCTGATACTGAGCTCATTAACATGTAAATGCATGGGAGTCTATTGGTAATGGGATTTGGTATGCTATGGAGCTGCTTAATACTATGACAGGACAGGCGGTGCGTGGGGGGGGTTCTTCTGCTGTCCTCACTGCTTATCAGATCTATTATCCTTTAGTCTCGCATTGCCAGACCTATCTCCACGCTTTGTTTCAGCACTGGAAAAAGGTCTGGCTGAACCCATCATCATTCCATTGATTGTATTTCTTTTAAACCAATCACACGCGTCTTGGGTGTCATGTTTTGTGTTGTGTTTGTACTTCTTGTTTTATTTTGTTAACTACATGTTTCCTCTTGTGTCTGTTGTTTCTACTTCCGGTCCCCAGCTGTTTCCACTCTGTTCGTTAGTGTCTCCACCTGTGTCTCGTTATCCCCTCCCACTTCCTGGTGTATATAGTCTGTGTGTTGTGTTGTCTCTGGTGGTCAGTTCGTCTTCATTTGTTCATGACAAGAGGGCCTGCGTTGTTCCCGTCTTCCTGTTACCCAAGTTCCTGATTCCCCGGCTTCCTCGATCCTGTTTCTGTGACCTGACTCCGTCTGCGCTTGATCACCTGCTACCTGCTTTGCCGCTACGTCTAAGAACTCCAATGTGTTTGATCCCTGTGTTTCCCTGTGTTTCCTCGTGTTCCCTCTTTACACTCATGGTTTTTGTGCCTGTTTGTTTTTTTTCTAAGCTTTTAGAATGAAGCTCTTTTTGTAAACTCTCCTTTGGTTATTTGCGTTTGGGTCCTCCTCGTTACCTCATCCTTGATATTGGGTGGCACTGAGCCCAGAATGCAGCGACGGTGCGCTTGCAAAATATTGTCGAGAGGGCACTTGTTTTATCGGAACATTTGCGCAACCAAGCAGGTCTGCTTCATTGCACGATTCAAAAACTTGCCATATTCAGTGTGCAGGTTGGAGGGTTGTTTCACGTGGCAACAAGGCTTATACGTCTACATCTTCTGAGACTAGTTACCCTCTAATTCCACAACACCTGTCATTCAACGGGCCACATAAATATGTACAAGGACCCTGTGTGTGTGTTTTCTATTCTATATTTCTATTTTATTTTCTATAGTTTCTTATAAAATATCTTATACAAGGTTCTGTACTTGGACCTATTCTATTCACCTTATATTTGCTTCCTTTAGGCAATATTATAAGGAACCACTCCAAACTTTCATTGTTATGCGGATGATACCCAATTATATCTATCAATCAAGCCAGATGAAACCAATCAATTATCTAAACTTCAAGCATGTCTTAAAGACATAAAAAAATGGATGTTCAGCAACTTTTTAATGTTGAACACCGACAAAACTGAAGTTATTGTACTTGGCCCCAAACGGCTCCGAAACGTATTGTCCAATGACATAGTAACTCTAGATGGCATTAACTTGGTCTCCAGCACCACCGTAAGGAATCTCGGCGTTATCTTTGATCAGGATATGTCTTTTAACTCCCACATAAAACAAATTTCAAGGTCTGCCATTTTTCATCTGCGTAACATTGCAAAAATAAGGCACATCCTGTCTAAAAAAGATGCAGAAAAAGTAGTCCATGCATTTGTTACTTCAAGGCTGGATTACTGCAACTCCTTATTATCTGGTTGTCCAAAAAAGTCCCTTAAGACTCTTCAGTTGATTAAAAATACTGTGGCACGAGTATTGACAAGAACTAGGAAACAAGATCATATTACTCCTGTATTAGCTGCTTTGCACTGGCACTGGCTGGTGAAATACAGAATAGAATTCAAAATCCTTCTCCTGACCTACAAAGCAATTAATGGTCAGGCTCCAGTTTATCTTAAAGATCTCATAGTACCTTAAAAACCAACTAGAGCATTGCGCTCCCAGAGTGCAGGGTTACTTGTGGTTCCTAGAGTACAATGGGAGCCAGAGCCTTCAGCTATCAAGCTCCTCTACTGTGGAACCAGCTCCTAGTGTGTGTTCGGGAGGCAGACACCCTCTCCACATTTAAGAGCAGGCTAAAGACTTTCCTCTTTGATAAAGCTTATAGTTAGGGCTGGCTCAGGTTTGCCTTGGACCAGCCCCTAGTTATGCTGCTATAGGCTTAGACTGTCGGGGGACTCACTCCTCCCCTCCTTTCCCTATATTTCTCTCCTCCTCTCCCTCTCTATTTATATGCATTCATGTCCCTTAAATGCATGTTACTAACTCACCATCCGGGGCATCATCCCCAGAGTCTCTGTGCCTCTCATCTGGCAGGTTGCCACTATTAAAGTTTACGTCTGGATCATGAATCGTGGCTGCACCTGTTGCCCTGGTTCTGCCTGACACCAGGAAGCCTTTATTGACATCCCCCTGGATCCATCTTTTTTATATACGATCGTATCATGTTTTCTGTCGCATAGATTGTCTACGCTGTATTTTTAACATGTTGTTTGTTCTGTACACACGTCACCTATTGCACGTCTGTCCAGGGATCCTCCTCAGTCTCTCCCTGAGGTTTCTTTCATATTTCCCCCACTAATTGTGGGGTATCTTTTAGGGAGTTTCTCCTTGTGCGGTGCGAGGGTCTAAGGACAGAGGGGGTCGTATCCTGTACAGTCTGTAAAGCCCACTGAGACAAATGTATAATTTGTGATATTGGGCTATATAAATAAACTTGATTTGATGATTATATTGTTACAATTTATTTTTGAAAGACTATTATACAAATTTGGTCCCTAGATGAATATGGTTAGCCCGGATGTGTTGCTACTAAATCAGTAGCGAGTGATGCATTGTTGGCGGGATTCTCAGTCAACACTGACGCTGTGAAAGCAGTTGCCAGAAGTGGTTTGTAAACATTTTCACGAGGACCAAATATGTAGATTTAAGAGTTGTTATTTTTGTACATTGACTGACCAACATATACAGCTGCATCATTCTCCTCCACACTCGTTTTTTTTTTCCTGCTTTTTTTTCTTGGCCAGGTAGCTAGCTTTGTATGTTTTTGCACTATGAAGGATATAGCCAAGGGGCCAGGTGCATAAAACTATTCACTGTTTAATAAATTTCAATCATTGTGGAGCTGGGCAAACATGTACAAGCCTCTTTTCCACTAACACAGGTATTACCCTTAAACATCCGTTTGCATCAGTACTTGTGCCCGCGCCACCACCCTGCAGTGCCAGAGCAGCTGTCTTTACGCACGGCTGTGGCTATTTTTTGCTTCCATACCACTAATTCATTACATGTTTCTGCAAGCCATCATCGCAGTAAAATATCAATCATCGTTATGATTAGATGTCAGAAGGATGATCAATGATTACTTCAAAGCACTCATGTTAAAACAGACTTTTCACAGGTTCTTCACAATTCAGGATCAAGTAAATAGGGATATGATGGCTCAAGTGTAAAAAATGTAATGAAATTCATAACTCAGAAATAATTTACGATAAAGTGTATGAATGCGCCTTTGATCGCCATTTTACAGAAAGCTGTGTAGCCTTCAAAAATAATAACAGAAACACTGAAATTGGCAAACAACTTAAAAACAAATTTACCCGTCTCTCAAATGATATTCAATCTTCTCCTTATTTTGTCACTCGCAGCTATCTCAGCTAAAACTATATGTGCGCCTGGTCTGAAATTCCTGCACATTCTTTCTGTATAAATACCAGTTTATGTGTGGGAAAAAGCGTATGCATCATTAATACATCCATGCCCAGATCTCTAATAATAGACCTTTTTCATAGCATACATTTTTACATGTCATGGAAAAAAAAGAAATGACTGGTGTAATTAATAACAGTAACGATAGCTGCATTCCACGCAGGGGAGTCGGTTCCAGGGTCCTGGTATTGTGCAGGCTGGCTGACTGCAATATCTGAATGGAACATGAGCCATTTTAAAGTTATTTATTACAGCTTATTATTCATACAATGAAGAGTCAAAATGTCTGCTGTAGATACGTCGAGGGCTGGGTATTGTCCACATATTTTGTTATGGCTTCATGTGCAGTAACACAACTATTACTACTGCCTAATGCATTTGTGAAGTTTAAAAAAAAAAATAAAATGTATGTTATGTTTTTATTTCCTTTGACAAATGTGTAAATTCTATGAGTATGAGTGTGCACAAACAATCGATAGCAGCTATTATTATGCTTTTTTTTTGCTCGGCCTTCGTTACAGCTGTTTCCGACAGTAGCTTTACTCAGAGAGCTGAATGTGGCCTCCTTCATACACAAAATCTAACCCCGCTGTGGCTCAGCACCAAAATGCCAGCAGTAACAACAGCTAATTGGAGGCACCTTGTGCCCGGACAAACATGCTCCACGCTACAGTTGGGGTGAGTGCCAGGCCGGCTGGCTGCTGGTTGGCCCAAACAGGCCATATGCTGACTGACTGGTGGTAATGCTGGCTCCTAAGTGTTGACAGTGTAGATGTTGGTCAGACGGAATCACACTTTGGGTATGTAGCTGGAACATGTTCCCATTATTGGCTGTATTTTGTGTATGTTCATTCAACCTGAGCTTCGCCCTCTCTTCAAATGCGTACGAGTATTCCTGCTGCCCCATTTTTGTGCCTCTCATGTAATCCATTTCATATTTGATATTTTTCCATTTCTAATTATGTGTGTGTCACGTGCTGTTTTGACGGCCGTGCCAAAAAGGAATAAAAGCAAAACTCTTTTTTTATTTTCAATACTTCTACCCCTATTTATGAAGACATGGTTTGAATCCTCAAAAACTCTCTAGCATTATTAATTCGCATCTCTCGTTTTCATTCTACATTTGAAATACAGCGGTGGCGGATCTAGAGAAATATTCAAAGTGTGGCAAGAGAGTGGCATGGGGACTTTAAGGGTTGGCAAGAATATACAGTATATACATACATCTTAGTAATTTTTTTGCATCCTATACTGTCTCCTACTGTGTATTGCAACTGTTGCACAACAATTTCTCTCGGGATAAATAAAGTTCTATCTTATCTTATCTTAATCGCAAATAGTCACAGATGTCAATATTTGCTTGGAAAAGTCCCCAATTGGAGCTATTTGAACTAAAAACGTGACATTATTGTTGCACGAGTAAAGTATAGAACACAATATACCAAAAGGTAAGGTAAAGGTATCATTAGAAATCAATACTTTTTTTTAATCTCAAAATCATCAGACATTTTTTTTCAATTGAACAAACACTTTGCCTGAAATGGATAACAGATCATTAAATTATAGCCTATGCATCAATTTCATTTTTTGAGTGCTTTTGTATGTTGCACTCGCATAACTGATGTGAAATATGGACAATTTTTCTACAGAATTAGCAGCTTCATGGATGTTGGTAGCTACAGGCAACCAGGAGAAAATCGAAAGCACTGGTGAGTTTAGTCAGGTTGAATCTGTCCCTCATACAATCAAACAGAAGTTATTAAACATTGTTTAGTGTTTAACGTGTTTCTTCTAGTGGAAGTAGTCAACCCTACACACACATTCAGCAGGGAAAAAAAGCCATGAGCAGTTGTTGTGTGCGACAATTTTGCAGTATGCGAGCCAGCATGCTTTTCTGGTTATTCTGACCCACAATCCCTTGTGCAAGGATATACGAGCAAGAGGGTCAAAGTTCAAGGTGCAATATTATGATGAGGTAGTATGTCCCAATTGTGTGCATACTGCATGCAACAGTACGTGCTTTGTAAGGGCAGAACATAATACAAATCTAAAAAAAGATATGGGAGCGTTCTGCATTCAGTTGCACTCGGGCATTTGAGTTTCCCACTGGAATTTCCGACCAGCCACAACTTTTCATATATATTCTTTTAATTAAACTGTCCAAAAACGGTTTGGCAGCTTGAGTGGCAAGGCATTTTTTAGGGGCGGCAGCTGCCAGCCCTTGGAACGGCCACAGCAGTTGAGGCAACATTTTTTTTGTGTTGTGATAGACGAGTCTTGGAGTAATTATTGTATTTCTGTGACTGCAATGCAATCATCAACCACACACATTGTAGAAAGAATAGATTGTAACAACCCGCACAAACTGGGGCTGTTAACAGTCCATACACTAATCTTCATAGAATAACTCTAAAAATAAAATCAATAGACTATTTTGCTTATATAATACATGCGCCCGAAGACGTCAATCAAAGAGTTGTTATGGTAGACTTTCAGGTCTTTGCAGTCAGTTCATAAGAAATGTACACAGTTTACTGTTTTATACTAAAAGGAAAAGATACAACACATTTGCCATGGAGCACCAATTGAACTGCAAACCTAAGAATGGCACTGTTTGTCGAAAAGATTCTTAACACGCGCTCGAATTTAGTTTGTATTGCCAAAGCTTTCAATCACATCTCTTAGCCTTTCTCGGCGGATGGAGTTCCCCAGTTGTGGTGGTTCAGTCGTTATCATGTGACCTTAAGTAGGGGATTTAAAACATCAGCAGTTTATGTACTGAGCAAACTCAACCTGCTGAAGAAGAAACTGTGAGATCTGTTGAAAGCTCCCAAAAAGAGCTGGTCATCGGTTCTTCATTTCAGTTCATACTATGTCTCCTGTCCTGCCCATCCTGACCGTCATTTGCAAAGGCAGAAGAGCGGGTGGGTTAGGTGGATGGTAGGGTGTGTAAAGTACGTGACTTACCAGAAAAAAAAAAACACTCATCTAAATGACTTTTGGAAAAGCTATACGAGTGATTTTGGAAGGCACTGATGTAATGTCATTTACGTCTGAAGACTTACTGGCCCATCGCGGATCAAATCAAAAATGAAAACAAGTATGGAAATAGTTGTGGAAGCAGTATAAGATACATTAACATGCTTTTAAAAAAAAGAAATCTGGGAGAATGCCTTTTTACTGTAGTTCTACCACATAAATTCCCCAATAGTTTCTAACTATGTTAAATTGAGCATTGTTATTTAAGAGAGAAAGCATGCTGTTACAGAATGAATAGCTTACCTTCTAATTTGAAAATTTGACCATGTGTCACAAAACAACCCTTTTAGAAACAATAGTGAATAAAGGCCAATTACACCAGAGGTCCTTTTCTGCATAACACAATAGCCTGCTCACGTCTCTCTTGCTCTTTTTTTTTTATTTTTTTACATTACTGCCTTCTGCAACTCCCTTCCACTGTGCTGGTCAACTTTAATGATCCATATTATCACTGAAACAAGACAACCCGAAGCAGTCCTCTCAATCCTTAAATACCTGTCATCAAGCAGCTGCTTTTCAGATAGGACTGCACCGTGGATCTGTCCAGAATAATTTGGACATTTCTCAAATTTTTTC
Organism: Bovichtus variegatus; assembly: GCA_943593645.1. Classification (NCBI taxonomy): domain Eukaryota; kingdom Metazoa; phylum Chordata; class Actinopteri; order Perciformes; family Bovichtidae; genus Bovichtus; species Bovichtus variegatus. The sequence goes on from CALSCE010010661.1 coordinate 1,222,260, forward strand.
CCCCTATTTTCGGTCAATCAAGACTTTTAGATCAGGATTTTATCCTGCTGAGTGGAAAAACCTTCTTTTTCAGGCTAGTATGCTAATGACTCTAGACTGCTAGACTCGTGTCCAAATTATAGAGCTGGATAAACATTGTGTGTCAGAAGTCAGGCCATTAGGAAAGTCTGTCTCACTTCAGGCAGGTGTGAGGACTGCTAAACTGAATTCAGGGCTCTGGCTTTCTTTATTTAGGAAATAGCATGGATGTCTTTTGAAACATATGCTTCTTCCTAATACATACTATACTAATCATTAACCACTAGAAAGTCTCCATGAAGAATTCTAAGAAGTCATTCCCTGAAAAACATAAAGACTGACGTCTAACTAAAGCAATGTTTTCTGTATATACTGTAAGTTCAAATTCATTCATGAAAACAGCTTTTAAATGCACACTGATGAGGTCACAAGATTGGTGCATTTATATGTAATTGGATTGATTGGAAATATGACATTAACGATGCAAAAGTAACCGTGTAAATGGAATGCTGTTCTGAAACCAGCTCATAAGTGTCAGATTTCAGAGTTTAGGCTAATGCAATAAACTAAAAAAATGCTTACTACCAAAATGGTGTCAATATTATCATATATTGTGTAGTGTTGTGTTCTTGTGCCCTTAAAAATAGTTTGACATCATACGTTTGTCCTAAAATGAAAAGCCATGAATATTGTCTTTACCTTTGGTATTATCTATTAAGGGTTTATGGTTTATTTTCCATGGTGAAGCAAATACCTGACCTTTTGTTTGTGTGTTATGCTGGTGCTCAGCACAGAGTGCAAGGTGCCAAGGAGGGACGTTCATTCAAATGAAGCAGTAGCAAACTGAGTTGTTGGTATTTTGCTGCAAAATGGGTCTCAGGCGTTGTAGGTGTGACTACATGTCGCAGAGCCACATCTGTTAATGGTGCAACGTCAATCTGCTGCAATTTATGTGATTTCATAATCAAGAGCAAACTAAATACTTGCTAACTCTGCAGCAACAACAACGGTATAATGCTTAAAATATTAAAACAAATAATAATAATTATTGGTTGAACCAGGGGTGTCAATATACCATTTTAATTTTTTCAATGAAAAGATGTAAACGGCTTGACCAAACTTTAAAAAAGACTAAATAATTGTTAAAAAAAAATGAAAAGTTATGATTTCCTGAAGAAGCATCTTTCCATTTGTTCTTGTCATACTTCACTGTCATTGGCTCACCAGTGATATGATTATATTTAAGAATCACCACACCATTCCACTCTTCTGCACAAACCTACCATTTCTAAAAACTGCACAGCTCTTCCACTTTTAATTCAGATATATTGTAAGTTATTGTATGTTCTATGTTTGTTGTACATGTTCTTTATAGTATTTTTTCATATTCTTATTGTATTTTTGTACTGTTCTATATTTCAGAATTTTTGCAATACTCTACTACTTTAATTCTTTTATTTATCTTATTAAGTTTATGTGTTTTACTATATTATGTTATGCAAATTTCTTGTGTGTGAAAATCTATTTTGGAATAAACTGGATTTTAGTTCAGCTATATTCCACTTTACTCCTTTTTCACTTTGTGCTGCTGCACCTTCATAAAACTTAGGAGGTGTGCTCACCTACCACAGTGAGCTTCTCAATGCACTTGTTCGATTAAATAGGGCTCTAACGTTCATAAAATAATCTGCTTCACCAGGACTTTATTGTTGTGGTTTGATCACAGTCCATAAAACAATCAAAACTGTCCTCAAATTTTGAAAAAAATATTTAAAAAGTTTGATTTCATCACCCTTTTCAAACTAAGCACAAACCACTTTAAAACAGAGAGAAGATCAAAGAAAAACACAAATATGTCATGTGAAACAACCAAAACTGTTCTAAAATAGTCTGTTCATGTAGGAAGAAATGGACATAGTCAGCGTGACAACACCCATTGGTCTTTGGACTACGGTCTTTAAGCCTTGAGTTTGGCATTTTAGCCTTCGCCATCTTGTTTCATTGGAACCAAAAGTGACCATATTTGGATGGGAGGGTGGAGCTGGGGAAGAGCGAGGTACCATTAGCAATTAACGCTAGCAAGCTAGCTTGTATAGCAAGGTGCATCCATTGGTCACATTAACCATGTAATATTAATTTAAATGCAAAATTTTAAAAACATACAAAAGGTATTTAAGGGAAACAATTAACAGCCAAAAACGTATAATTATTTACAAAATAAACATTCTGTATTGAAGACGACTTAAAACCATGAACTCATTAGGAAAATGTTTCCAGAGGTAATAAATTAAGTGAGAAGTCTGGTCATTTTCTCAAAGACTTCTATACAATCTGGCCATTAGAAGGAATGCAAGTTTAATGCACTTCTGCAATGGCTTCACTTTTCAGACCCGGAGGTGGCCCCTTGGTAGGAGACCATTGCTCATTATAGTAAGCTGAGACACAAAGGGGATAATTACTGTAGCAGCCATTATCACCATCCAACATATAGAAGAACAACTGCAGTTTAAATACCCTTTATCTCTTTTCAATACTTTGATCTTGCAAAAACTAAAGACAGCTGCCAAATAAAAACCCTGCATGAATGAGTGAAGAAACATTACAATGCGGATACAGGAAACAAGATCTTAGAAAAAGTATCAAAATGATGTCCATCATATTAAATGGCCTTCACAATCACCAATTCTTAATCCAACTGAAATCTTTCACTGTCGGAGACTTCATGTCAAGGGTCACCAAAGCTGTTGTTACTTATTATGCTTTTTTTGTTTTTAAATCATCTGTGTATTGTGTAGTTTGAAGTATTGTTATAGTATAGAGTCAGAGCATGTTACAGACAAAGGTGACAGATATTAGCCATCTCAATCATCCAGTATACGTAAAGTAAGAGTTTAAATGCACTGTGCCCTTTCAAAAACTTTGATTGGATGTTATTAACTATAATGTTATATCCAATGACTGACTCAAATGCTTTGCACCACCTACCCCACCCCCACCCCCCACACATGTGTGGGTGTTTTGCAGCATGGCCCATTTCCATTGAATTTTCCTAATTGAACCACAGGAGCATTGTTGGTTGAGAGTACAGTGAGGAAACTGATCAGCTGGGGACATTCACACTGTCCCCTAACCATCCCCGGCCATCCTGTCAATGTCCTACTGTTTACTATTCTACTTCCACTCCCAGCAGGGACCGCAGATGGAAGCCATTTTCAACGCCTTTTCTCCCAGCTCTCCTCGCCCCACAACCAAAGTCATTTGCACTACACAGAGACATGTTAGAAAAATGGGGGGGAAGGCATGTTTAAAATATCCTCCTGCTTGAGCAAGGCTCCATGCAGATTCCCCAAAGAAATTAAAAGCAGCATAACTGGCGGCTTCTATCATGTCCTCGTCCATGCTCCTACGCAACTGTGACAGTCCCCACCGGACACTGACATACATGAATGCTTTTTAAGTTCATAATGTTTCAAATGAGGGGGTGGGAAAGTGAGCACTCTCATGAGTAATAGCATTTGTGTGTGTGTGGAGGGGGGAATCTGAAGGAGTTCCTAATTTCCTTCCTGCTTTTAAACTGAAAAAAAACTCTTGTGGTCATTTGGTCTAAATCCTAAAGTCCTCATTTTCATAAAGTAAATAATCTGCCAGTGGAATGAGAATTGTTGTCAAGATAAATTTCAACTCAAATGCCTAAATTTCATTCCGAAAGACCCATATGGCCTTTACAAAAACAAGTTATAGGAGTGTTCGCTGATTCATCACCTCAAGGCTTAAGGTATTTAGTTTAGGAAACCGTTTTATTTTAGATGTTGGCATCATGTCTGAGTAAGTGCCCAAGTTACTTTTAAGAATAAGACCTTTAACATTTCTGTAAAATCTCCTGCTGGTCAAGTCTGATTTAAATGCCACTAGATTAACACAAAGACTACAGCAGCACAAGGTCAAATACACAGATATTAAATGCACTTCTTTTCACACCTTGTAAGAGCACTGAAATGTTACACTTAATTATCATCTTCTCAACCCTTGTTCTCCACCAGTGACATTGCTCCATTTTGCAGCCCAGCTGCCAGATATTGTGCCACCATTGTGTCATGTAATGGCTGAATAAAGCAATTATAGGACATTTACGTAATTGACACCTATGTCCATTATATTAAATAATGGATGAAGCCAGTAATGTTAGATATGTCTGAAAATGGCTTAAAACGAAAGGTAAGGAATATGTGGTCATGGGTAAAAGAAAACAATATGGAAACCCTGATTTCAGGTTACAAGTCAGAGACACCAAACTGTCCACCTTGACCTCCTTGGTGTTTGACAAGAACTTTACTGAACCGTCTTTTTTTGAATAAAGACTGCTTTAGGAAGAGAAAGATGTAAACGTATTGCAATTTGAAGAACATTTTTGCTATATTGTTTTATACATCAACCATTCAGTTTATTTTTACACAGCTGGTTGAAGGCATTGCTAGTCGTCATGTCATTGTTAAAGAATATCTAATCATTCTGCCTTTCTTGTCTTTATACTAAATGTTGAGGACCAGACCTGTAGAGAGGAGTTTTACATATTTGTCAGCTGGTGTGATCTTAATTATCAGAACCTTAAAAGTAAGGAGCTAAAATGTATCATTTTATGAAATCTAGATCAAAATGATACCATGAAATAATCTCTCCACTGGAAGATTATTAACTCTGAAAGCACATTTTGTTTTTTATCTTTACTACAGTAGCACTCCCTGAGTCTTTTTCCTCATGGTGAGCAGGGCAAAAGAGGGGTTGGGCTCCTGAGTGACTGAGCTGAAGTAAATCTGAAGTAAATGAGAAATGATTTCTGCAGAAGGTTAGCTGACATCATCCACAGGCTATCTCCTTGGAGCCGCCTTCCTCTGTTGATAAGCCAGCTTCCACTAATCCAAACATAATAAAGACACAACTCTCCCCCTGTTTTTTTAAGTCAACAACACTGACTGATTTCATAGATTTTCTGAGTTTAATAGCCTTTCAGCCATGTGAATGTGTCCATTATTATACACTAAATTAGAAAATAACTGTGGCATAACTGTACACTATACATTATCCTGTGTATTAGGTCTGTAGTGTGTTCACACTGGAGACATTGATTTTTCTAGTGTGAAAAGTGGTAATGGAATGGAGGAAATAGAGAAGTTCACAAAGCTGAAAAAGCCAGAAAATATATACATCAGCGCAACCACTCGGAGCAAATAGCTCAATCAACAAAAAAGGTAAACCAGGTAATGCACCCTTGAAAAATACGACTTGCTATTTGTATTTTCTGAGCACTGAAATAATGTAAATATGTCCAGCGGGTTTTCCACTGAACATTTTAAAATGAGTAAGGGCATTCCTTAAATCCTTAGTTATGTATTGTTTTTGTGTAACTTATCTTGATACCTGTCACCCCGAAACAGACAGACAAATACACTTGCGCGCACAGACACCAAGGGCTAGATTCTACAGATCGCCCTCAAGCTACTTTGAGCGGCGGACGTGTTAATTCTCAATGGGTTCTGGGAAAAGAGTGATCTCATTCTCTCGCCGGGCAAACAGACCTGAGTTCGTTTTCACCAAATCGAACAGGTCAGGTGTGAAAGCACCCTGCAAGTCCTGGTACATCTAGTCCTCCTGGTTCAAACACAGTACAAACCTTGCCTCACATCCCCATGACTAAATGAATACACACAATTGGTGACCTCCACTCTGGATGCAGTGTGTAGGTTTTTGTTGTGCAGCGTAGCCCATTTCCATCTCGTTCTCCTAATTGAACCACAGGAGCATTGTTGGTACAGATACCATTAAGGACACTAGGGGGGATTTCCAATGTACACATATTTCTCAGTCAAGTCGCTGTTGAATTGACAATTTTTTTGGTATCAACGTTTCTATTCTTTAGGGTTGGTAGTGATATTGTGCCATCTGTTAACCAAATATAATATTATAAAGCAAATTACCGGGGGTTTCTATTTAGTGAGCTAGTTTTGTTTGCCTAGGACAACAGCAGCATGCAAAGGAGGGCTTTCCACATCAATAATGCATATCGGGATTCGCTGTTACCGAGAGCAGAGGAGTACTCTGCTGGTTTAAAGGATTTATTGTGGCAAAATGTCTGTTATTCAAACCATTTTTTTGTCTTCAGGTTATAAATGTCATTTATTTCTAAAAACAGAACTGATTAGCGACCCAGAGTTGGCATGCAGGCTGCCAGATGAATAGGCCTGCTATCAAGCTAACTCATGTATACATTGTATCATGTTATGTTAACATCAATGTGTTCAAGTTGTTTTGTCCGATGAGCAATTTAAGTAAGCTAGCTGTTTGTCCATGCCACCAGTCTCAGAACAAAACAAAGTTGAACTACTCCTGTGAGGACTAACACTCATGGTACATCTAGTCCTCCTGCTTCAAACACGTTGCAATACTTGCCTCACATCCACATGACCATATGAGTATACACAATTGGTGACCTCCACTATGCATGCAGTGTGTGGGTGTTTTTTGTGCAGCGTAGCTCATTTCCAACTAATTGTCCTAATTGAACCACAGGAGCACTGTTGGTACAGAGAACATTAAAGACGCAAAGGGAGATTCACACTGGCCTCCATTACATTCTCAGACTTATGAAACCTAGAACATCTGAAACCCACACTGGCACGCCGCCAACAGACCCATAAGAAGTATGACAGTGACACAACGAACCAGCCATTGGAATGACTGAAATGTGATCAATGGAAAACATTCACAAAAAGCTGCCATCATCCATTTCCACAAACATCGCTCAGGCCCCAACAAAAAAACCTGGTTGTTTTATTAATTTTGCAATGTGGCAGAATCTGTTGGTTCTTTTTTTTTTTTTTATTCAACTCTGGCTGCATCACTCTCGAAATGTATGTGCTTTTGCCAATTAGTAGTAAACAATGCTATTTCTAGAAATGCCAAAAATGAGAAAGGCCATGTCATTCACATATGATATAAATACATGACTAACACATATACAGTATCTTCCGCTGAGTCAAGATGCTGATAACTGCCAACCATGGAGCGACAGTGATCAACTCGCTGCTGTCCTATTTCCCAGTGTTAATGTGCACCAATGTAGGACAGCGTATCCTGACATCTCAATGGAAAATCTACCCACATTGATGTGTGTCTCGACCCCACGTTGTCTGTCCACGTGTTTTGACACACATCCTAAGCCAGCGGTGTGCGTTGGAAAGTTTAGCCTGTTCTTAAGACTCAGCAAAAGACAAAACAATTAGATACTAGACAGAATTAATGATTTTTGAAGTGTAATATCGAACTTAGTTGTCCGTAAAGTATTACCATATTTTAATAAATTCAATTCTACTTGTATTTATGACATTTGACAAATGTTAGCCTATTAGTGACTTTCTTACCTCCCAAGTTCACAACAGACACAAATGTAAACCCGGAACTACATTTAGACACCCGCTAATTTTCCGGGGTTTATGTCTACATTGTTAAGTGAGAGTCGTGCCTCTTCATCACCGGAGACTGATTCAAAGAGACAAACAGTAAATCCTGTGATGAAGAGCTTATTTGAATTATGATGCCAATCACAGCTCAGGTTTCATACATATATTTGCATGCTAAATGAGGGGTAAATCAACACTTTCCCTGACATCTTCTGAACTACACTCACACTTAGCTAACAACGAAAATTGAGTTCAAGCTGTAAAGGCTCGAGTGAACGGCAACACATCAGATGGTTCCTTCTTCATTGGCCAATTTACCACAGGTCCTGGGTGAGTACGACTAAATTAGCATATTGAGAGGGGTGAGGTAAAGTGTTTGAGGAGAGAGGAGATGACAAAGAGCAAATTTTTGAATCAATCTGCAGTGAAATGGGGATAAGATGCAAAAATAGTACAACAATTGTGATAGTCTTCCTCCATATGCTGTGCTAAATAAGCTCAATACATCCCGCAGTCTGTGAAACAATTAACAGTTTCATCACTGGCAAATGCTGTCGACATGACATTACAGCGAATGCATTTAAAAGCCAAGCCTCCCCGCAGGCAGCTCGCTGCAATGCTTAATCGCGAGGCAGCGTCTTTCTGTTAAGGACGGATTGAAATCCCTGGGAGCAGTGAAACAGACTGAACACGCTACAGCAAGGAGCTGGGAAAGAAAGCATGCGCAGGAAGACGAGATGATAAGAACTGTTTGCAGGACACCATTAAGAGGGAGAAATACACGTGTCAGTTGTAACTCTGCTTCAAAAGAGCTCCAAATATCAGAGAGCAATAACAGGAAAGTAAACGTGGTGTAACGTTCACCTGGTTACAAGGATGCCATGACAAGTGTTATTTTTACAACCTTTTACTTAACACACTGCCTTGTTAATTGTCAAATATCCACAGGGTATCTTAGTAGACTGCTGTGCAGCAATTCAAATACTGAACCAGAACCAGAATCAATGAAAATAAGTATAGGAATATAATACATTGGGTTGAAAATAGTCAAAATAATCCTTTTGGTTTGGCATCAGTGTACACTAAAGTGTCAGCAAATACACACAATAAGTTGGATGACACAAATTCGAAGTCAGTATCAGCATTCCTATTATCAAGGGGTCCAAACTGAATGTTTTCAGCAATTACTCTGTCCTAGAGTAATATATTGTTTATCTGATTGCCAGGAAGATGCATTACCTTCTCTACAACAGGCACAGGAAACCATAAGATACAGGTCACTGCTGTAATTAAATTCTGAAGCCTATATGAGTCAATTGTGATCCACAGCGCCACTCCTGCCACAGTCACAGATATCAAGCAAGGGAAATAAAATAAATCACAAAGTCCATTTTAGAAAAGTTATAAGAAGCAGGTCTGGTTTGTTCCTGTCATGATCATCATGTTACGGTGGCCCTGAGGGTTCAACACGAGCCAATGGACAAAACATCTTGACCAACTGGACAACACAAGATGAGCCCAACGCGCAGCACTTAGAGAAAAGAGTTAGAAGAAGCTCATCAGAAACTGTTTCCAGGGTCGTGATCGAATGATTCTGATGTTATAACAATAATAAGCAAAAAGGTCCACTATGTAACAGGCACCTTTTTTTTCCCAACACCACTGACAGATAGCCGACTTCACCCCGTCCACAACGAGAGCCGTTTGAATTCAGAGCGTAGCTAATAAGCGAAGAGGACCGATACGCGTCCTGCTACACATATCTGTGTGTTAGAAGGCAGATCATGTCTATCGACACTCCTCACATCTTTGACATGAGATGAGTTGAAATGTCACGCTGATAAAGGCTCTAACAAGCTTAAGAGGGTGCAATGAGCTTGAGTGGCATCTTCATTTAGGAAGACTGACATTTTGATAAAAAGTTTCATTTAAATATTTATAGAAGGATCAGGCACTTGATCAGCGTTTCATTGGTTAGAAGGGTTCAGTTGCAACGGGCGAGGACAAAAAGCTTCACACAGGACTGGCAGCTGCTTTCAGGAATAACAATAACCTATTTAGAGTTTGCCTGAAACCCTAAATGAACCAGTATTACCGATACTAAACGTTATATGGATTATTCTATCTTGCGTTTGGAAAATTACAACAAGACAAAACACACAACATTCCTATTAGACGGCACAAGCTTGAACATTTTCTAGCACATTAGCTTGTAAACTTTTAATCATAAAGGAAACTATTCTCCGTATAGTATTCAATACCAACTGTGAAATTACGTCTTGATATAATTGTAACAGTAATGCAGTTGTGAAGGGGGAGCACCTGGTGGTTCTGGAAGCATTTCATTTGTTTCATTTTCAATGATATTCTCAATATTCCATAGGAACACAGGTGTGTCCTGGTTTGCAATACTATACGTTACGTTATATTTTCTAACCAGATTATTTGTTTGACGCACTAATAACTCACCAGAAGTGTTTCGTGTCCACACAAGCCTTGAATAGGTCCAACTGTAAATCACCTAACATTGTCTAGGACGAACTTAATGGAACTTTTACTTCAAGAAGCCTTAACACCCAAAATCCGTCCTCCCATACTAACAGTCAGGAATACTAATAGCACTTAAAAGACTCTCACTCACAGATCACTGTGTGACAGAATGGCAGCACAGAAGTATTTGACATCACCATGTGACTATAGATGGAGGGCAGAGAATAAGAGGGTGCTGTAGGCTGTGGTGTTAAACATTCACGTGGGTGTGTTAATATTTGGCTGTGAAAACCATTGTACATTGTAAATGTGAATCCAAGCTGATCCCAGCCGTGGTTCACTATGAAGAAGGAAACAACGTTTTTTTCAGCCGGCGTTCAAGTATGTTAAAAACGTATTTTCCTTTAAAATCGTATAATTTTTTTGATAGTAAAAATCTATTTTTTTTTAAAGGAATCTACGGGATGGCCATGATGTTTACAAATTACCACATCATTTAGGATAATTAAGTAAATATCTAACATATTTAATGAGAAAGAAAGCAAACAAAAATTAGAAGGTTGAGGCACACAACGTGGTGGCAGTGAGTAGTTCATTAGTTTTTCTCCAAAACTCAGAAAACTAATAAAGGATTATTTTAAACTTGCGATATATTTAGGACTTACGTCTCACATTAACTTTAAAATGCAGATTCGCACAGAGCAAGGACAGGAGACTTTGTCCACAAGTACAATAACTACCATAGTATAGTTTCATGTACTGTATTTGATTATCGATGCTTTACTTTGGATCTACTTTCAGTGCAGCGTGTGCAGCTCTCCAACCAGCGAGTCAGTGCAGCTCTGTAGAGACACCAGCAGCAACAAAAGCAGCACGATCCTGGCGCTAACAGTTTTCTGTCCATCCTGCTGACCATGTGGCTTTTTTGATGGCTTTGTGATTCCAAGTATCTCTCAAGAGCAAATGAGCCCCAGGAAAAAGAAAAACCTCTAGCGCGTCCCACAGTAGAACAACGAGAAAAGATCAAAGTTGTTAGACCGTTGGCAACTGGCTTCTTTCTCCCTGCAGTTGATTGAAAGGTTGAAGCACTTAGTTTGGAAATCCACAGACCTTTTCTGGGGTGCAAGGCCTTCAGCCCAGGAGGGACTTCAGAAATGGTGTAAAGAAAAAGTTCTCAGGTAAACTTGCCCTAAATACATGCCCTATACAGCATCTCCTTCATACTCAACAACAGAAGGACTGTGTGTAGATCATTACATTAGTGCGTGTCATTCACTGTGGCAGCATCACAATGCCTGGCAGGAAGAACTGCTTTTAAGTCCTGACTACTCCTTACTTTTGAAAAACTCTCTGTCCAACGTTATATTTGTCACTGAATTTGGGTTTTGGTGACAAACTGTGTTTGTTTTCAGCAGAAGATTACTTTAACTTTGACTTTTCATTTTCTTTTGTAGACAACTCAGCTTTTAATACGTTGACTGACGTAGCTGAAGACTTATGAAAGGTGTTTTTCTATGTAAACAACACACAGAAGTGAGTTTTCTGAGCACCACTCTGCCTCTACTTGATCTACACACTTTGGAAGCCATTGAACATTTCTTTTTAAATGTGTTACAAGCGATCATTCGTCCATAAGAATATGAGAGGAGAATGTTTCTCATCCTTTACTGTGACCTCAATGGGGAGGAATTTCTTTTATTCTTTTTTTGTCTAACACTACATCTTTCGGCATAATCGTATTCTTGACGTTCACCTCTCTAATTATGTTTTGACGTTTATCCTAAGTGACCTTTTGGATGAGTCATTTCATTGCACATTTCAGGGCACACAGCATTTCAAATTGTTGAGGCATGATGAAGAATGACTGAAAGAGCAAATCACATAAAATCTCTCTGCTGCTCGATCTTTGTCTCTTACCCACTCACACACAAACACAGACACACACACACACACAAACACACACACACACAAACACACACACTCACACACCTACAAACACACACACACTCACACACACACACACACACTCACACACAAACACACACATACAAACTCACACACACATAAGCACTTACACACACACACACAAACACACGCACACACACACTTAAACATACAAACTCACACACACATGTCTACACACACTCACACACACACATACACAAACACACACACAGACACACACACACCTACACACTCACACACAAACACACTCACACACACTCACACACAAACACACACACACCTACACACACACACACGCACACACAAACACACATACATACCTACACACACACACAAACACACACACATACAAACTCACACACACACGCCTACACACACACATAAACACAAACATACTCACACAGACACACACAAACACACCTACACGCACACACACACACACCTGCACACGCACACACTCACACACACAAACACACCTACACGCACACACACACGCACCTACACACACGCCTACATACACACACACTCACACAAACACAAACGCACACAGAGACACACACACAAACACACTTACACGCACACACACAAACACATATACACACACACACCTACATATACAAACTCACACTCACACGCCCACACTCACACATACACAAACACACACACACACACAAAGAGACAAACACACTCACACACACGCCCACACTCACACATACACAAACACACACACACAAAGAGACAAACACACTCACACACACTCTGAGTGTGCATTATTTTTAGAGAACTGCACAGTTCTAATTAAATATTCACATGAAGATGCTGGTTTCCCACAGAAAAAGAACACAACACAATGTAAGTGTAATTTGATAACACACATGATGTAAGCAACATAACTCACGCTGACCAATGCTATTAAGAAAATAATACATTCTTAGCATTCAGACATTATTTTTCAATAAATACTCCTTGATTTGTCCATGTAGACAATGATGGGGAGCAATTTCTCTGGATTTTCTTTTGTGAACAAAAAGACTTAATAAATAAACAAAAACAATTTGACTTAAATAGCATATACATTTTGATATAGAATGTCAGATGTATGATTTCAAGTATGCTCACGGTGCTGTGAAAAATGACGAGCTAGGTATAATCAGCAGGAGCACAAAGAGACTGAAATAGAGAATAGAGACATTAGCAATGTCTGTATTGCTTAAGGTTTCAAAGGACTACAATGAACAAAGCAAAGGCAAAAAGTAAAACATTCTTGAAAAAAAAAAAAAGGAAAACACAAACAAGGCTCACAAAGCAAGCATGATGCAACTTGACAGCTGTTTTTTTTGGGCAAGGTGACGCTGTAAAGAAAATTGAATGTGCCACCTGGAACATCAGAGGGAGACAGAGATACCAACAGAGAGACAGAGGAATAGACAGGGGGACAGATAGCTACAGCAGAGTTTAGCTGCTGACTCTATTCTCTATCACTGAGCTGCTGTCAGCCCGCTGTATCGACCGCGCAGCACTGGCCTCCTGCGCTGCTCCACCTCATCTAAATGAAATGACAATACAACTGCACTCCCGAGTCCCATCCCTTCTCTTTACAGCAATAAACAGCCCGTTGAGTGTGGCTTCGCCGTCATGCACTATCTGCATCTGATAAAGCACTGGACCTGGCATTGGGGGCGGCGGTAATAAATTGCTTTTTTTTTCTTTTTTTTTTACCTGTCTTACTGTGAGGAGCTGTTTTCTGAACTCTGTTATTGCACTTTTATTCAAGTATATTGCGACACAAGCACTTTACTTCATTGCACTGTAATTCATATCCTCTGTTGTTATGTGCTCCTATTATAAGTGACTTGCTGAAAGTTGCATTCTTCAAAAGCGTACTTACTGTTTGTAAGAACAGCCCTAACAGTGGTGAGACACACTAGCTATACTATAGTAATAGTGGCCTTGTTCTCGAAGTGCAGCAAACAAAAAAAATCAGGCCTTTGTGTGAAACAGGTTTTTATTATTACGTTCCCGTTTTAATTTGCGATCGATTTTGTTTGCTATTCACGCAAACTCAACCCTTCCTCCATATTTACTCGCCCTGATTAAATCATTTTCACAGCATTATCAGGTGCGATAAAACCGCAATTTCTGGGCTTTTAAGTCAAGAAAATAGAAGTTACCTCAAGCTGCCGTTTATAACATCATCATGCACTGTTATCCATAAGTGCATAACTGCTCCCTCCCTTTTTCACAGTGTAGAGGGAAAAGAAAGGGCTTTGCCATGCTCTGTTGCCTCTTAAATAGTCTTTATGAACAAATAAATGTGTTAAATCTATAAAACACTTAACAGTGGTAAGGTATGAGGAGATCGAACACTGGGTGATTATTCACTGCAAAGAAAACACCTTGAAGAAAAATGTTCTCATTTGCTGGGTGTGACATGGAAAATATAAATGGTGCCGATGCGGCTGCTCTCACAATAACCCTTATGATCACATGCAAATTAAAAACAAACCTATTTATATTTTGCTGCTGGGACTCTGCTGTGGAACTGCACGTTTCATTTCTCCCCTCAGGCACAATGAGAAAGTATAGTGAAGTTATTTTCATTAAACGTGGTCATTGGAATATTCATATCAAACTCACCAGTCATTGATATTCATTTGCTACATACTCTCTTGTTACGAATTCAAAATGTCACAGTGAAATTTAAAACAGCCTGAAAGGCATGTTCATTATTTTCTTATTGAAGTGTTGTGGTTCATTGGTTTGGAGATTCTGACTCCTGGGGGCTGTAGAGCCCGCTGATATTTGTTCAGACTCATCTCTCAGATGTTTAATTAAAGTTATTAGGAGCCACAGGTGAATCAGTTCATTAGCAGTGAATTGTGTTTTCAAATTCCTACAGGTACACTGTGGAGTCTCACTCTTTGGAGAACAATGGCAGTGGCAGCACTGGAAGATAAATGGATCCACCATCCTAACGCTGCTTTTATTTATTTATATGTTGGTGTATTGCCGAGCAGGGGCGAAGGTGAACTAAGTGATTTCCTAGAGTGCCATCAGCAGGAAAAATAAGCAAAGATGTCCCGTCAACTTTTAAATGGCCATCAAATGGTTTACCAATGTACCCGTTTCATCTACGGGAATGGAGTGTGCTTACTGTTCAAGCAGGTCATTCATAGCTCAACAAGCATTTTTAACGTAGGTAACTTTTATAGATATTTATCAGAGCTCTCAAACATGGAATGGAAATACGAGCAGTTTACTTGTTTTACCTCGGTTGTAAAAGCATTGAAATGTGTATGTTTGACAGGATAAAACCTCAGAGTTACAGTAGAAGCGCCAACTGACTCAGTAACATCAGTGACAAAGTAACGTCTGTGTAAATGTTGCTAACATTAGCCACTTTAAACTACTGGTCCTACCAGACCAAGTAACTGTAGCTTTAAATGTCCTGAACCGACGAAAAATGTTTTTATTTTTATTTTTTCGCAAAAGGTTTCATGGGCCTGCTTGAAATTATACTTGTATTTCATTCAGCTACAGTATTCAGTGATAAAAGAAGACACACATGTATGCAGTGGTGTCCTTTTTGGCACAATTAAAAGAGGGATAAACTGTTAAAGAGATTTTTGTGATGCGGAGGTGATGTGGATTACTGAAAATACTATAGACAAATGTCTATATATTAGTCCAGCCGAGGGGAGTGTAAGTCAGATACAAGTTGTCATCCGCAGGAATCTGCAGGCGTGAAGTTAGGATAGTCAAAAATCTGCCATCTGACCTCATCATAGACACTGTCGTTCCGCTCAAAGTCCCCGGCCTTCCTGGGCAGCACATGGACGTGGACATGCTGTAAGCGAGCAGACGAGAGAAGTCAAAGCTTTAGATATGAGACTCTGTCTAGAGAAACAGGTACTTTTTCACCTGGGAGTTATCTGACAGACTGATGTGACAGAGACGGTTTCCATAGAGAGTCTTCATTACTTCACAGTACGTTGGAGAAGCCAGAGCAGAGCGTTACTGCCGTGCCAAAAATCACAGGAGGATGACATTTCAACAAGCGTGCTACGCGCACACCACAGAGACTATTTATTTTTATGCTTTTAAGGATTTAATTGACTTTTTCCACGCCCCCCCCCACCCCTTCTGGTGTCAACCCCCTGCTGTCACAAACTTGTCCGTCTGTATGGTTAACTTTGATTTCCTTCTTTGCATGGATGATATGGTAATGTCCCTAAGAAACTGCTTTATCTGACAAAATATACACTTAGCAAAGAAAACAAACAGCAAACACTCACTAAAGCAGAAACAACAAACTGTTTACCCTTGATACACATTCACACAGTCTTCTAACACGTTATCAGTACATAAAGTAAGTGTGGCTGTCAGAAAGTGGCAAGTAAGAAATCAAGCTTTGCTATTATATGAACATAGTATATATATATATATATATATATATATGTTATAGTGACAGGATCAGTGTAGGAAATGACGTGATGTTATTATACAGGGTTTGAGACTAGTTGGATCTAAACTTAACAATTCATACTTTCCCCGTACGAGGGTTCGCTACGGTCCTCGTGACGCAAATTACATCATCCACCATGTAGGCGAGGGTCTTGCACGGAATGCATGCTTAGTGAGCACGCCGAATGCGCATGCTCCTGTTTTTTTTTTCAAACTCCAGTCCAGTTGGCAGCGTATGCACCTCGAGAAGAAGAAGAAAAGAGATAACAGACTGAAAGATTCTTTTGAAGAGGTGACAACATGAACACGAGTCGTCTTTAAAGGAATACAAAGAGAAATGGTGAGCAACGTAACGTAGAGCGTGGATCGGTAAATGCGCATCCGTGGAACCCTATACCGATCACAGTCTCACTTGTAGTACGAATGGAATGTGTGCCTTAAGACTTTCTCTGCAGAGTTCAAGAGCAGTAGGATGTAGAATAACTAATAATACTAGTAACAAGGGGTGGTGGTAGTCTAGTAGTCTGGCTTTCAAATAGAACACTGGAAGGTTGTGAGTTCCACACCAGGCTGCCACCATTGTACTCCTGTGCAAGACACTTAACCCTGAGTCGCTCCAGGAGACTGACCCTGTAGATAGTCACTGTAAGTCCTTCGGGATAAGAACGTCTGCTAAATGACCTGTAATGTAAAAAACAAGGTAAAAAGTTCCTTTGAATTTGGTGTGAGCACAACATTACAATGTTTCTTAGCTGGAAAAAGCCAAGTTAAGATGTAGAATACATCTCTGAGCTGTTTGGATGAACAGGAACAGAGGAGTTTTGTGTTTTAATGAAAAGGCTGCAAAGAATGACTATAGAATCAACAATAACTAATATTAAAAGACCCTTGGTTCAGCACCTGAGTGGGCATGCTGGTGTGTGCGAATATACAGCTGACAACAAGTGCACATAAGGGATATGACATGAATAAAACAATGAGCAGCCATTGTTCAGTGCTGACTGACGTCCTCAATATCACTCCCTACAATCATCACAAAGTGCAGCCAGTGGGCCTTGTTTGAAATATTCTTACAAAACCATTTGCAACTTTTAAGAAAGCACTGTGCAAAAATATTGGTACTGTTGCGGGAAATAATTTAGTGTACAACTACCAACATTTCTCCCTGTGCATAATAGATGTCTACATTTAATGCACATATTGCCATTAGGGTTTAATAATCTCTTTCTTCTAGAGCCAGAGAAACATTTCATGCATTTATACATTTGTTAGCCGTGATACTCATACAGCTCTGATTGTTTTCGTTTAATTTACATGAAAGTATGTTGTTGGGTGGTAACATCTTTCTTCTTTTTTTTTCTTTTTTTTTTTTTATTGCAATGCTTTTTTTACTTTGAAGGAAGCCATGCGTAATCTCAAAACAATAAGGAAATTATTCATTGTAATAATAACAAAAATATATATATAATAGCAGCGACCTGTGAATTGTTGTGTTAAGATGTTTTAATCACTTCTATTTGACACTAAGAAAAGCTTTTCACTTCCTTATTTCATTGTTTTATTCATCTTGTGTTGAGGCATTATACTACAATGTACTACCTTGAATGTCTCCTGTTCTGGACACTTTTGTATATTCACCCTGATAAACGTAATTTAAGAAAACCAGCATTCATATTAGACATTCAAAAAACACATTAAAATAATTATAATATAACAAATGTGACTGGTTTGTCTCATTCAGGTCCTACTGAATTGTATTAAAGTTAAATGGGATTATCTAAGTTTTTGCGTGACAATATGTCAAGTGTCTCTCATAGAAAGAATTAAGGTTGGGGGTGTATGTCCACTCTGAATGCCGTAGAATTTTTGTGGTTCGTTATATTATAAGGAATTTAAAGCAAAAAAGAGTAAGGCGCATCACTGTCCTAATTGTATGATTTATTTTATTTTCCCTTTCCCCTATCTACATTTACTCTAAAATAGCTACATATGTAATATTAATGGATCTTTTTTTGTTAATATTTGAGGAATTTTTCCTTGTTGAAGGGTTTAAGTTATTTGTTTAACCTTAAAGTGGAACAGTGCGTTGTGAGGGGTAACATTGATGTGGTCATACTCTGTGCTGGGATCCAGTATATTTACATTTTCTCTCTCTTAGCTCCAGATGGTTCAGTGCTGTGTGTTGTGCTATAAATCCCCCTATGTAATCTGTGGCCTTGTCCTGAGGTGTGTGTGTGTGTATGCCTGTTTGTGTGTATGTATCATCAAGGGCATAATAACCTAATTGTGGGGCTGTTATTAATTTTTCATTACTACACTGTGATAAACTGTGGAGGCAGTCTGACTGAATGTTTATAAATGCTACAAACAAGATAGCATGTTTGGAGGCGTCTGCTTTTTTTAGTATGCATTTTCTATTTAATGAGGTCATTTACATAATGTCTGCATTATTAAATTTGCCTACCTTGAGGAAAACCTCTGAAGCAGAAAAAAAACAACACATCATGGTGGGAGAGCTATTTATCACGAAGGCTTTCTAAATGAGTGCTGAGTGAATCAGGCAGTGGCCTCTGGACACTGTGTGCGTGTGTATGTGTGCGTGTGAGCGTCTGTATACCAGTAACTTGGAGGGTGGTATTATTGTTATGTGAAATTATAGTGGATGGACACAGCAGTGTTTTGTGTGTTTGTTGCAGCTTCCAGACAGATGAATGCCCACATGCATGGCAAGGGGCAATTTTACAACCTGTTGTAGTTTTTGACCAATATCATAAATGGACTGCATTTATATAGTGCTTTTCCAATCTTTGCAATCACACAGAGTCAGAGGCTACTGTACAAGGTGCCACATTCTCATCAGAGATAACCATTCTCTCACACACACACACACACACACACACACACACGGCCATGCCATTGGGAGCAATTTGGGGTTCAGTATCTTACTCAAAGACACTTTGAAATGCTGACTGTAGAGGCTGAGAATTGAACCACTGACCCTCTGACTAGTGGACAACCACTCCACCTCCTGAGCCACAGCCGCTCAACATAGTGGCTGGGAAACCTCATGCATTGCTAAAAGGAAAAGTCTAGTAATAGTCTATATTTTTCTTATAATTCAAATCCCAAGCGAGACCCGAACCACCAATGAATATGTCGTTTTACAGGCCTTACACACCGGGGGCAGGACGAATAAACAACACGAAAATGTGAAACACTCACATGCAATAGTATACATCGAAGGCTTTTATTGTGAAAGGTAAGGAGGAATGAGCGGATCTGTTATGCGCTGCCTTTGTCAAGGCTGAAAGGAGTAATAAAGTCTTGTTTCGGATTACAGAGCATCCATTTAGTTGTTTTATAGTCCTCATTAATGTAGGCTCAACTCAACCCGTTCCGCACAACGTGATTGGTTGAAGCCTCTATTCGCAATGTGGAAGCTGAGAAAAATTGTTACCAAAAAAATTAGATTGTTTTTTCCCGCTGCGTAATACTCACTTTATGTGTGAAAGTATTCATGAAAAAAGACAAAAATATATTGTCGTGTGAATTAATTGCAAATGGAAAAAAAGGCCCCCAGTGTGTAAAGGCCTTAACAAGTATTGCGTGTGTATCTAAAGCCTAATATAATCATATTCCTCTGTGCGATAGAGCTGCATTTTGTCTAAAAACTATGAAAACAAATAAATGAGCAACACTGTTGCATTGGGTGACATAATCCTTCATTACCGTGGACACACACTGTAGTTTATATTGACCACATACACCGTCCTGCTCCAGGAAATACTTTCCTCCTGTTTGAGTAAAACTTGCTGAAATCTACAATGTCCAGTGGTTTTAGGAAATTACTAAAAGAAAAAAAAAACATTTAAAACATGAATTCATGCCTTTGTAAAAGATTTACGTCTTCAAAATGAGCAAAAACTTGTTTAATTAACGAACTGAAATGGTATTGTTTGCTGAACACAGAATCCACTTTAACACAATGACTAACTAAAACAACAATCTTAAAAATGTGCAGATTCACCGTCTGTGAATAAAGAGAGGTCAAAATGGCAATTCAAAAATATGGAAAACAAAAGTTATGTGCTTTCTTTCATAAATATTCACTGCCAGAAAATATATTCAGGTATAATCGTTAGAGATGACTTAAGAACATCATTGCTTTATAGGATTATAAAAAGTCAAACCTTCCTAGTTGTATTTGTTGTAGAAGAGAGTGCATATATCATTTCACTGTGGAATTATGTAAACATTGTGTAAATATTGTATTACGATGTTTCTATCTGATAATTATGTTTCTTATTACCATTCATTTTAATTTATCCAAACCATGTAATGATATTTAATTAATCTCTTTGATTGTAGAATCTTTATAAACTCAACTACACTGAATAAAATAGCAAGAACAACAAGAAAAAGTTGTGTCTTTTCAACCTCTTAGTGGAAGGTTGGTGAAGAAACATGTTTTTCCTTTACTGCATCTGTGCCCTTAAAGCAAGGCATTACCACCCCTCAATGTGTTTTTCCAAGACACTTACGGTGCAGAGTGTATCTACTGCGTATCTGCGAGGCACACCTGTGGTGAGACAGAGCTCTACCTCCCCCCTGCCAGCTCTCTGCACTAGAACAGCTGCTGGAAATACCAACATGTTCTTGGCCGATAAAAAGAAGCATTTGGCTTCATTTTCAAACAAATAAAATTTTCATTTTGAGTGATATTACACAAGTGTTGAAGAATTTCACTTCAAAATGCCAGAACAATCGCTTTGGAACAATTATTGCCATTTTACAACAAAAATGTGACAACAAGATCTTTACCACTTCATTCTTTAGAAACACATTCCACAATTACGAACAAATTCCCTCACAATCACCTTTGATGTTCCAAACATCAAAGGTGGGGCACCATCACCTTATGTGAAGGCGGCACGACAGGAACGGGAGAAGAAGAATGACAGCATTGGTTGTTTACTTATATGGCGAACACAACCTGACAAGGACCTCTCGTGGCCATGTGAATGATCAACACTGACAGGGTCAACCACATCCCTTTGTTTCCTCGTTCCTCTCAACAATCACTGTTGGCTTCTTTTTTATCATCCCCAGGGTTGTTCCCTAACGTCAGCCAAGCAGTTTTAATGCGAAGACCGAACCAAACCTTAAGCATGGAGTTGGCAGGTCACAGGATGCTTATGGGGAATCGTGTTTGGGACGGTTGGTTATGGCAACGCCGACAAATGATCGAATCCTGCCGATAGGTGTCGGATCAGAAAATGCCCATGCGTGCCATTTGGGATAGCATTGACCAACGACAAACTCTGTAATTTAGTTCGGAGTATAGGGTCATCCCCTGTGGAGCATGATTGGGCACGGAGATTGTCATAGCAATCTGCCATGAAATGTGTGCCCACGTTTTCATCACTGGGTGCCTGCAGTGCAGCAAGAAAAAAAAAATCAAGTAATTTCACCTTAATTTACTCTCCTCTCTGTACTTCACAGCTCTCCTCAGACGCGTTGTGTCCTTGACACTGAGTCACAATGTCTTTCCTATCTTATTGGTGTTGCCTGATTACACAATCTGCAGATGTTGAGGTCATCGCACACTGTTAGTTCCTTCGCATCGTCCTTCAGTCGTGCTCTGAGTGAGCACCTCCCCAGGCTGCATGTCCCGTCGATAATTAGTCAATCATCTACTGCTTGAAGATTATGTTCACTCAAACAGAACGTCCTTCATGCAAAGCTGACCCCCCCCATCAACGGCACTGATAGATAGAGGTGTCTTAGGAAGACGGCGTATTTGCTTAATATGTGCACGAGATACCTGCATAAAGCTGTGGTGCACAGACAGTTTTTTTCTTCTGAATAATCAAACCAGATGTCTCTTAATTAATCTGTAATTGAATAAACAAACAAGGAAAATAGCTGCCATATCAATATATGGGACTGAATCTAGTCTGACAGGTAGACAAATATACTTTGTCATAAACAGATGTGGTCCCCATTAATGGAATGGAAAAAGAAGAAGCTTTGCTACATATAAGCTTTGAGCCCTAATTAGCTACAAGAAGAGAGGGATTCTTCCCACAATGCCCTGCTTTGACAGGCCCAAATCAACTGAAAGCAAACTTAATTTCTCCAGTAAATCACATGTCCATCTTCTTTAGACAAGAACAAGTCTTACAGGTCATTTGGTAATTTACCTTTTAATTCTGTTGGGGAATGATTCAGGATTAATGAGCTGCTGAATAGATTAGTAGATATATGTTTGATGGTAAATTCTCATCATAATCACTGAGCAGTGGTGAGACTGGAGAGCCACATATTTCACTAAAGCTGAGGAAAATGTGAAAATATTGAACGTATAGATGCGGAATGAATAAATGAATGAATTGGGATTTTCGAAGAAATAGAATTGTAACTCAGATGTTACTTGACTTTCCATCGCTAAACAGGCGGAGAAAATATAATTTTATATACTGCAGTTTGTAGTTTTGCCAATAAGTCGTCCATCGTAAAAAACACTCCTGCCTTTCCAAACGCATGTGACGTTTACATGATTGATTCACATTTTCTGATCTGCCACATCTGTATTAAGGTTTGCTTTGACAACATACTCGTTGGTCAAGCTCAAGGAGAGATTGTGTTGATTGTGTACATTGAGATGAGATGTGAACAGTGGTCTCCAATGCATTGGAAAGTGTTGTGGACAAAGAGGAAGAAGAGACTGTCTTCCAAAGTAAAAGGACAACAAAGGTCCCCAAATCGTAGAATCCAAACCTAACCAACAACGACAACGCCTTCCTGCTGATAGTGGGCATCAGATCACAAAAAGTGTTGTTCTAGAGGTCACGGACAAACAATGTATTCATTCCTTTTTTGTGAGGAAGAAGAGTGGTGTGAGAGAATGTCACTAATTTCCAACAGAAATCAACTTGTTTTGAGGATTCAAGATCTCACTGTCTGAAGTGTCTTGATTCTTGAGTCGAATTGTACACCATACAAATTTGGTCCCTCAAATTGATCATTTGTGTTCAAGAATTAATATTAAATAATGGAATGGAAAAAAAAGAGCTCCACTCACATTAGATATGTTGAATTAGTGATGCACCAATCTATATCCTTGTAGTTCAGTTCATGACAAACTGTTTATTTTGCTCTATATAACCACGTAGCATGTGTTGACCACAAAAGCAGCCAAAGCTGGACAGCAAAGAGTAAACAAGGAAATAATGTCCAACTTAGCATCAAATCAGTGCGACAAAGAGCTTAAAGTACTTTGCCTGCTGGTGTTGTGTCAGCCCTCGAACAAATGCTACATGTCTTCAGAAAATACCTACACAACTGAATAACACAATAACAAGCCCACAAACACCAAATACATTTTCCATTACTCAATATTCCTGAAGAAACACACACTATAACATCTCCATCTACCTTTCTGTTTCCTTTCTATCTCCCTAAATAGATTGTAACGGAGCTCAATTTAATTATGCTCGGAGGGAAGAAGCTGCAGACGGAGAAGGACTAAAGTATTGCCCAGAAACACGTCTGCTGTGACTTACTGGTCGGACTTCATCACACAGAAGAATAAAAATCGTTCACTTAAAATGAAGACAGCAGAGATATTCTATGCATGTGCTAGGAATTAAACCTGGTTTATAGGAGTTTATTCTGGAAACCCTGGATGTTTAATTACAATGTTGTTGAATGTTCAAGGCAACCTTTTTGCAAGAGCTGCTCATGGCAAATATAATAATAATAATCATAATACACTTTATTTGGAGGCGCCTTTCAAGACACCCAAGGACACCTTACAAAATACAAGAGATAAAAACAGCAAGACATTGAAAGGGAGAGGAGACAAACAAAACCAGAGATATGGTGGAGACATATGAAGAAAACAAAAAAGAGAAGAGGGGGGAGGACACAGAATGATGGAAACTACAGAGAGTAGGCCAGTTTGAACAAGTGAGTTTTGAGGTGGGACTTGAATGTTGTAATAGTGTCAGACTGTCGGATGTGTGGAGGAACGGAGTTCCAGAGCCTGGGAGCAGTGCAGCTGAAGGCCCTAGCACCCATGGTGCTGAGGCGTGATGTGGGGATTGTCAGTAGACCAGCTGAGGATGAGCGGAGGGAGGGGTATACTCCTGAAGGAGGTCAGATAGGTAGGTGGGGGCGAGTTTGTGGAGGGCTTTGTAGGTGAGCAGAAGGTTTTTGTAGTTGATCCGGGATTGAACAGGGAGCCAGTGAAGTTTCAGGAGAATGGGGGTGATGTGCTCAGAGGATTTGGTGCAGGTCGTGATCCGGGCAGCGGCATTTTGGATGATTTGAAGTTGGTTGAGCAATTTGGTGGGAAGGCCAGAGAGATAAGCATTGCAGTAGTCAGTGACAACAATATGGTGACAAGATAATGCAGAGACTTTAATGTGGATCTGGTTAACGACATTGCAATTACGCAAGTGCAGTAAAGAACTATACATGACATATCTATGTGGTGTCGTCATCACCGACGTGAAGGGCATCTCCCAATTGCTTGACTTTTAGAGCTCTCATATACATGTGACTATATATAGCCTATACGTAGACAGCTGGATTTGAGGAGATGCAATGTTACCTACACTGTACATTTCCTACCACTTGAGAACTCTCTGTTCATTTCCCCTGCTCTGAGCACAGCTTGTCCACCTCTCTTTCTTTCTCTCTCGTTCTACCACACACTCCCTGCGCTCTGAGCTGTTCCCCAAAGCTACTCCAAACCATCCAAAAGATGCTTTCACACTAGAAAGGACCCAGACCATGGTTCAGTTGGATACGGACTGAGTTGGAGGAATGTCCAGCTGTCCTGTCCTGATCGTGGTCCGGGGGGAGGTTTCACAGCTGTGATATTGGTTCCGGTCAAACAGAAAAATCCGAAAGTCGGGACCAAACAAGGTAGGTGTGAAAGGGCCCTAAAACACTTGGGTTAAGGTTAGGAAAAAGATCTTGGTGAATCCGGCATGCTCACAGCTCTGTAAGGCTGCACTTAAGCACACCGTGCTCACAATGGCAAAGCTAGCGGTCAATCCCCATTATGTGTCCCAACCTTTTATAGACCTCTTTTTTCTCTATCTCTTTTTTAACAGTGAGGCAGAATAACAGTGCAACAGTCCTGCCTTGAACATGCTGTGTGAAAGGGGCTTTTGTTTTGTCTGTGCCATTTAGACAAATTAAACAAAGAAAATGACTTGATAATGGAGCTAGAGAAAAAGTCAGGGGACCACCAACTTATTACAATTCCTTCTTAAGGTGGACATGAATGTCTGTATACAAATGAATGGAAATCCATCCAATAATCAAGACATTTCAGTGGTTGAAAACCAACATTGCCACATGACTAAAATGTGCAACACACCCATACACCACCCTTAGTCTTCCACACTCTTACTTTCTGCCCTGGTGCATAAAGGGTATATTACTTCTTGCATTGGCAACTAACATTGGCACTCAACCTAGAAATCATGCACTGCAGAACTCTCCAATATGAATAGAATTACTAGAGAGATTGGACTGAGTTGAAACATCTATTTCACATTGTTATGTGGCCAGAGAAAATAGAGCTTTTCAAAAACAATCAAGATGTCTGAGTGTTAATGTGTGTGTGTGTGTTCAGAGGTTGGTAGGGATGGGGGTTTTTTTCCACACATAGCCAGAGTTGCCGTGTCCATGTGCTTCCAGTCTTAATGCTAAGCTAGGCTACGCATGCCCTTACCTCCATATGAAAACACAAAGACATATTTCCTAAAATCTTGAACTATTTCTATACAAAGCATGAGGAGTTTGAAGAGGTGGCAGGTTGCCAAATCATTGAATCATCTGCTGATTGGTCGGTGAATATCCACACCAAGTCAGCTGTCCCTGGTGAGTTTTATATCAAAAGGGAACCTGAGCTTGCAAGATGTTGTCTGTATTGTCCATCTTACTTCGTGTGGACATGAAATAGTGTTTATTGTCCGTTATCTGTAAGTCCTGTCTACTTCAAACCTTCCCACATGCAGCTAATGACACCAATGGACTGACATAGACGCAACAGTTCCATGAATAGTTTTAACAGCCACTAAAGCGGTCACATTGATCCTTCTTGTCGGATGCAGAATATGTCGACTTTTCACAATCGAAATCCATCAAATCCTTCCTGTGTCTGACTCTGCCTCTCACTCAGCCTTCCGTATTCACTGCTAAGAAAATACACCCCTGTGGGTTTATTCAGTATTGTCATCTTTATCTATAAACACTCATATATAACAGCCAGGCTTGCTTAGTAAACAAATAGGATCTATACATAGACCTCCACGTTATAAATCACTATAATCACCTTGCATTTTCCTTGAGACAAAAATAAAATCCAATTCCATCATTCAAAACCCAGAGATTTGTCATTTGTCTGTGCGACTCCAGGCAGTGAGTTTATAACAGTGCATTTGCCTCTCTCTTATAGCCTGCCTCAGTCTTATTCAATCAAAGGACCATTTTTATTGCCGCAGCACAGCCACCTGATTGCAATAACCCAGTTGATAGATGGGGGTGGGCCACTACTGTAGCAGGTGTGCTATATGCACTGAGATAATCTGTTTTTATAAAAAGACCAGGCAGGTCTAGACATCAAGAGTTGCTTTGTGTTAAAATTACTTGATAAAATACGTAGATTATTTCAGTGAGTTAAGGATCAGTGGGAAACAACAGCTCCTCTATTACTGCCTTGATTCACTGCCCCCCTGGTGTGCTTCCCTACGGTAAAGCTCCCTCAACAAAAGGGTCAGCAGGAATATTTTCAGAGCTGCTGATATTCTGATAGCGCTAAAATATAACCTACTCGTGGGTGTGAATCTAACTGAACTCAAGCATTTCTCTTTGACCTTGTTTGTGTTGCCCAGTGAAAGCCATTTCATCTCAAACAACCTGTAGATGAAAAATGGGGGTTGTTGTGGAAATGGGAAAATAAAGATCTTTTAAAAAGACATTGTTCTCTGAGGGCACACGTTGGAGATTGCTTTTTTAGGGAGAGGGTGGTTGGAGGCTTTAACAAAAATTCAGCTGGACAGAAGGACTTTTGCCCTTGGTGCTAACTGAAGGATGAGTTAGTGCATTTTGGAGCTGATTCAGCAAGCAGTAACATATGGAGAGCCGTTTGGGGGCAACTTCACATACCTGTACTGTTAATACGTGTTGAGGGACTGGACAGAGAATTTCAGTACTTTAGGTTTGAAACAAACTAGTTCATACGATGTGTCGTCCGAGCATGTCTAAAGGCAAAAGTGTTTATACGTGTTACGAATGTTCACGT
The DNA here is from genome assembly GCA_943593645.1 of Bovichtus variegatus. NCBI lineage: Eukaryota > Metazoa > Chordata > Actinopteri > Perciformes > Bovichtidae > Bovichtus > Bovichtus variegatus. Next base: position 1,249,974 of record CALSCE010010661.1, read on the forward strand.
TCAAAGATGGAGCAGAGAAGCCTGCCTTTAGCCTCCTTCTGCCTGCGTGCCAATGCCCCCTCAGATCTCTCCCGCACATTCTGTGTGTCTGTGTTGTCTCAATGTAGGTAATTGTACACATGGGGCTCTCACATTTCTCATGTTAAATAACCATAACTATTTCCACTTTGCCCCAGAGAAAAGTTATGTTCACGTCAAACCGTTTTGCCAATAGCGAGGAACTGAAAGAGAATTAATATTTCCAAATGCACGCAATGTGATGTAGTATATCTGGTACCAAAGAATAGCAGAACAGTACGGTGCTGTACGAAGGGTTGCAGTGATTGCTAATGATTCTGTCCCTCTCATTTCGACCTGTATGGACCCCAGACCAGTCAGTCACTTGAATGATTCCATACAGCCTCCAACTAAACCAAAAATTATTTAAACCTTTTAGAAAAGATCTCTAAATTATTCAGCAATGCCAAGAGATTAGCACCACAAATGTGATGATTATTTAATAGTGTATAACTGTTGCAGAGGCCTCATGACATATTTAAAGGCTGTGAATTATTAAGTTCTCACCTTCACGGTTTGTCCAGCTTCAGGGCCATCCTGGTGGGAACAGAAAGAGGTAATTAGAAAAAGAGTTGGGAATTCTGGAATATTTATATTAATAATTCAGGGAAATATTTTAATTCCAGATGAGCTACAGTGCCTCACTTTCCCCCAATGAAAAAAAAAGAGATTTCCCTCGATTTGTTTCAATGCTTCCCGTTATGACATTTATTGCTTGATGACCGTTTTTTTTTTCTTCCATTTTTCTTCAAGTCGAAGGACAAGAAGACACAATTATAGTGCTGTACACTTACATGAAATACATTGCATACAGTATTTGAAACAGCCTGGTTAGCATGTGGAATAACTGAGCCTTGTTGGATTTAATATGCAATACTGCCACCTACAACTTATGTTCTTATTTGTATGTTTTGTATTCAAAGCAATCCAAATTCTCCTTTTTTCTTAAATGTAAATTTTTTCTAAAATGTATAAATGTGTTGTATCGGGTGGTGTGTAATGTGTGCATGGTTCAGTATAGGCATCTCAAAGCACTCGGCTTAAGCTGCTCTAATCAATATTTTTTCATATTATCACAGGATCAACTGAATGTGTGTAATGTCAACGTCAACACAGCTGGAAACATCACTGTCCTCTAAGAGGTACATTTAGATGTGAATTATCATTAAAAAGGAAGAGACAGGACTGTATTTGTTCTGATCTTGACACTTTTGTTTTAGGTTCTTTCCTTTTTCCTTGAGACTGGCTGCTCCAGAGCACAACTACCTCTTCATCTGCTGACAATGACACATTTTAACACTTGTCTTCTCCTCAGACTGCCATATTAGGTGTAATCACATTTTGTTTTTAGGATTATACTTTGTTATTCATTAGACGGGAGGTGATGACTGGAATTTGCATGGCTCTAATAATTATCGCACGTCAGCGTGGCGAGTGAAAAACAAACAAAATAAAATCTGATGAGCTCCATTATTATTGTTCAGCACTGATCAAGTAAAAAATTTTAAATAATAGAGCGTTAGTGTCACCATTTTTTTTTTCTCCACCAATCCTCCAGTGAGGCTGATTTGTGTGATATTATTACTTGTCACAGGAGTGGCGTACTGCGGAGAACAGTTGCCCCTCCTGCCCCTTTAATGTGTTGACTCTAACCCGGGAGCTGTCACAACTAATCTCTTATCATCACTTCTCATCACTTTTCATCACCTCCCCAGTCAAAGAAAATGATATCCAGGTAAAGATTACTCTTTGCTTCTCTGTTTTCACCTTCTCTCTTCTAACCTGTGAAACAATTTTCTCTGACAGGGCCGCAGAGCGAGCTAGGTGCTATTTTGATATTAGCATATATATCACCAGTTATGCAGAATAGGCCATTCAGTCTAAGATGAGAGCCTGTCTGGGTGTCAGAGTCAGCTCTGCATTTAGCTTCAATCACACGGCAGCAGAAAACACCAACAGGCCTCATTCTGCTCTTTTTAAGTCATTTGGTCTTTTATTGAGTTGTAAAAATCTTATTTTCTTCAAACGAGTGAAAAAATGTACAATGAAACTATTTGAACAAGTTTCGAATCTGAAGAACTTATTTTCTTGATTCAAGTACACTGATCTGCTCCACCCCTTTAAAACCTATTACCCTTAAAAATGTCACTATATATATTATATATAAACGTATATAAACAGACATTTTGAACACATTTTGTCCCAAACAACATATTAGTTTCATCTTGTTCCAGGTCTTCATTGAAACTATGTTATTTCCACTGAAAGAAAAGTTCAAACCCAAGACTTCACGTATGGTCTATTTTATCATCCACTAGAATTTCAAATAAAGTCATTAGTTTGCACCAAGCTTTAAAGGGTTGAAAAGACTTTAAGGACAGGTTAAGAGTTTACAAGTTGATATCAACACAGTATCAGGATGCCATATGTACAATACTGGATGGTGTAAGAAGTACTCCTGTCACTTTTGGCTGTGAACTGATACCATGGAGATACTCTTACATATACTACACTGTAAGAGATGGGGGCAAAATCCAAAGGTCCAAAAATGTCTAGAACATTTTAGATTCCAGATGTCTTTGGTTTTTATTTATTGACAAAAAATATGATACATTTGATGATTTGCCTTTGATGATTTTAACATTTATGAGAAAAACTCAGAACTTCAGGTGTGTCCGTTATTTTGTTGACCTAATTTATATCAATGAGGGTGGGCTAAATAGTACAGCAATAGCAGTACAGTTCAACAGCACCACGAACTACACCCTCCAAAATGATCAGGCGAATCTCCACCTCCCTTAAAAAGTCTCAACACAAACCGAACATTAGAACCTTCATGAAGGGAGGACTGTTGCATATATATATATATACATATCATTTCACACCTTTACAGAGGTGAGGCCCTTGAAGGCCCTGCATTCAGCTTCCTATTACAAACTGGAGTTGATACTACGGTATCTTTGTGTTCTACCTGGATGGCGATGGTGAGCGAGGTGGCGTTGAAGTGCTTCTCCACCAGGTTAGCGACTCTCTGAGTGGTGCTGAATAAGTCTGCCACTTCATCAGGCTGAAGATCCCGAAAACGCTCCACTGGTCTCAGAGGGCATACCAACACATCTGAATAAGTTCTGTCAAAGAATTATGTATTGAAGACACAATCAAATATTTCAACTCTAAAACAGAAAAATCCGAGTTTACCCCTATCTTAAAAATTATCTCTGAAAGCTCTTGAACGTCAAAGTGAGTCTTAATGCGTCACGCACAGACGATGTGCACCCTCTGCAGCTATGTCAGGTGGCCGTGATGCAAGTGTGATGATCCACTCGGAGATTTATTTTTAAAAAATGTTGACGTGAACAGTGAACTACACAATAATTACGTGATTTCATTTGAGGAAAACTTTAGCCAAGCAACAGAAGCAACAATGGCTTCATCTCAAAAACAGTGAAAGATTTAATATTAGTGCTTCAAGCTGAGGAACAAGAAAGAAGTGGGTGACATTGGTGCACGTCACGACATTTCAACTCGTGGTGTGACGTGCCACAACATGGGCTGGATCACGTGGACTCTTCTCATGAACACAGTAAACAGCAGCCCGTGTGAAGGCACCGTAATACACAACGAGGGGGAGCGCCTTCTGTTTCCCATCTTTCACATCCTTTTCACAATCGTTTGTCTTTACACTCAGAATGTGCTTTTAAAGGATCTACTGTGTGGCTTCAAACTGACAAGTTTGAAGTCAAACTGACAAAAGACAAGTTTTCCTGCATTTTGATAAACGACATACCAAGTAGCAGAGCTGAATGGTTTTCCAGGGCCCCCTACAACCGCATTTTCATATTTGGCAAACCAACAAAAATGACTTTTGATCATCAGTGGTGGCACCGGAGAATTACGACCGGGGGAGCTACGGCGCTGGATTGTTTATAGCAGGTGACATAACAAAAACACTGAAGAAAAGGAGATTCAGTGTTCCCGGGATAATATGCTACACCATTGAAATGCATGTACTAAATGTTTAGCATTGAAAAACAACACAAGCACAACTAATTGTGTGAATTTAATATGCTTACGACAACAAGCAAGACAAAATAAATGATAGTCACCACAGAGAGAACCTGTGGATTTACAAAAGACTGTGAACGACTGTAGCGCTGGCTACATTTGAAGATGGAAATGCGAAGCCATCTTACATTGCTGTAGAAACATGAATACACAACTCCTGCTAGCTAGTGGCTGCCTGCCAGCTGTAGCTCACAACGTGGCGCAACAGCTGTTTATACGTGCCTCCCCCTGCTGATGGAATCATGAATTCTAAAAGTAGTTGCTTTGCTAGTTAAATGCTTGTGATACGTCCTTATGTCAGTGCTCTGATTAACAAATTAATTCCTTCATTTTGAAACAGTATGTTGTTGTTACAGGTTGCAATATTTTTTTAATGCAGCCTACACAGAATAACAGTTGATGTGTTTACCCCCTCTGTCTGGGCCCCCCCAAGGCATGTGTGTAGATCCGGATTTGTCCAGTATACCAACTTGAATAAAACATGTGAGCGCAAGTGTTCCTGCTTCCTGTTCTTACAATTTAGGGATCATTGTAGGGATCATTGTCCTCCATCATTGTGTCATTCTCCACCATTTTGTGTGAAGTCATACTTCTGTTCGTTATTCATGTCGAATGGAGAACACACAAGAGTGTGTACTGACAAAAAGTCTAGTATTATTGGATAGACCGATTGTTGTTATAATTATATCCTTCTATCAGCTGATTTTCTACAAGATGAGAAGCAGCTCATTGGATTGGATGTTCAGCGGTCAGACCCGTTTTACACTGGCAACCATGCAATGTAGAGGACTGGGGGGAAAATGACAGCAGCAGTTACGAACTGCATATGTAGGCACGATACCACCTGCCACCGAAATGCAAAAGAAAGTAACAGCTGCTGCAGTTTTAACATATGCCTCCTTCAGGTAATGAGTGTTACAGCTGCCATTATTTCTTTCATTCATTATTTCTTCATAAATGGTTTGTTCTTTGTGTGTATGTGATGGAATACGTTCGAGATTGTGCATGCACTTTAACACTTGCGCCAGCAGTTAGCGCAATGAAATAACTACAAAAAAAATGAAAATAAAAAGGTCCTTGTTCGACTCGAACCTTGTGTAGATTGTACAATTTCAAACAGAACAGTAATTTAGCTTACACCATTAAACAGCAAATGTTATTGCAGCTTTAAAGGATTGTGTAAATTAATTTAAAATGTATCTCTCTTTGTAATCACCTGAAGCTTGACAATTAGCCAAGTGAGACAACAATAAAATATTTCAGTTTTACTTAAGCTAATAGTTCAAATGTTCAGCATCAAACACAGGACACAGTTCATCTTCATTGTTATCTTTTTCCATACATGCAACGATGCTTATACATTATCACACTGGTTATAATTCTGACCTAATAATGGTATTGGAGAAAAAGTCAGGATATCACGAAAGTCATTAGGAATCATCCTCTATATAAAAATTGTTAAATGTAATAGGCCATTTAAAAAATAAAATACAGTATGCCTCCATTTTGGCTCTCTAACAAAGTGTGAGACCACTTGACTTGAAAACAAAAGAAAAAACAAAATGATCCATTTCATTTAAGGCATAAAGGTCATGGACCATATTGCAAAGAAAGCTCTTATCCCACGTCAGAGCGATTGCACACAGAAAAGTAATCAAGCTCAGTGACAGAAGTAAGACACAGTTTGATGAGTAGTATGGCAACTGCTGCAGAGAGCAAATATCCAAAAGGCTTCAGGAGCATGTTGCTTTCCGTCATGGGTCATTTGATCAATAACAGCGGCTTAAGGGAACAAAGTGAGAAGGAGATCTCTGGAAAGAACGATATGAAGAAAAAAAAAGTGATGAAAGAACATGGGTACTGCAATGGCCAAGAATGAAGATGAAGTAAGACAAGAAAAGAAAAAATACAAAGCTTTACATCCTTTTAAATTCTAGGCTTAGTTAGAAAAACTAAGATTTATAACAGTTTCAAGGAAATTGTATGTAGTTCACTGCAAAAATCATCTACTCAAGTGAGTTTTTGGTTTTATTTTGAGTAATAATTTAATGTTGACTTTTGACTTTGGTCCTAAATGTTCGGGGTCATTTATTTATTTTTCATCTAGTGAACATTTAAATATTTAACAAAAACCACCATCTTTCCTAAATCTTAACGCAAAAGTTCACCATTTTAGGAAACTTACTGGGAGTTAGATAAGATCGTCTCTCTAAGAACAGTTTGTTAAGTATTAGGCGACAGCCAGCAGCCAGTTAGCTTAGCTTAGCACAAAAATGAAAAAAAGAGGAAACAGCTAGCATGGCAACAGAATGCTTACCAGCAGCGCTTACGCAATAACAAATTATATCTTCTTTGTTTAATCTGTTTTTAAACAGATTACGGCGAGTTTGCTCAATTGTCGTGGAGTTGGTTTAGTGTCATTCAGTTGTAATTTCGTTTAATTTATAGAAATGTCTTAAAACAAATGGATTTGCATTGACTGAACTGTCAGATTGTTTTCACTCATTTTAAGAAAACAAGACAATCAAGTAAAATCAATAAATCAACATGATTTACAATAAGATATCATGACATCTTACAGTCATAAAGTAATGTCTGTCTTCAAGATTAAACATTTATAAACTAAAATGTACCCAAAGGGGCCATTAAATATATATATACATATATATATATATACGTATATATATATATACATGTATATATATATACGTATATATATATATATATATA